>CM061045.1:88171136-88373636 GCA_030762985.1 Adelphocoris suturalis
ACGCCTTTAAGTCAGCATTGTAATCTAAGAAAAGCTCTAACTTTTATTTCATTGGTCAACTTTGAAAGAGAATTTCTCAAAAATTTTAAAAATGAGGTTTTCCAAATTTTACACGTTAACCTTCAACATTGGAATTTTCTGCGACTAGCTTTTTTTCAGCTACGGAAGACTAAAGTACAGCAATCACCGAAGTGCTTTTCAATATAACCTCACACATCAGTGAACCCCATCATTTTACTCCATGTATGAGGAATTCAATCAACGACAGTGTAAACTTTGAGGTCAAGTGTAGTTCGATGCGTAGATGAAACATCATAAAAGTTCCATTCATGCAGCATGATCAAATGAGCAAATTTTCGTATATTATTGTGCTATATTATGTTCAAATGTTTTGAAATTTCAAAACGTGAAGTGAAAAGATATTGTTAACTACCGATTTTATGGCAATAAAACTCATACTAAATCATTTATGGCAATTTAAAAAAAATGGATTTTTAGCTTTTATGCAGTTTTCATCTATTTTTTGGAAAATATTAATGAAATTTAATTTTTACACATAGGGGGTTGTTTGGCCGTAACCAAATTCGTAATTCCCGCCTCCAACCCAAATTCGTATTTCCCGCCTCTAAGTTCACCGAACTCCCGAGTCGGGCGCTAGCGTAGCGTCTTCTCCAGCTTAAAACCTATGCAATGTATCTGAATGGAACAATGAAACTACTACCCCAATTTAATTAAGAATCCCTGATTAATCAGTGATCTGAGCTCCCGAAAATTGTGTAATTTAGTCAAGCAATTGTATTTATGTAAATCATTTATATTTCTCATGTCCATTAATTGATATCAAGAAACCTGTGAACGAACTGTAGCGCTCCCGGCGCAAGTTGCGGAAGGAAGGAAAATGTATGTCATGCTAGTTCTCGTTTTCAGTCTGTAAATCGCTCTCCCATTATTATTTCAATTTACAGTTGTAGTTCACAATAAATTGTGTTCAGGATCCCGTAAACTGTGTTGTTTCGTTTCCGTGATTGTTCATTGGTGCCGATTAACCCGGAAATTAGGCTTCACGGAGCTGAGCGTTGTTCCAGTCCGTGAAGAAAGGATCTCTTTTCAACAGACCACGCTGCTCTCGCCATATTGAATAGGAAAACCGTATTCACCATTGGCTTTGGATCCCGTAGTGAAGTTATCGTGTTGTACATCCGTCTGAGTTTTGCATCCAGTAAAAAGGATTTAAAATTTCAGGATGCCAAAATCAAAGCGCAGATCCCGTCAACCTTCACCTCCGATATCTTTACCGTTGGTGGAGAACCTAACCATGACGGACACCAAGCCAAAAGGGTTTTGTATGGAACCCAGCAAGGTAGATAAATTACCGGAAAATATTAAGGTTCTATACCGCAAAATTTCGTCATGGGTCATGACATTATATCAGAACCTAAATGACGACAATCAGGAACCTCACTTCGTGGTTCAAATAACCACGGACATTCTAAAGGAAGGGGAACGACTTTTAGAACAAGTAAACGGTTCTGAGATCAAAGAAGAGCTAAGATTAGCATGGATCCCGCACATTATAGAAGGTTGTCAGAAAGCAAAAAAACTGATAGCTGAAAAGGGAAGGGCCGACGCGGCCGCACGCACAAAAGGTGAGTTCTCGTTTCATGATGTTAAAACTCCCTATGAAGCAGTGAAAGTCATGCATATTTTGCTCCCATCCGTTCCGACTTATGATGGTGACATTACGAAATTTGCTCATTTTATCCGAAGTTTCAACTCCGCAGTACATAACGTACCACATCTTCCGGATCCCGTGAAGTTCGAATCCCTAAAGGGGAAGTTGGTAGCTCAGGCAGAACAATGGCTTAAAGGCACAGAGCATCAATCTGCTAATTACGAACAATTCTATCAGTACTTGTGTTCGGAAAACTCCGGAAGGTACAGAATAGCCAGAGCCACATTCGCCAAAAGATCTACGATCCCTAAATTAAATCGGATAGACGCCAGTACGTTCGAGCAGTATCTATCTTCAGCCAAGGCATGGATAGAAGCGATTTTTTCGGTGGAAGCTACCGATCTAACGGGCTTCCTGTTGTTTGAGGCTCTCTTCTCGAAAATCGACGCCGCCCTTCAGCAGAAATTCAATAGGGAGCGAGTAAAGGATGAGGGCTTCATCCCAACGCACGTGCAATTGTTGGAGTTCCTTGAGGAGGAGCTAAGGGTTGTGCAGTTACAGCCCGTGCCGCCAGATTCCGCCACCCGCTCCAAAGGAGCCCCAAATCCCGCTTCTGCCGCTCATCCCTCTGATTTCCAAACAAAGCCAGGACCATCCTGTCGAGTGATCCCGTATCCGTGTGCGTTCTGTAACCAGGAACACTTTCTTTATCTCTGTCATCGTTTCAAGAGACAATCGTTGGCGGAGAGGAAGGACGTAATTAAACGCAACAATCTTTGCATAAACTGCCTTTCTCCATACCACAGAGCGATGAACTGTACGTCGAAGAGAAGGTGTAGTGAGTGTAACGAACGTCATCACTACCTAATATGCGATCCCGTCATGAAATCTAAACCACGAAGTAGCCCAAGTTTTGAAAGGGGCTCGACATTCCCGCCCAATACATCAGGTGGTCCAGCGAGGACGCTGCCACAGCATCAGGATTCCGCCAATTACCGAAGTCAGTCTAGTGAAGTCAGTTGTCCAAGTGCAGTGAGTGAAAGAAGTGCCGATAGTATCTCAAGTCGCGAGTTCAGATCACATAATAGTTCGCGACAACTAAATTCAAGTTTCTGAAGTTTAGGCCACGCCTCTTCCAGGCGTGGCGAAAACATATCCCGCAATTTCGCCCGCCGTCCCGCTACGATTGGTGAGGTTAATCATGGTTTTCATTGTTCCATTCATGATTGTAATCCCACTAATTGTATTTCCGCTAAAATAAGTAAATTCCAATCTACCACTAAACCCAGCATAAAAATTCATTCAAGTAACAATGTTTCCAATGAGCTGGGTAAACTCCAACCTCCCGCTAAATCTATTTTAAAAATTCCCTCAATTGATGATCACGCTAGAAAGGCCATTAAATTTAATGTTCCTAGCTTGGTGCCTACGGCAATGGTTTATATATCCCCACCTAGTAGCTCCCGCTTGCAACGCATCCGAGTATTATTAGACTCTGGTGCAGAAACTAATATAATTTCCTTAGAAGCGGCTCGAAGAGCCAAACTCCCTCTGGATCCCTGCGACGCTGAGGTCATGGGCGTTGGCGAGGCTAGACAATCTTTGAAGTTCACGACCTCGTTAGTATTGCATCTTAAGGATGGTACTTTCTTAACTGTAGGAGCCTCGGTGATCGAGAAATTAACCATACCTATTCCGACTCGATCTTTCAACATGCCAAGGGCAAGGGGAAAATTAAGGTCACAGTTAGCGGATCCCGAGTTTAGTAAACAAGCCAATATTGATATGTTGTTTAGCTCCGGTCTATTTGCAGCGCTCATGCTCCCGGAAATAGTAGCACCCAAGGGTCAGGGGCCTCATTTCATAAGAACTCGTGTAGGATGGATAGCTTTAGGTAACGTACCAAGAATTTTTCCCAATAGCTATGAGCAAAGCTATCACT
Organism: Adelphocoris suturalis; assembly: GCA_030762985.1. Lineage (NCBI taxonomy): Eukaryota > Metazoa > Arthropoda > Insecta > Hemiptera > Miridae > Adelphocoris > Adelphocoris suturalis. The sequence goes on from CM061045.1 coordinate 88,174,751, forward strand.
TCCCCTTCCTCAAGGAAAGGAAGGTCCGGTTTAATGAGAGGGTAAATCAGGAGAGAGATGAGAATTGTAGAGAGGCACTTACTGGGGCTGAACTTGACAAATCTACGCCACAAGGCGAAGGCACTCCATTGACCTTGAGCCCAGCTGTCACTGACCTAGTTCCCGTTGACCTAGTTCCCGCTGTCATGAACCCGCATTCCGTTGACCTAGTTCCCGCTGTCATGAACCCGCATTCCGTTGACTCCGAGGAAACAAATTCATGTTCCGCTCCTATCTCCCTACGCAATCTGTATTCGTTAGTACCCCCTATTGTCAGACCGTCAGAATCTGTTTCTTTATTTGCTGTTGCTGATAGGTTGCGAACCCCCCTGGGAGAGAGTGTCGTTCCCGAGCGTATTAGTTGTCAAGTTTCTACACTTGAGGTCAGTTGTAATAGTGTATCTGATGTTCAAACGAACGAACTCCTCCGCCGTATGTTCGAAATTGAGTCAGTAGAAGAAGTTTCCCATTATACTCCCGCTGAACAAGAAGCCGAGGAAATTTTCTTAAATTCCGTTTCCCGTGACTCGTTAGGAAGGTATGAAGTAGCACTTCCGTTTTCGCAGGATAAAGCATCCTTAGGTGATTCACGCAACATTGCTCTCCGCCGACTATACAGTGTGGAGAGCAAATTCAGAACTGATAGTCAGTTAGCTTCCGCCTACAGAGAATTTATGTCTGATTATCTCAATCAGGGTCACATGAGATTCGTTCAACCTCCCAAGTTGGGTCAACCCCATTATTATATTCCGCACCACGCCGTACACAGAGAAGGCGACCCTCCAGAAAAAATAAGGGTGGTCTTTGACGCTTTGCAGCGCTCCTCAAATGGGAGATCACTCAATGAGATATTGCACGTAGGTCCCAGCCTTCTCCCTGAAATAGCTACGGTATTAACTCGATTCCGGTTGTTTAAATTCGCATTTATAGCCGACATTAGACAAATGTTTCGTCAAATCAGACACCCCCCTCAGGATCAAGACATGCTCCGTATAGTTTGGAGGGATTCTCCTCAGGACCCAGTTAAGGATTTCGCTCTCTCAACCGTCACGTACGGCACGGCATGTGCTCCGTTTCTAGCTAATCGTGTCATAAAACATTTGGCTGAGACATCCGCGAACGACTTCCCCTTGGCATCTAAAGTACTGCTTAGTAACACTTACGTGGATGATGTACACGGTGGTGGAGATTCCATAGGGGAGGCCATCAAAGTTCGAAACGAACTTCAGGCACTCCTCGCTTCGGCTAGCTTGGAGCTCAGAAAATGGGCTTCCAGCGATCTCGCCCTATTAGAAGGGATTCCCGAGGAGCATGTTAGTCCGCATACGGACTGCGTAGATTTAACCGGAGAGGAGGAAAAGCCCCTCAAAATGCTAGGAGTGGCTTGGGATCCCAGATCCGACTCCTTCTTCTTCAAGGTACCTGTTACACCAATAGTTCGCACGAAAAGAGAGTTGGCGAGTCAGATAGGAAAAATATATGACCCCGTGGGTTGGGTGATTCCTGTGGCGGTCTTCGCCAGATCTATACAACGAGAAGTTTGTCGCTCAAAATGCGACTGGGACGATCCTATTTCCGAACACCTCTTGAGAGAGTGGCAGAGGTTGTCCGAATCCTTAGATTTGTTGCAGCTCCTTAGGATTCCTCGTCACGTTCCCAGCTCGAACGTTCCGCAATGGATAGTAGGTTTCGCTGACGCCTCAGAAAAGGCGTATGCTGCCGTGATATACGTAGTCAGTGATGTGAATGGCCAATATCTTCCCAGATTAATTATGGCTAAGGCTAGAATAGCTCCCTTAAAACTAGAAACAATTCCCCGTCTTGAGCTGCTTGCCGCCGAACTGTTGGGTAAAACAATCTCGAAAGTACGCCCCAATTTCCCTTCCGTCACAGATGAGCATGTGGTCACCTGTTCTGATAGTGTTATAGCTCTGTCTTGGATAACTGCGGATCCCGCACCAATTTGGAAGGTCTTTGTAGGAAATAGGGTGGCAAAGGTTCTCAATCATGTTCCGCACGATTCGTGGTTTCACGTGCGTTCTCAGGACAATCCCGCTGACGTGGCTTCGCGTGGAGCTTTACCATCCCAGATAGTGAATGACTCACTATGGTGGAGTGGTCCGGAATGGCTGTGCACTCCAAGAGCGGAGTGGCCCATTAGAAGGGTACGCCCCGACCTGTCCTCTCCGGATGTAACCTCGGAAATCCGAGCTTCCCGTGCCATTAACTTAGTCACCAAGATAGGGGATGTACCTCTTGACATTGAATCTCGCTTTAGTTCCTACTCTCACTTAAAGAGAGTCATAGGATGGGTGTTGCGTTTTGCGCACAATTGTCGGGCGTTCGGGAGGCGCACCGGTCCGCTTACTACGGCTGAGCTTGGTTCGGCGGAGAGGAGATTGGTTCGCCGTGCGCAGCAGAGGCACTTTCCGCAAGTTTTTAAATCCCTGAAATCCCGTGAGAAGGAAGAGAATTTACCAAAATTTGTCGCGCAACTCTCCGTATTCCTTGCTCCCGATAATTTGCTCAGAGTGGGAGGTAGATTGACTCTGAGTAGTCTGGAGTATCAAACTCAGCATCCCGCCTTGTTACCGTCCGAAGACAAGTTGACCGAACTGATAGTTAAGCAGGCGCATGAAGCCTGTCTACATGTAGGTCCCCGTGCCACGCTGGCATACCTCCGTTCCCGCCTATGGATCATCAATGGTCGTGTGGTGGTGTCCCGTTATTTAAAGGGTTGTGTCCGATGTTTTTCTATAAAACCTGTACCGTATGAGACATCTATGGGACAGCTGCCCGAAGGTCGTGTTGAACGGGCCTTTCCGTTTCAAACAGTCGGCATTGATTACGCAGGCCCATTTGAAATCACTCTGTTAGGGAAGAGAGGATAACGTTCATTCCAGGTGTATTTAGCCGTGTTTGTTTGTTTCGCTACGAAAGCAGTGCACCTGAAAACAGTGATGGACCTTACGACTGATGGTTTCCTCCAATGTCTTGAACGTTTCATGGCGCGTCGAGGTGTACCTTCCACCATCTGGTCTGACAATGGCACCAACTTTGCCGGTGCTGCACGCCTATTCTCAGAAATTCGAAAAGCTATGGATTCCGGTGTCTCTGACAACTTGCAGGTGCGTTTAGCCGCAAGGGGGGTAGAATGGAAATTCATTCCACCCAGAGCTCCCCATTTCGGGGGCTTGTGGGAAGCCGCAGTTAAGTCAGCCAAACGGCTGCTGATCCTTACGTTACAATCCCACACCCCTAACTTACAAACGTTCACTACAATAGTGTCTCGTGTCGAGGCAATTCTAAATAGTCGCCCTCTAGTTCACCAATCAGAATCACCTGATGATTTCTTGGTTCTAACCCCGGGTCATTTTTTAATTCAGAGGCCCCTCACTGCCCTTCCCGAATCTTCGGTCGCTGAGTTCAGCTCTCGTCTCACTCCCAAGTGGAGATTTGTTAATGCTGTAGTCGAACAGTTCTGGAAGAGATGGAGAACCGAGTACTTACTAGACTTGCAGTCCAAACAAAAATGGAATACCCCGTTCAAACCAGCCAAGATAGGCGATGTTGTTCTGATCATGCAAGACAATGTTCCCCCTCTCTCTTGGCCAAAGGGCATCATAGTCGAGTTGATCCCCGGCAAGGATGAGGTTTCCCGCGTCGCAAAAGTGCGCACTAGCTCCAACATTCTTGACCGACCCGTCCGCAAGCTGTGCCCCCTGCCTATTGACAATTGAGATCCCATGTTAGAATTCCGCTGGAATTGGGGGGGGGGGAGTATGTTTGGCCGTAACCAAATTCGTAATTCCCGCCTCCAACCCAAATTTGTATTTCCCGCCTCTAAGTTCACCGAACTCCCGAGTCGGGCGCTAGCGTAGCGTCTTCTCCAGCTTAAAACCTATGCAATGTATCTGAATGGAACAATGAAACTACTACCCCAATTTAATTAAGAATCCCTGATTAATCAGTGATCTGAGCTCCCGAAAATTGTGTAATTTAGTCAAGCAATTGTATTTATGTAAATCATTTATATTTCTCATGTCCATTAATTGATATCAAGAAACCTGTGAACGAACTGTAGCGCTCCCGGCGCAAGTTGCGGAAGGAAGGAAAATGTTGGTCATTCTAGTTGCTAGTTCTCGTTTTCAGTCTGTAAATCGCTCTCCCATTATTATTTCAATTTACAGTTGTATTTCACAATAAATTGTGTTCAGGATCCCGTAAACTGTGTTGTTTCGTTTCCGTGATTGTTCAGGGGTATTTTGGGAGAGGAGGGGTATCATGGACATCAGTAAATAAACTGGAGACGTGATCGTTGAAATATGTTCGAGTTACTCCAACTTTAATAGCAGACTAGGTACTTGACATTTTCCAACCCGACCATTAGGGTTGGGGGGGGGGGGGGTGAAGGGGGGATGAAATGGGGTTATCTTGGACATCACTAAATAAACTGGAGCTGATTGGTATGAAATGTTTGAAATACTCTTACTTGAATAATGCAGACTACTTCAAGTTTTCCAATCTAACCCATAGCGGGTGTTTTGGGGGTGGAGAGGGGAAGGGTAGATGGGATATCATGGACATCACTGAATAATCTGGGGACCTGATGGCTAAAGTATGCTTGAATTATACTAACTCAAATCACAGGCTACTTGAAATTTTTTAAATCTGACCCAAAGGGGGTGTTTTCTTAGAGGAGGGGGGGGGGGGGGGGTGAAATGAGGTATCTTGGACATCACTGATGAGGTGATTGATTAAATATATTTGGAATACTCTAACTTGAATCAGAAACTACTTGAAGTTTGCAATTCCGACCCTTAGGGGTGTTTTTAGGGGAGGGGGTTTGGAAAGGGTATCTTTGACATCGCTGAGCAAACTTGGGATCTGATTGGGCGAATATGTTTAGATTACGTCAACTTCGATCATATGCTAATAACATCTGTTCTAGCGTCAACCATAGGGAGGTGTTTGGTTAAATGGAATAATATAGTCATCACAGAACGAAATGGTGATCTGATGTTCGGGCGAATGAAATTGGATTAGTCTGAACGTTCATTTGTGTTACCTACCTATTAAGAATATTTTTAATCTGAAATATGGGAGGTGTTTGTGGAGAGGGAGTGGGGGTTGATCTCAATAGTTTGGTCCTAATAGGTAATTTATAAGTAGGTAAGTACTTTTAAGTAAAGACTTTTCTGAATCAGTTATAACACCTATTTATAACAGCACAGTTTGGAACCATTTTGTGAAAAAAGGTTCAAGATTTACAATAGGCAATGTGTAGAAGGTTGACGAAACCACAGAAATTACGGAATTAAAATCACGCGAACCTGCTCTAAAACGTATGTATTAACACATGTGCAATATTCAACATGAAGTTCAAACTTGATTTTCAACGTCCACACTGTTAAAATCAAATTAATATGAAGAAGTTGGATGGTAGAAGCTAAAGGCGAGAGTTAGTTATCTGTGCTATGAGGGCTCCACATCTTTATCTTCCACCCAGGATATGCGTCAGCTTGAATACGGCGATTCTCCGGAGGAAGTGACTCTGCTGAGTTGCCGGCTCTTAGGAAGCACTGATAAGTCAAGTGAACGTTTTTTAGCCGATTGAAGGTGATATCTCCTTTTTATAAAACCGATATATCATATACGAAGTTGCCCACAAAATTCTCACCGAACGTGTGCGGGACTTCATCTCCCTTTTATTATCAACATGACTCTAGTAATGCTAAAAATGTAAACTACGGGAATGTAAAAGAGTAAAATGCAGTGAAAAGCAAACACATTTAGTTTTGCAAATATCTAACAACTGTGAATCCTCTAATGATGCCTGTTTTCCAAATCAAGCCAACTACTCTGGAAGACATTCGACCAAGAAACCAATCGGATAGCACGAGCCTAACTAAAAAAAAGCATCTTTACTACTTTCTACGATCATTTTTCCATAATGTATTGTGAATTCTCCAATAATGTGCCAATTTTTATTGTTGCCTAATAAATATTTTATAGTTTTGTTTTACTGCCTGCAAGGGAAAAGGAAGTTCTATGTTTCACACTTATGGTTCACCTATTTATTCAGCAGACTTCAGAAGTGATTCCATTAAAAAAAAAATAATAATAATAAAAAACGCTGCAAATTATTACACAAAGGTTTATTATTTATGTATCATACAGACCTTCTACGTAGAAAACTGACCGTAATTATTTAGCCTCACTTATAGTATATTTACTATCGAAACTCGGGGCTTCGCGCTTCCAATAATTGGTTCACTCGTTCACTGCATTACAGCTCCAGGACCCCATAATTTTACGCTTTATCCCTTCCCTCTCCCCTCCACTCCCTTCCATCTCTTCCCTCCGCCTCCCCCTCACTCCCTCGCCCTCCCTTCCCTCTCACTCCCACCGCCTCGCCCTCCCTCTCACTCTCTCCCGCCCACCCACAAGGCGTGCGCGCGTTCGTCAGTCTAACACTGACACTTGTTCACACTTTTTCTCCCGTTTTTGGCCCATAACATCTATGCGAGTAAAGCGATCGGGATGGTTAAACGTTAGGACCAACTAGACCCCAAATGGAGTCTATGTGCGAAAGAACGGGTTTTTTAAGTAAATTCTTAGGCCTTTTATGGCCCGGACGGCGAACGGCGGACGGCGAACGGCGGACGGCGAACGGCGGACGGACATTTCAAATTTGGATTCTACGCACCTTGAAACGTAAAGTGACAAAGTTTGAGGGGGGGTTATAAAAATTTTTTGCTATACGATCACATAGGCTTATTATTGGGAATAATAAACCAAAAATAAATAAATAAAAAATAAAAAACAAATAAATGCTAAAAAGCACAAATATTCCTATTGTTTACTTATGACTAAAAGGGATGCTTAAGTATAAAAATCGTTTTCAAACGTGAAAAAAACCTAATTTTTCACCAATTTCACCTGTACAAGGTGTTCCCAACGCCCCCCCCCCCCCCCCCCCCCCCCCCCCCCCCCCCCTAAAACAGTTATTTGTGGGTTTAAATAAAAAATAGTTTTCAAACTTAATGTTTCTTCTTAAGGATCTCAAAATTACAAAATTGCGCATTGCGAAGATGCGCAACCGTGCGCGATCGACATCAAATTTGTTTGTTTTTTAAAATGGGAACCCCCATTTTTTTATTATAGATTTCTACGTAAAATTTCATGAAGAAATGACTCATCACTCGATTTTTTTACTGCGCACAAACGGGCGTGATTCCACAGTAAAAATGCCACATTCCACTCAAAAAGTGCGAAAATGAGGAAATACTGAGTTTTTGAAGATAGGCGATTGTCACATGTAATACATGATTTTGGGGTATTTTTTCGTGCTGAATCTCGTAATGATGTTCTTTTATTGATATTTGCAGCACCAACTTGCGAAAACACCGAAAAAACTACATTTTTGTACGCTTTGTACTGTGTGGAAATGAGTAAGAAAAGTGCAATTCTGGTCGATTTTTACGGAGTTTTCCCAAGTTGGTGTTGCAAATATCAATAAATGAGCATCATTACGAGGATCAGCACGAAAAAATACCAGAAAATCATGTACGAGTATTACATATGTGGGAATTGAATATCTCCAAAAACAGTACTAAAAAAACATTTTTCTCTATAAATGACGATTTTAGCGGGGGGGTTCGAGGACACCCTGTATATCACTCAACCATATTTAGTGATGTTCTGCCAAGACCGGAGCTGTATCATTCAAAACCCAAAAAAAAAAAAAAAAAAAAGTTGAGTGAAGCCTCGCACCAGGCGATAATGTCTGAATTTATCAATTTTTTTCCAAAATCTTTTTTTGTGTTCATAACTGATGGGAAAAGTGAAATGGATCAGGTGAAATCCCGAATATTTACTTATTTTCTAAAATTACCTACTGCACACTGGTGACGTCAAATTTTGAGCTTCTTCCTCCACAGATCAGCTCAAAAGTTGACAAACTTGAATGGATATTATAGTATCCATAACTACTTCCCCGTTGCACTCTCGCGAGCAATCTTCTAACTAACCCATTTCCTGCATGGGGCCCGTTTCATAAAACAACAAGTTACAAGTTAACAAGTAGGTACAGGCACTTGTAATGCACGGTAAACTAGAACAAGTGTTTCACCAAAACAAAGAGTAGAAGTGTAGAAAAGTTACACTTGTGGAAGCTAAGTTTACAAGTGTAGCAGAACAGAAAAATGGCGTGTGGGAACTAACGAAATGAACAACGTCAAGCGGAATGCCGAAATTGGAGTTTTGTCAGCGAATCATAATGTATAAACGGTTCTAGGTACACGATAGGATGTTTATCGCACATGAATAAGTGTTTATAATAATTAACTATTAATTATAAACTAAAAAGTGGAAAAAGTGTGTATTTGATTTCAAATTATTCTGATGGCTGGCATACCTAATCGGATTTGTCGTCTTCATTAAGCGGAAATGATTAATCAATTCATCAAGTCTTAATGCTGCTGGGTTAGGAATGTCATGTCGAAATTATCTTCACTTTGTTCTTCAATGATGGGGAGATCCTCAATACCCGATCAGTAAAAATTGCACAGGGTCACGCAGCATTTCATGTTAAACTCGAAAAAAGCGTTAATTCATGAGCGAAAAAATCGTTGACGTCTTCTACGCTGAATCCTTCTTTCTTGTCTGCATTCTTCAGCAGAAGATGATTCCCACATATTAAACACCGAAAAATGGTCAACTCACAATGCTAGAAAATAACAAATTTACAGGTGAATGGACGCAGGTTAAAAATCGGCCATTTTATACAACTGTAAAACAATGAATTGTACAAAATGATGGGGAAACATTTGTAACTTGTCCAAAGTCACCTGTACATTTGCTAATTTCACTATGCATTACAAGTCTACACTTGTATCTTTATGAAACGCTTGCACATTCATTTTTTACAACTTGTACATAAATTTGGCTTGTAACTTGTCACTTGTTGCTTTATGAAATAGGCCCCTGGTGGCTAACTTGCATCCTCCTGTAATTACTGTTATCTTGTCCTGCTTTTCGTATTGCATGTTTTTCCCCGAGTTGAGCTTATTATTATTGTTTCTGTTTTCTCTCGACTCAATTATGAGTAGACAACAGTGCTTTATGCGGGAATATTATAATGCTAGAAATAAAGATGAGATCATTTATTTATTTAGTTTCGCTGTACATTTTCACAATCTCCAAATCCACTTCAATGACAAAACACAGTTTAAATAAACAACATTATTTCAAGGCAATAGGCAAAAAGCTCATAGCGCCCCGCAAGAGCCGAGCCAAGCAGTTAGAACACAATTTCAACTCAAAATCAAATTCTTTGGATTAACGATCTTTCTTCAAAATAAACGCCATTCTTCTTATTACTCAAAAGTAAACCCAAAAATGAAATACATTGTTTATATTCTGAATAGCAATCATACCTACAGCATTTCAAACATACATCCTCCTAAAAACATTATCTGATTCGTGAATTCCAAGCTCAATAATCTATTCTTAAGAATATCTATTATAAGAGGAACGGGTACAAATTAGAGCTGAATATTTTAAGGTGAACTGCCCTTAGAATAATGCCAATAACATATTAGTTATGTTTTGACTCCTAGACGTCAGAATGGGTGATACCCATGGGTGTGAAAAGGGTAATTCAACTATTTTAAATGGAAGACGATTCCATCCTAAAAAGCTTGGGATGGATTCTTTCCACGATTTTTCAAAGTCGTTATTTTTTTTTATTTTATTTTTTTTTTTTTCTCCCTTCCCAGCCTGACGTCACCAGTGCAGCAAAATTTGAAAAGTCAAATAAAGAAATCAATGCATCGTAAGAGAGTGCAGGTGGTGTCAAATTTCTCAAAATTAAATCTATTTTCATTTAAAAAAAAATAATAAAAATAAATAAAATGAATTCGTGGATAACACTCATTAGTGCAGGTTTTGGATAACAACGTCTCCAAATAACAAAAAATGTGTTTAATAGTCCTGCCCAGTTACCTGAGGATGAAAACCTGTTTTTTTTTTTAATAGATCAAGTTATGATACAAAATGGGCTTTTTTATTATAATTTTTAATATACATCTTATTGTAACATTAAAACACTCCACATGGCTTCGAAGCGTACCACCCCAAGCAACTATATCACATTAAATTTTTGACTTCACAAGCACCGGGTAAAGAAACCTTAGCTTATCACGGTGGGAAATGTTCCTAACATTACGAAATACTTAAAGCAATCATCTAGGTTTTTTTGAAGAAATTCAATAGGTATGTTGCTTCCATGACTATCCACATTCACATTTACACCAAGGTACCGATAATGTCCCAATTCCTCCAATGCAATATACATGCACAGCCAAGTAATTCTGAGCAACCAATTCAAGGTCATCTTTAATTTTTATTCCCTATCGGTAAATACTTTGGCTTTCTTACATTTACTGTTAACAAACTGTGAGAGAACCATTAACTATAGTAGAACATGTAATGAACTTCAAAGAGAGTAAAACTAAGTCTAAATAAATATCAATAGCAAGTGAACATCCACAAAGGCAAACGTGTTCTCTTCTTACACAAATGAACAAATTGGTGGAACGAGTCCGATTTTGTGATAAATACTCAAACAAAATTTTTAAAATAAAATGAAGAGTCCACGGGAGAAATGGGTGATGGTAAAGAAAATAAATGAACCGTTAAATCTATAATGTTGGCTGGAAAATGGATACAATATATACGACAATGATTATAAGGTATTGTTTCGTTTAATGGTACCTACATTTTTATTCCACGATTTCTTTTTGTAGATGTTATTCATTTCCTTTCCGAAAGAAGATTATGGGTGTTACATATTTTATAGTAGTACCTACCGATTACTTATATTTCAAGGGTTCCCCTGGGTTTCTACGATCTTAGTTATCCAGTTATTTGGTACGTCTTAACTTAGTGTGAGCAGAGATTAAAATGGAGTGATCCTGATTTTTCTGAAACGCTCAAACCAAATTTTGATCTTATTTTCGCTCCGCTTTTTGACCCGACAATAAAGCTCATTGTTCTAGGAGGTAAATTTTTGTCAAAAAAGAAAACTCTAAATCTGATATTGAGCGGTTCAGAAGAGAAAAGTCACTACATTTTATTCTTGCAATAACCTACTCAAACGGAACTGTTTTTTTTCTTACATGAATGAATTTCGTACCTATTTGACTCACAAAACCAATATCACGTCCCATAATATATACCTAGGTAACGAATTAATGGGAAAACATTTGTAAACACAATTAACAGTTACATCGACTGATCAACTAAGACATTCATTCGCCATTTTACTTGTATTCAAATACTGATAAGACTGTACAATCGTCATTCACGAATGGCTGATTTCTTAGATGCGCTGAATATGATGAAATCCGTCCAAAATCTCGAAACCTGTAAAATCAAACATGACGATAAATACTTGTAGTAGGCGGTTATAATAATAATCTGGAATTATATTGAGTTGGTATAATTGAAATTGTAATCTTGACTGAGCCCCCCCCCCCCCCACTCCCTGACATACAATACTCGCCAAATTGACTATACCGTTGGGAAGTGTATTAAATGAAGCAGTTTTCATGAGATTTACCAGTTTTCAGGATTTTTTTTTTTCAGAAATTTTAGTTTTCCAAAACCACCTATGTTTGAGCTGATGTGAAGGTTTTTGGATGGTGCTTTTAAGAACCCAAATACACTATTCTTATAAAAAATTCAATGTTCATTCCGCAAATGAAGTCAAAAGTTAAAATTCAATGAGGCAATGTAGAGAAATTAGAGGTAAAACGGAAAAAACACACTTTTCCAGAAAAAACCTTTAAAAAATCATATCTCGAGTACGGATTGAGATGTACAAATACGGTTGGCGGCATTTTACTATATTTCTGATGCAAAATAACCCAAAAAATTTCGTCACTTATCCAGTTCCATTCTGTATATATTGTACTAGGTACTTGGTTGAGCGCATGGTTGTTGGCTAAAGGATGATTTGATGTACTAAAAGGAGAAATCGATAAAAGGAGAAATCTAGCTTTTTACTAACCAATGAGATAGATAGCTCAAGAAAATTTAGTGTATTTACTGATCAAAGATAGACTATTTTAGTTACAAGATTCAAATATTTGTTGTTTGAGATATTCCATATACATATATCGAAGAACAGCACCATTGCCTTGGTACTCTCATTACCTAATTAAATCGCATTATTAATTACTTGACAACTGAGAGCAACACTTTCCCTAATTTTAAATGTAAATTTGATCATTAATAACACACATACATCAAACTAAAAACATGAACAGAATTCATCATTCATTTTTCTCTAGATTATTATTGAGAATCTGAGGTTCAGATACATGTAACTAATGGCTATTGTTGTATGATTACTAATTCGACAGTTCTTGTGCGGACTGGATACATTCTGAGCACGTTCTTATTGTACTCTCACAAGTCATTACATTAGTGGCAGCGGTGGGATTCTGGTGGACATTCTAGGCCTTGGAACTTCGAGAAGGAACATGAAGTTGTTCCAAGTCTCATCATGGTTGCAAATTTGAAATTGAGGAGACCAGAGAACTTCTCTGGATGCATCAAAAGAAGAAAATCCTGTTCTATATCATCGGAGTTGTCGCACTAGAGATTTACAATAAGTAAGGAACATGGAAACAACAAAAATTGAGAACGACATTGATGTGTAGGTATTGTCGGGGTTGGGGCATGTTTGTAAGGATTCCTATTTGTAAGGTCATTAGAAAAGTAGAGGAACAAGGCTCAACGCATTATCTCGCCGGAGGTGTGGTCAGACAGAAGCATGTGTGTGGAGAGAGCCGTGGGAGACGGGAGAGCAGAGGAAATGAAAAAAAAAAAAAACCATAGCAAGCAAAAGTGTGATGTTCATTACTTGGGGAAAACGAAAATAAGGAAAGAATAATTGCTGAAAAATATGTACTAAAGATCAACAAGAAGGTAAGAAGGTAGAAAAGCAGCATCACATATTCGCTAGGGCAAGTGATGGGGCCGTCAACTCATTCAGGAATTTTCATCTCAATAAAAGAACGTTGCCCAGCTCGAGAATTCGATTCCAGGCAATTCACGGAGGATTCCGTCTAGGACCTCCAGACGACAAAAGAAAGTGAGTGGCAATATTGAAGATGGCATTTATGGTAAGAGAGGCGTTATTGACGAGATCAAGGATGTTTAGTTAAGATTTCTTTCGTTGAAAACGAACTTGAAAATTAACTGATTGTAAGCCTCATGAAGCTGTAGAGCAGTGTAATAATGGTTTCTAAATACCAAAGTTTTCCCCGTGGTAAATTCTGATCTATACCGTCTATAATTCGACATCCAAGTCAGCAATCATCCCAAAAGATTAATAATCGGTATCTGTAAGGCCAACCTCTAACTGATTAAAATAGGTAGTTAATTGGCCGGAGATTTGACAGATCAGTGATAAACCAGCCTTAATTTGATATAGAATTCATTAAGTGCAACGCTATTAAATTACATACATGATAAAAAATTCTAATCGTGATATCAAGCCTAACATAGCCTAACACAAATCGTGTTTGATTTGCAATGAGGAAACGATTTGCTTATCAATCCAACGTTATCATTAATACCTAGATAAATATAGCGGTGGACATATTGAGACACTGAGGAATCACGAGGAGGAATGAATATATATATCGGAAAATTTCAATAAATACCATTTCGGGGACAAATTCGTTAGTTCATACATTTATAATACTTATAGACCTCACAGTATAATCTTAGAATGTGTTGTACATACCTGACAGCTTAAGCAGCCATATTAAATATCGCTACAAGACATGCTGCTTGTATCCGAATCGTAGAGAATGATCCAAGTTATCATGATGAAGGGCGACCTGGCTGTCGTTTTGATAGTCCCGTTGGTATCCTCCGTCTAGATGCAGGAGCTGATGTCGACGATGTTGGAAAATTTGTTCAAAAAATCTTCGAAAAAATAATAATTCCATTCTGCTGTTAGGTTGGTCTGTTCTGTTCCAAGAATTTACTGCCAAATCAGCGTCAAACAGGCTTTTATAGATGCTAGTGAGGTTCTTGATTACCTCAGCACCGTCATCAGGCTCCTGTACCGCGCTGGTATTAGCTATTTCAGACGAATTTTTAGGAATAGTGCCAAACTTTGGAGAGATGATCTCAGTAGCATCATCCATTTGGGTATTGGAGTTTTCTGTGGTGTTCCAAGAATGTACAGCAAATTCCGTGTCGAACAGACCGATCCAGGTCCGGGTGAGGTTATTGATCGCCTCAGTCTCATCATCAAGTTTTTGAGACACGCTGGTATTTGCTATTTCAGACGAATTTTTAGCAATAGTGCCAAACTTTGGAGAGATGATCTCAGTAGCAGCATCCATTTGGGTATAAGGGTTTTCTGTGGTGTTCCAAGAATGTACAGCAAATTCCGTGTCGAACAGACCGATCCAGGTCCGGGTGAGGTTATTGATCGCCTCAGTATCATCATCAAGTGTTTGAACTACGCTGGTGTTAGCTATTTCAGACAAATTTTTAGCAATAGTGCCAAACTTTGGAGAGATGATCTCAGTAGCAGCATCCATTTGCGTATAAGGGTTTTCTGTGGTGTTCCGAGAATGTAAAGCAAATTCCGTGTCGAACAGACCGATCCAGGTCCGGGTGAGGTTATTGATCGCCTCAGTATCATCATCAAGTGTATGAACTACGCTGGTGTTCGCTATTTCAGATGAATTTTTAGCAATAGTGCCAAACTTTGTAGAGATGATCTCAGTAGCAGCATGCATTTGCAGATAAGGGTTTTCTGTGGCGTTCCCAGAATGTAAAGCAAATTCCGTGTCGAACAGACCGATCCAGGTCCGGGTGAGGTTATTGATCGCCTCAGTCTCATCATCAAGTTTTTGAATCACGCTAGTGTTGAATATTTCAGACGAATTTTTAGCAATAGTGCCAAACTTTGTAGAGATGATCTCAGTAGCAGTATCCATTTGGGTATTAGGTTTTTCTGTGGTGTTCCGAGAATGTACAGCGAATTCCGTATCAAACAGACCAATCCAGGTCCGGGTGAGGTTATTGATCGCCTCAGTATCATCATCAAGTTTTTGAACTACGCTGGTGCTAGCTATTTCAGACAAATTTTTAGCAGTAGTGCCAAACTTTGGAGAGATGATCTCAGTAGCAGCATCCATTTGCGGATAAGGGTTTTCTGTGGCGTTCCGAGAATGTAAAGCAAATTCCGTGTCGAACAGACCGATCCAGGTCCGGTTGAGGTTGTTGATCGCCTCAGTATCATGATCAAGTTTTTGAACTACCCTGGTGCTAGCTATTTCAGACAAATTTTTAGCAGTAGTGCCAAACTTTGGAGAGATGATCTCAGAAGCAGCATCCATTTGCGGATAAGGGTTTTCTGTGGCTTTCCGAGAATGTAAAGCAAATTCCGTGTCGAACAGACTGATCCAGGTCCGAGTGAGGTTATTGATCGCCTCAGTATCATGATCAAGTTTTTGAACTACCCTGGTGCTAGCTATTTCAGACAAATTTTTAGCAGTAGTGCCAAACTTTGGAGAGATGATCTCAGTAGCAGCATGCATTTGCAGATAAGGGTTTTCTGTGGCGTTCCCAGAATGTAAAGCAAATTCCGTGTCGAACAGACCGATCCAGGTCCGGTTGAGGTTGTTGATCGCCTCAGTCTCATCATCAAGTTTTTGAAACACGGTGGTATTAGCTATTTCAGACAAATTCTTAGCAGTAGTGCCAAAATTTGAAGAGATGATCTCAGTAGCAACATTCATTTGGGTATAAGGGTTTTCTGTGGTGTTCCAAGAATGTACAGCAAATTCCGTGTCGAACAGACCGATCCAGGTCCGGGTGAGGTTATTGATCGCCTCAGTATCATCATCGAGTTTTTGAAAAACGCTGGTATTAGCAATTCCAGACGTATTTTTAGCAATAGTGCCAAACTTTGAAGAGATGATCTCAGTAGCATCACTAGGTTCATGAACCACGCTTGTATTGGTCATATCATACAAATCGATAACACTATTGTCAAACATTTTCACAGACCGAACGGTGGTAGTGTCCAAAAATTTATTTGAGGTTTTCATTTCTTCGGAGTTGGAGACCTTACCTAAATCATTGAAGACAGTGTTCGATTTGTCAGTTTCCGTATTAATGAAATTATTGACAGTATGTTTAGAAAATCCATCAACTGCCATTTCCGTTTGCAATCCGTTTTGAAAGCCAGACGTTTCATGCGTTTTGAATTGTGTACTGTTGATTTTAAAAATCGTCTGTTCTCTTATATTACTGTTGGGAAAGCGGGCAGTACTCGGAGGAGCGTCACAATAGCGGTTTGAACTGCACAAAGTTATCATGGTGATGTTATTTTCTCTCTTCCCGATACTGCGGGTTGAGTTGTCAGTTTGTGTATGGTATGTGCCGTATTGTATGCCCTGATCAGTTTTGATTACCGTACTTGCATATTCAAGAGCAGCAGTGATGAACAAGAAGAGCACTAGATGACGATACATTTCTGGTGAATTCGTAGAGTGGGGACCGGTCAAACTACACAGACTCGACTGAACAATCACAAGGTATGTATTATTAATCGCCCGAATGCTTTTGGTTCGACTGATGTCAGACTACTGAGCTCTGGAAACAGGACAGGGAGTATTTTTATTGCGTTTCCAGGTGGGAGAACCCTCGAGGGAAGGGAGTTATCTTATCTTTATTTTTTTTCTCCTTATCTACGGATTGGAATAACTTGGCATTGGCATCCCTAATCGTTATTAATTCTTCTTCCTCATCAGAACTGCAGGTTATTAAGACTCAAGTTTAAGCGATTATCGTTTTACTAATCAATTATCAGATGAGATTGAGCCTCAACAGTTGTAGGTGATTGTAGTGATATTGTAAGTGATGATGAATGAATGACGATGAACTAAAACATTTAAAATTTATTCGCCAAATTATGGTAAAAAATATACTCAAATTTCATAATATTTGCTGAAAAATCGATTAAAAAACTGTAAAACTGCTAAACATCCAAAATCTATTTTTATTCGTAGAATATGATTTAGAACGAGTTTATTTACCATAAAATTGGTGGTTCACAATTCATTTGTACTCGAAGTTCTCAAATTTCAGAAAACTAGCATAATATAATATAATAATCTACGAAAATTCGCTCATACGATCATGCTGCGTGACTGGAATTCTTTCGACAGCTTTCGTCGACGCCTCCCAGGTTGCAATTCTAAATCGATTTTCGTGATTCTTATTTGGTTCAATTCCAATTTTACTTTAGTTGTGCACAAACCTTGAGAATTTTGGATTTACTGTCGACGTGTGGGTAGAGAGGATAATTACCGATTCTATCAAGTGCTACCCAAGCTACTAATTTATAACGACATTATAATTTATATACAGAATTATAGTGATTCTTATTTTGTTTCATTACGAATTCGATACAGTTTTGGCTGGTGAGGGAGAGAAGGGGAATTCAAATGGTTTGGGACGTGACTCAACTAAAAGGGAATAACTGAAAATTAGTTACTAAGCTGGGTGTGATGAAAGATGCAGAAATGGAAACCATTTTCCACTGCTACCACCATTCTAAGGTAAGTCTCCAATCAAAGTGGCCAAACAGCAGACTTGTATACACATATGGCTCTCGTCACAGTGGAGGCACGGGGAGTGCCTTCTTCGATCCAACCATTCGGTCCTGTCAAGGCGCTCGTCTCTTGAGTCACGCCTCCAATTACACTGCAGAAGTGCATTCAATACTTATAGCCCTCGAACACGTCTCCAGAACCAGCGATTTGAGACAAACAGTAATTCTCTCAGACTCACTGAGTGCTGTGATGAAATTCTCTTTTCTTAAACCCTCAACCGTTCTGAACGTTATTGAAGCCGAAATCCTAAGGAAGATCTCTAGTATGGACCAAAAGGTGACAATATGCAGGATAAAGGGACATGCAGGTATCGAGGGTAACGAGAAGAAGCTTGCCAAGAGGAGCCATCACCCGTCCCTACATTCCCTCTCACTGACCTTAGACGCCGGTTCTATTCCAAGCTTCTTGATGCATGGAGAAACGAGTTCCTGACGTATCCTGCAGGAAGCAGATATAAGTCATTGTTCCCAGTACCAAAACGCAGGCCTTGGTTTGACGAAATCCAGGGGAGCAAGCCCAAGTCGTTTTACACCACAATCACCAGACTGCGTACTGGACATGCCAAAACCAATATTTACCTCCACCAAATCGACCCATCCAACACCCCCATGTGCCGAAGATGTCATAATGAAGAGGAGTCCGCAGAGCATGTCGTACTGGCCTGTGAAAGCAACGCATCCATTGGAGCACCATAATGGAAAATAATTTCCCAACACACTGCCAATCCATTCAATTTAGACACCATCCTCGCCGAAAACAACATTGAAATTTACGAAACATTGTATAAATTCCTCGTTGAAGTAGATGTGCAATTGTGATAAATCATTGCGAACTATTGAACTATTGAATCGTGAACTATCGAGCTTTTGAATTGAAAATATTGAACCATTGAATTGCGAACTATTGTGATGAATTATTGTGAACTATTATGGAAGTACAAAATCATGTTCTATTGTAACGGCTGAATGCAGTAATGCGACGCCAAAAAGGTAAGTTAATCCAAGGGGGAAACGTATGACTAACATAGGCTAATAGTTGAGGTTTCCAACGATATGAAAAGGGTATTTCCAGGAATCTCTAGATCCTTGATAAAAGTTTCCACCGAAGTGAAGACGGTCAGAGCAATAGTATTGGTGTCTGATGGTCTAATCACCAGGAAATTAACACCAATGTGTGAAACCGACTTTGTTTGGATCGAATTGCCGGGAAATGAAGCGATCTCCGATCCAACGTTACTGCTGTGTTGACAGAGGGAACCGTGTGGTTGTACAAGACGCCTCCAGCCTCTGGCCGACTAGAAAGCAGGGATCAATGAGAGCAGACTTGATGGAGGCTAAAGTGCAAATTTTGACATTTTTCCAGAATTTGACTTTTTTATATCCGTTTTTCTGCTCCAAATTACAGGCTTATTTTCAGGAACACTCCTAAGGAAAACTTTCTGAGAATCTCATCTTTCCAACGGTATAGTTAATTTTACTTTTACTCTGCTTATTAGGGGAGAAAATTATGTTTTATTGTTTAAAAACGTGGTATTTTCAATTATATCAAGAGTTTTATGGCATAATGATCCCATACGAAAAGGCGAGTTCGGGGCCGTTTTCTATGTATTTTCCCCGCTGAATCAAAGTGTAACACTTGCAGATCTCCCCAACTTCGTTATAACCAATTTTAAACTGTAACAAGTTTTACCCTTAAAAACACATAAAATTGTGCCTGTCAAATGTACTAATAATGTGTGGGTTAAATTTTAAAACTCATTTATAACGGAGTTGGAGAGATCTGCTAGTGTAACCATTCGATTTTGCGTGAAAAATACGTCAAAAATTGCCCCAGCTCGTATTCTCACGCAGGGTCATTTTTCATGAACAACCTCGATTTCATTGAAAAAAACTACGGCCCACCATCACCACTCCTGATAAACAGAATAAAAGTAAAATTTGCTTCTCAAAATAGGTATGTAATTAATAGCAGAAAACAAGAAAAAAGTCAAATTTTTCTCACTATCCTTCTTTCCTATAGATTAAGTGTGCTAAAGAAAAGTTGGTTTGACATTAGCGAGGAAACGCTCTTGATGATAAGGGGAGTTATGGCTGTTTTATTGTCATAAGGTGCAAAAAGCGAAACAAATCTTAAAAATTGAATAACTCGGATGGCCATGTCACTAATGAGATGGCGTTGTGCATATGACCTAACTTCAGAGGAACGTCCTAATACGCTTCAATACCTAATAAAATAAACTTAAATACCTAATATGTAAAAATAATTTGTTGGTTTGCTAATAAGGTCGTGTTGCGATTGTGATTTGTTTCTTGTCGGCTAAGCATACTGTATATCATGTGTTGAAAGCAACTTTTATTCTGATTGTCCGTTCTTTTTTGAGATTCAAGTCGGTTTTTGCTCTGAGTCAGCAAGCAGCAGAGTTTGCTTCTTATCTTCTGTCCAGGTGGCATTCCATTGACATGGCGATACTCACCCTATCTAACTTATTCCCTCTCTACCTACTGATCCCCTCCTTACCTTCCTATAGCCTATACTTGCCTTCCTTAGTCTTTACTTTGTGAATTCTCCTCCAGTCTTCAACAGCGAGTCAAAGATCTCTTTAACGTGTGATCCGTTGGTCCTCTCCAGATATTTGGGGTCCCAGCTCAACACATATCTTTTTGATGTACAATCGACTCTTGTGCCTCCAGGTATTAATTCATATCTTATCATTATTTGTCAGTACCCAGGAGAATTCTTTCTTGTACAGCTTGACTTTAAGAGTAAATTTCTGAATTTAATGACTATTTTAACACGTTTTGAGCATATGTAACATGATGTTAGTTAGATAGTAATGTTCCTTCTAGCACAAAATATGAATCTTAAATTCACGCTAACGTCACTCCTGCCCCCACTTTTACCGTTATTCATATCACCCTCCTAGGGCAACACTATATTACCTCCCTACCTACATAACCTCCCCCCCCCCCACCCACCACAACATACCGTCATCTCCTCCCTGCAACCACAGCATCACCACCCTCCCTTCGACCACCGCACAGTGGGCCAAAATGCGATTCTGGCTGGACAAAATTTATTTTTACCCAGTCTTAAAGGAAATTTTCCCGCTGATTCTGAATATACCCCTTGTTCCTATACCTAAAATGGCTACTTAATCCGTTTTCCGGGAAAAACCTCCAAAATGGCACGTTTTTAAACAATTTTTCAGATTTTCTCCTACAAATACTTTTCAAAACAATATTTATTGCATTGGAAAGTTATAGAAGATTAAATTCGATGTCGATTGACCACCAGAAATTCCTGAATCGATTGATTTATAAGAGGGTAATTGTATTTCGATTTTTTCAGTATTCGGAAATTACCAGTTCTTATTCGCAAATTAAGGATAAAAGTTTATATTTAATCGAGTTTTTTATTGAAGAAAAGTTGTTGATAGTTAAATTATGAGTCGATTGACCACCAATTTTTTTAATTATTATTATTATCTCCTCCAAAAATTGAGAGATGGTGTTTCAAAATTTGAGTCAATATGCCGCTACTCCTCTAATATGCTTCATAGAAAAATTAAATTCAGCTGCAGAGGTTTGTAGAAAAAAGCATGGTACCCTTGTAAACATCTCCATATGTAACGGACGGTGTGATAATAATGTTAAAAATTATTCTCCAACCGTAAGTTCGTCTACCGTAAGGTCTTCAAACCGTTTGATAATAGATTCTAAAGTTTAGAAATACAATTGATGAGTCAGACCTTTCGTGCCATTCGTCAATGTACCTTGAGAAACTGATTTTTCAAAAAATATAAACACAGAATTTCCCTCTTTCAAACATCTCCATGTACCAGACTGATTTTCCAGACTCACCAACCATACGGCTCTCTCGAACATACTCCACAAGCATATTTACTCCCACACATTGATGTGGCATCACATCAGTTCTTGTTCTTATGCATTGAAATAACTCGCTCCTCGAAACAGTGATTTTCTGAACTTTGGTGTCATAAGAAACATAATTTTTCTTAACGCCAAGTCCTTCAAACATCTCCTGATACTGCAGACACAAAACCAACTGACAATAGGAGTTAAGAACCTGATCACCGATGTGATTTAACATTATTTTGTAAACAAACTTTTCAACTATTCCATCAACCTCAGCTAGTTTCTGTATAAACCTGGGTATACTTAATTTAACAAAAAGTTTCCCTGATAGCCGAACTTGAGCAAGATGTCTTTTAGTGTGTATACTTAAGTCACAATTCGACTGGCGGAGGGCATGTCCCCAGAGGGGCAATGTATTTTGTAGATAGGGCTGAAAGACGATAACGTCACTCGTTCCCCGTCTGATTGCCTCCAAAATGTCTGGACACGTTGTATGAATATACTTCCATTCAAATTGTTTAGGCCTTGAGCAGACCATGACGGGCTTTCCCCATATTTAGAAAGTAAGGCATCCAATTGAGAAGCCCAGTTGTATTGTTGGCCAAACAGCGTGGAGAGCAAGGAGACGGGAGAAACAGAGCATAGGTAGCGTTGAGTCCTCCATACTGCACAGCCTATACCATCAACCCAAGGAAATCCTCCAACATATGTCCATATAGTGAATGAAAAGTTTTTTCCATCAACCAATAATTCTTCCTCAATCAAGACGGCATGGTTCCCGTATTTCTTGCTTGGAACAAATAGGGCAAGAGTTGTTTCCTAGATTCCTTTGTTCGTCTGTCGTAGTTCTCATATATATCAAATTGGGATCCTTTGAACTTGTAAATGATCGAGCGTTCTTTAAATTTTGAGAAATCATTCGTATAATTAACAGGTCCACTGCTAGAAGGGTGGATGGTGCCTAACGTCTTACACCTATAACCTCATATTCCTCGTCCATAGTGAATAAGTTCACGTCTTTTCTCGCTTGAAACAACTTGGGCGAAAGATGCTTCCTAACTTCCCGTGTTCGTAACTTTGCATAATTAATGTCGATGTATCACTGAAATTACTAACTTCTTCATTGTGTCTCAGAGTATTCAGCTAAATTCTCCCGATTACCTAATCATAAAATAGGCCAAATGAATATTTTTAAAAAACAGTGTAGTAAATTTTACTTTTACTCTGCTACTTAGGAGATTAAACTATGTTTTAATGTTGAACAACTTTTTTTTTCTTTTTTTTCAATTGACTCGAAGGTTTTCTTGAAAAATTACCTTCTATGAAAACGTGAGTTTGGGGTCGGTTTCTACTTTTTTTTTTTTTTTTAATTTTTTTTTTTTTTATTTTTTTTTATTTATTTTTTTTTTTACGCTGGATCGAATGGTACCACTTGCAACACTTTAGCTCAGGAATTTGAGTTGATTTGGTATGATAGATTTTATGTGTTTTTCTAGGTGAAACTAGTAAGCTATTTTCGAAAACCACCAGGACCAGTAAAAGGTCCGTGAGGGCACTTGGGGGGGGGGGGGGGGGCAGTGTTATCGTTGTTTCTGTAGAAAATCGTTCGAGCCTTGCTGTCGTACAATAGTAAAGAACCCCGGTAAAATTCTTTGTGAGTAAATATGCATGGAAAGATTGTCAATCGGTAACAATCGGAAAAATATAATAAGATTCAGTATTAGAATATATTTCTCCCTCTGAACAATCGAAATAATGTGCTCTCACAGGAGGATATTGGAACTACGAGCTGAACTTATAAATTGGAACAATTGCCCTTTAAACAATAAATAGGGTTTCAGCTTTTCCATGTGGGAAACGTAAGCTAAATCATAAATTCTTCAGATGCACCTGGCTCCCGATTTCCCTTTAAAAATTGTATAATTAACCTTGGCATGGAACTCTTCTTAAACAGAAAATCGCAAATAATTTACAGATTTATAATCGTTTGCAATATTTAGTTCTTGAATAATCTCATTCTGATATTAGGTACTGGGATGATGGAACAAAAATGAGCTACGTTCTGTACATAGAATTTCATGGTGCATATAATAATTATTGTGGATTAAGGTTGTTTAAGCGAATTTATTTTTCATTTTCAGTGATGAACGCAAAGCTTATCTCTATTTCCAGTGCTTTGGCCCGCTGAAAAGAAGTATTAGAAAAACTGTAAGAAGTGAGTACCAACTGAGCATGCTTACATCTTCAAATGGGATAAATTTGCTGGTTCTGTCAGCTAACAGTATGGAAGATAGGGATGAGCCATTCACCAAGTACATGAACACGAAACATGAAAAACAAAATTTAAGTTCGGGCGAGGTCAGCACTCTACCGAGTTGGGGGCCAAACTAGCTGGATAAGTATTTGTAGTTGAATTAATAGATGATATCCAAAGAAAACATATTGATGAGTAATGCATGTATTACTGGGACGACCCTATGAATGGATTGTATAATTTTGTTGGGAATTAAAATGAGAGAAAAAACCCGGCCCTTCGCCCCTCTGGACCCCCCGGTTGCTTTCCGCTTTGAGCCTTCGGCTAAAATGCCAAAACATGGAACATGCTTTCTTGCCGCTAATTCGTAAATGTAAATAAATCAAAAACTACGACATAAATGTTTTACTAATCGAAATTAGAACAGAGTACCTACCAAGGTAGGTAATTTTCTGTTATGTTGCGCGTCTACAATTACTACAACCAAGATTAACTTCTCAACCAAGTGACAATAAAACAAGCGGCATTGTTTACTATATCAATTTATAACATAAATAAATATAAAACTACGACATGAATAGAAGAACAAGTACGAAAGAAATGCGTGATAAATCGAGAGCTTTCCAACGAGTGGAGAACGATTTTTGTCCGGTGAAAACTAAAGAAGTTTCCTTTCCCCAGCAACGGAGCAAAATATTACGATTTGTCGTTATTACCCCCTCCATTCACCCCCTTCCATCATGAAATTTTAAACTCCTGTTAAATTTTCTAAAACGAGACCAAATTCAAAGTTGAACAAAAAAAGAATCAGGAAAATTGGACGAGAATAGTTAAAACCAGTTAAAATTACTGTTTTGTACGAATTAGTCGGGATGCGGCCCAGGGAAAAAATAAATGAAATTATTTAATTTATTGTTTCATTATTTGATAACGTTTCGTCCTATAACTGAGAAAGTTATCAAATAATAGAACAATAAATGAAATAATTTCATTTATTTTTTCCCTGGGTCGCATCCCGACTAATTCGTACAGAACAATAAATACTTACGACCGACCAAACTACCAATATCAATAGTTAAAATTACTTGTTGAGGATTTCCTTAGAAGGGTTAGGCCACAAAAAATTTGAAAAATCGCCCAAAATCGAGGACAACAGTTAGAGATTTAGCGGTAGTCTCGTTCGATGCAGAATTCCTTCCTTAACAACTTTTCTAAAATTCTTTCAACTTCTACAAAATAATTTTTTCCACCTAGAATCGTTTATTTCTTAAATTTTTGCCTTACAAATCTCGATATTATATTTAATGATCTGAACCTCTGGGTAGCAATTAGTAGCAGCCACTTGTTATTAAATCACATTCTACACATATTTGAGAACCATTAGGCAGCAAATTCGTCGCGATCCCCCGTGGATCCCGCAAGTAATTGCTTTTCGAAATCAAAAATGAGCATACCTAGTAAAATTGTGATGTTTCTAGATGATTTATTAAAACACAAAAAAATTCAACCAACCTTGCGAAACGTTGCCCATGATGACGACTTCAAGAAAATAAATACACTGCCAAGGAAATGGCACATGACCTTCCTCGTGACCTTCACAGCATGTCACCATTAAATTCCAGAAAACTAGAAACGACCGGTTCTGGCATCAGGGAATTAATAAGGTGGGAAATTGGAAGCTGAATGGTACATATATAATAAATGAAATTAATAAGGACAATTTTGATTTTAATATGGGACCATCCAGGATGTAGTCCGCATGTTCCCTGAAAATTTCGACTAAATCGGCTACCGTTGATTCGAACATGACGGAATTGATAGGGGACCATGTAGAGCTATACCCGCACGATCCCTAAAAATTTGAAGAAAATCGCATCAAAATTGTGGAAATTACGGCTGTTGCAAGGACCGTAACAAAAATATTTCGTTCACGCATGCGCAGAGCTTACCGCTAATGCAATTATGATGATTGTCTTATGGGACCTCAAGGGACCTTACCCACATCATCCCTGAAAATCTGACCGAAATCCGTTCAACATTGACCGAGTTATGACCGTCACAAGGAATTCCGTTAGCGCCTGCGCAGAAGCTACCGTTGATTCGATCATGATGAAGTTGATAGGCGACCATCTAGAGCTTAACCCGCACGTTCCCTGAAAATTTAATTAAAATCGGATCAAAATTGTGGAAGTTATAGCTGTTACAAGGAAATGTGGACGGACAGACAGGCAGACAGACACGGAACCAAATTTGTTCAGGAGGCTCTGAAACGGAAAATGCGAGTGGAAATTTTGATTTTGAAGCAAAAAAATTTTTTTCATTTCGAAAGTGAAAACAAAGCTTCCGCTGCCTTGCAGTTTCGGAAGCAAAATGACGAGCTCGCTGGACAGCCTCATATGCACTAATGACCACTTGTATAAACAAACTAAATATCCCATTATCGCACAATCGCAAGATTTACTGAGCGTAGCTGAACGAGAAAACATTTTATACAAATTGGAACCTGAGTTGGTGACTCTCCAACAACCTCTAAACAGCTCAGGATATCAAACTACTCCTTCCAAAGGATTATTGGCTAAGAAAAAGGGATTGCTGAACCACTGTGCGTCCCCTTGTACCGTACTCAACTCAAAACTGGACGATCATTTCGAATCGAGCTGCTACCAAAAACACCAAAAATATAACCAAGCGGCAGAGGACCTTCGGGGTTCGTTCACTCCCAGTAATTTCCTGCGATGGAGTGGTCCCAAGCCTCCTACGATAGTTTATATATATATATATATATATATATATATATATATATATATATATATATATATATATATATATATATATATATATATATATATATATATATCTTTTTTTCCCACCACCTATGAACGCCACATCCAAGGGGATCTTATAACCCGTTCAGTGAATGCTCAGAGAGAACTCGATGGCATGCAAATCAGATTGATACACCACTTTGATTCTTTAAAATAATCTAACTCGTAGCCTTAAGGCGTTTAATGCTTGCGTTTATTGCACCGAGTAAACTCATTAACATCATTATTTCAGTTATTTTACTAAAATACATTTTTCAGGGGCTAAGATACATAATTTATTCCCTCACTAGCTCCACAAGAATCCAAACGCTTAAGTCTATGAGTTAGATCTTACACATTCTAGAGCTTAACTGCTTAACCGCTTTCTCATTTACGAGACCTTTTAGTCTGACAAGACAGCAGCTCGATTTTTCATCACTTCATCCAAGCTGTCAACATAAAGTTCGCTGTGGAGAGCATCATTTCGAAGATACGAGAGTGTGACTGTGGAACATCTCAGAACCGAGTTCTATAAACGCTAAACACTTCCGTCAATTGGTTGGATCTGTGCAGCCCTAAAACTGCACTCCATGCTCCCAAACTGGTTGTAGTACTTGATTGTACAGCAGCAGCCAATGTTCATGGTGGATCTCCGGTCGATAGTCCAGTAGACTCTTCCAAGTTTTAACAGGTGTTCGGTCTTTTTTTTTTTTTTTTTTTACATATTCCTTCCACCTAAGCTTAGCGTCTAGCGTCATGCCGAGATATTTGGCTTCATTTGCATAGGGAATAGCTAAATTGTTGAGGAAAGTAGGAATGTGGTTAATCTTTTGGTTGGTAAAGTCAACGAGCACTGACTTATCCTCATTCGATCTGATCTTCCATTTCGATGTCCAGATACTGAATTTAGAGAGGGATTTTTCGACTTTTGAAATTGATTCATTGTTTTGTCACCCACTGCTAGGACTGCAGTGTCATTTGTAAATGTTGATATCTTGTTATGATCTACTTCTGGTATGTCACTGGTATACAGGAGGTATAGAAGTGGGCCTAAGACAATTCCTTGGGGTACACCAGCGCTTATTTTCTTTGGCACTGAATATACATTTTCCTGTTCAATGCAAAAATACTGGTCTGATGAATAAGATTTGAGCAGCTCGAAATACTGATGAGGAGCATCTTCGTCACCTTATATTTCTGGCCAAACTTTGTCGAATGCTTGAGACACGTCTGGAAAGATGGCTGAACATACCTTCTTTCGTTCTAGTGCTTCCTTAATAATGTTCACATACTGGTTGATGAGTTTCTCTAATAGCTTTGACATCACAGGCAGCAATGAAATGGGTCTATAAGATGTTAGCTATTCTAATGGTTTACCAGATTTGGAATCACTATTACCTCAGCGACCTTCCACAGGTGTGGGACATAACGATGTACGATAATTGCATTTATGATCTGAGTAATTTTAATGATAGCTTTTCTAGTTCTTCAGTATCTGCCCAGTTATGGGGTCATATCCAGGTGACTTCTTTGGATTGTTTTGTTAACCTCCTTTACCTCGACTAGGGGTATATTTAGCTGTGGTTCCTGTTCCTGAGTTTCTTCCAGTGGTTCCTCATTCACTGATGAAGGGTTTGGTGTGAATATATTCGGTAGATGCTCAGTCAACACGTCAGATATAGTCTGATTGTCACGCGCCCATCGCCCATCAGGTTTACGAACTGAAGATCCATGTACAACTGGTGTTTTGATTTGTTAGTTATCTTCTAGAGTGATTAATCAGCACCATGATCGCTCGTCAACTCACTGAGGCGGGCTTGAGTGTATTCATTGTTGATATTCTGCTATTTAATTTCAGCTGCAGCTTCACACAACTCAGCTTTTTGGAAAGGTGGAACTGGTCTTCATAGCCCGTAACAATCGTTCATGAAGCATATTGAGGCAGGTCAGTTCTGAGCCTGCGTTTATTAAAACACCTCACATCGTCCCTCACAATTCTCTTGGAACCTTCGTGAATTGTATGAACGCCTGTAACATACCTCATCAATTTTTATTCATTTTGTGTTCTGATGCTCCGACCTACGTCAAGACATTTTTTCTTTCTCTTGCATACTGCTGCCAACGTTGCCGTTTCAAGATGCAATCTGCATTCTAAATTAACAGCACGACTTCGGGTTTTGTATCCTACCTTACCTGACAACCATATTATACACATCGCATCTAAGCATTCTTGTTAATTTCTTAGCAACCAACCGCCAACAGCCGTTCTAAGTCGTAGCAAGAGCTTCTCAACATCCCACATTGCCAATCTAAGGTGAGTGTAAGCTTTTTCATAACTTCATTATGAGATAGAAAACTTATTGGTCGAATATTGAACATACAATTTCATTTCAGATGCCTCCCTTCAATAATGATGATTCTCATTTTGAACGTGAAGAAATACATGAATATGATTCAAATTTAGATGAGATGACGCAACATGTACCAGTGGTAGAATTAAATACTAGCGAATTGAATTCTCAACTAATCAATTTTCAAACAGATTGGAATGCTGTTGCTCTCGATCTGATTTCTGAATTATTAGAAAACACTGATACTAGCTCACCATCCATTCCTTTTGAATTCGATCTTGCTTTGTTACCCAATCCTGAATATCATCCATCGGATTCTGATTCTCCCAACCTCCAAAACGGTCCTTCTAACAACCCTGTAACCACGTTCATCTAATCGCCATCGTGTTCTTTTCATCAGTTTATCAACCAGATCCAACCCATGTACTTCATTTACCGGCATTTTTCAAATCTTTTTGGAGTTCAGATGACAAATGATAATTCATCAACTATCATCTTCTAGTAATCAATTGTTACCAAAATTCATGTATTTTCAACCTCGTTTCTAATGATAAATCATTTCATTATGATTACAAAGTCAAGAAAATATCATCGTCTCTCAGGTAAGAACATTTGTTTGGTGATAAGGTGAAATTAAATTTTTTTATCACATATACTATACATTTATTTTCACTTCAACATAGTTTCACGATCAAAAAACATTTAATTATACACCATTAAACTATAAGACATGTTTCTGTAATGCAATCGTGTACTATTGCATCCATATCGAACGTTCCATGGTAACAATTAATGCAGTAAACATATATTTTTCCTATGTTGTTCTTAGAAAAAAAAAAAACTCTTCGGGCCATTTAGTCTAAGTTGGATTTAGTCTATCCAGTATTTCAACCACCAGTAAGTGTTTTCCAGTATGCTGACACTTTTGGTTTCGAACATGCATACCTCGATTTCAATTAGATATGTTATTTTGATGATTCGTGACAGATTCCAAGATACAGAAAGATTGTATAACTGGAGGAGGAATAGACTTTCGTCTGGAAACAGAAGTCTTAACTTTAATACCTGAGAAACTATGTTGCAGTGATCATTATGAGAAAATTATGACACATAGGCCTTTCATGGAGGAAGTACAACGTCACTCGTAATTTGTTTTTGGATTGTTTCTTATGATTTCAGATGAATTCACACGTTACTTTCCTTACCAACAAATCCCACTAAGTAAATCCTCAATATATCCCATAGATGCCTATCCCACAGATACCCATGCACCATTGCAATTTTCCTAACCATCAAAATCCTCAGTATATAAATTCCGCTGTACCTACATATCCTAATCATTTTGCTGCATGTCCTCATCAGTCTATCCCTCAATCTGTTTGCTGCAGATAACCTGAATATTGCCATATGCTGTTCGTCCTCACCTTCCTCATCCCCAACCATACCAATTTATCCCCGTGTATTTATGGTTCCCTTGATCATATCTCCCTCCTGAATTATGCAATCCATAGACCTGAGACAATCCTCAGAATCCTACAACAACATCATCAACAACAACAGCTAACGTCGATATGTGGTTTTAGCCAAGATCTCCACCATTGCATCAAGCCAGTCGTCCTTCACGTCAAGTTCATTCCCGCCAACCATCTTCCCGCTAAGCAATGCTATGTCACTGGCCTAGTGATGAACTCAGTTGGACCTGGCCCCTTGCCCGTGAGCTTGGGAATCATGTCACGCTCGATTCAACCGGTGGCTCAAATTACCCTAATGTTGGGTATTCAGCAAGTCTGTTCAATGTCTGTGGACATTCCTTCATTATCTAATATTATTAGTAGTAACAATAATAGTATTAATAATCTTCTTGCTAACCTTCCATCATCATCCTCATTAGACCCTCCACCACTTCCTTTGCGTACATCAACACCTATTGATAATAATCTGCTCGCTAATCTTCCATTACCTACATAATCCCATAAAATCAAAACGTCTCCAAGGTTTGATTATATCTATTGTTTGAAATAGTTTAAAATGAAAATTAGTACAATATGACATATAAAAGTGTGATGCCGGTCACTACTCAGTATCCAATCCATTTGCTGCAGCTCGATCCAACTCTGCTCCACCGTGCCAACGCCCGCCAGATCCATATTCCTCCTGGGAAAGGAAAATACAGAAGCATGAGAGGTGGGAACGCCTTCTAGTTCTCCCCATCACCCCTTAGTATTTATAAGGCAACCCTTTCCCAACCCCTCACTTCCTACCAGATGCATCTAGAGGCGGGAAAAGGAAGACAATAGTATTTTCGAGCAAGTCGTGTCGTATCAGTGCGTACCAGTGAACCGGAATCGCAGTTTAATAGTTGTATATGTACCTACTTATCAAAAAGAAAACCAGGTACGAAGTAAAAGTCGGTAGGTAGTGAGTCATAGAGTATGTGTGTGGACCGATCTCTGACTATATATTGCTGCAATTCGGAGTACATATCAAGTGTGAACTACGGGTCATGTCAACATACCACACAGATCAGCCTGATAAGGTTTTGGAGCCAACTCCATACGCAATTGGCGTCGTTTCAGAGTCCTTTGGTATGGTATTTGAGTCGAGTGTACTGGACAAACTCTTACCATATTTTCTCTTCCAGACAAATCCGCCTAAACATTTTCACATAGGTCGTGTAAGTACAGTGAACTGTGCCAAATCTAATTCCTTCGAGGTCAGGAATAGACCTCACTACCATAACGACTCTCACTTCTATAAAGAATAAGGGATGTGAGGAACCATTGTTATAACCATTGTTATCTAGTCTACATTGGTTCAATCCTCTTGAGTATAGTTGGAAAAAACATTTAAAATGTAAAGTCTGTCATTGGCTGTTCTAAATGTAAATTCTCTATATACAAGCATTTACATGATTGCTCAAAAGACTTGGTTTACCACATGATATTATAAATACGTTGAAGAAGTGTATAATAAACTAGTTGAGATAATTCTTAATTCATTTCACCCCGGTCTCATTAAAAGAAGGTGCACAAAAAGTTCCTATATAGTTTCTGAAGAATCCTTTACCATTTGGCTACCTACTATCGAAATTCTTGTTAGATACTGGATTCTAATTATAGACTGATTGTCCTAAATAGTTTGGTTGCAGCATACTCTCTTTTGTTCTACTGGGATCTTGGGTGTGCACTGAATAGAAGGCAATCAAAGTTCATTAAGGACAAAAGAAAAAACGCTGCAAATTATTTCACAAAGGTTTATTATTTTTTCAATTGAGTATGATCATAGTTTTAGTTGGCTAGCGTACGTCATAAGGCCCGTCCAGACTCCTCGGCGTATCCTATTTCGAGTTGCCACAACCTATACTTCTATAATTATATACGCATGTTTATATTTCTCGATTTGAGCTCCAATCTATTCAAATAGTTATTGCCTTAATAATATCATTATCTAAGCACGTACGAAAAGTCGAGAGGATATGTTATTAAATATGCGTAGGAAAAGCTTTGGTATTAACACACAAATATGACCTTGAAAAAACATATCGCACCCGTCCTAGAATAAGGGTACAACTCAAAAATCGCGATTTTTGAGTTAGTTGTGGTTCTGAGAAGTAGAAACGGTCTAGTTTGTCTGTAGAAGGTGGAGATATGTATAGGGCACTCTAATTCCGCTAGAGAGTGCGTGTGTCTTTCTTCTATGGACGGAGTAACCAATTCGCGTCCTAAGAAGAAAGACACAACTCAGATGAGTTCAAATAGTCTGTGTTTCGTTTTGAGTTGTTTCCTTTTTGTGTGGACAATTTTAACTTGTGTCTTTCTTTTCTGAACATTTTGGATCCTGACTGGTGAGATTTCAGTGTTTGAGTTGGAACAACTCAAAAATTCTTAAAAAATCAACAAAACCGTTCCCCCCACTCCCTTCCCACTGTCAAAAAAACTATTTATTCACCATGGGGCGTTAGAGTAATAATGTAGGAAACAAGTTTCGCAAAGATAAATAATGTTCATCGTGTTCCAAAGAACGGGTAGCCAATGGTGTGGAAGAAAACTTTGAATGCGATTTGCCGAAAATGACAATTTTTGAGTTGTACCCTTATTCTAGGATGGGTGCGATATATTCATGCCTCGAAGGAACGCCGGCGCCGTACCCACCACAAGGTGCCGCGGCGCCGGCGCCTCCTCTCACTCCACCGCCCGCTCCCCCCCCCTCACCACCCACCGTGACCCCCTGCCAAGCGTGCCAGGCGTGCGCGCGTAGAAAAACACACTTTTTTGCCCGTTTTTGGCCCATAGCATCTATGCGAGTAAAGCGATCGGGATGGTTAAACGTTAGGACCAACTAGACCCCAAATGGAGTCTATGTGCGAAAGAACGGGTTTTTTAAGTCAATTCTTAGGCTTTTTATGGCCCGGACGGCGGACGGCGAACGGCGAACGGCGAACGGCGGACGGCGGACGGACATTTCAAATTTGGATTCTACGCACCTTGAAACGTAAAGTGACAAAGTTTGAGGGGGGGTTATAAAAATTTTTTGCTACACGATCACATAGGCTTATTATTGGAAATAATAAACCAAAAAATCAAACACTGAGGAATAACTCATTTATCATTCTATAAACCTATACAACCAGCCAATGGGTATCGAGTGACGAGTAGTCTACCTGAGAAGAGCCTAGTAAGTACCATAACTCTCGAAATCATCCAATAACGAATTTGGTGGCAACGGTCACCAGCCAAATCGTTCATCATAAAAGCCTATCACAAACGATATGCTTTACTTAAATATTTCTTCATTCATGTTTAAAACGATGCCGGATAAGTTATGTCACAATTGAGATTATTGAAATGGTAATAAAGCAACGTGGTTCTGTAAAGATTATAAAGACAAAAAACCTTTTAGAACTCCATTCGAATTTTTTATGCATATCAGGAAAGGGGTATGTTTGCCTAATTCAAACAGAAGGGAGACATTAGGCATGAAGCAGACGGCAAAAAGCTGGTGCTTTCTAATTTGCCAAGCTTGATCAATGATGGACACTGGTGTGGAAATGACGTCATACCCGGTTTTTTTTTAAATAGTGGATCCATGAAAAGCATATTGGTAAGTAATGCATGCATTACAGGTACGTCCCTATGAATGGATTGTATATAATTTAGGTGAGGGTTAAAATAGGAGAAAAAACTAAAGAAGAATCACGAAAATCACTCGAGATTACTTGAAACATCATGATTTATTACAATTATCCCCTCCATTCACCCCCTTTCATAATGAAAGTTGAAACTCCTAATATACGATCCAAAACTGGACCAAACTCATAGTTGAACAAAAAAATAATCACGAAAATCGGACTAGAATTGTTAAAACATCATGATTTATCAGTATTACCCCCTCCATTCACTCCTTCCCATAATAAAATTTGAAACCCCTGACATGCGTTCCAAAACTATATTGAATGAGTGATGGAGCAAAATAAGAATCACGAAAATCGGTCGAGATAACCGCCAATCCGAAATCCCCAAGGTTTCTTGCACAGCTAGACTAAAATTGGGATCGAACAAAGAAATTATCTCGAAAATCTGTTGAGAAAAGTGGCCTGGCTAGCGTCGAAAAAATTTGTCGTAGCTTTGGTGGCATCAATAAAATTTGTGAAAAAACAGGTTTTTTCGGCTTGATCCCCTCCGTTCCTCCTCTTCCATAATGAAATTCGAAATTTCCGGGGTTCGCTGCACAACTAGATAATAATTTGGATCGAACAAAGAAAGAATTACGAAATTCGGTTGATTGTGGCCTGCGCATAGTCGACAAAATGTTGTCATTTAAAACACAGACATGCCTACTTACGTCATGGTTTTATCAAGGATTCACACACGCATGAATAATGCTAAATAGGTCGACCATCTATTGACGAAGTCAATAATATAATCGAACGTCTATAATACTTCAGAGAGTCGTAAATATAGCTACCACCTTTGCGCCAACTTCTACACGGAGTAGAGATAATACTAGTTTGCACGACCCGCAGGTCTTGAAGGTACTGCATAACTGGGGTTGCAATTGCGATATCTCCGAATTTCGTGGGGCTGGTCGCCTTTTTGTTTTTTGTAAATGCTATTAAAACATATTGTGGTGAGTACTGCATGCATTACAAGGGCTAAAATACCGCGACTTCTCGAAATTACGCTTCCCCCTCATTGACCCCTCCACCGACAGTAAATTTCCATCATATAACTTCCAGCAGGGAATTTTAAACTCCTGACATATTTTCCAAAACTAGACCAAATTCGTAACACTACTTTTCAAAATTTAGGGGTGGTCTTGCATCCGGGCGGAGCTTGTCAGATTCTTACGTTTTTTGTTGCGCTGTTTCTGAAACCGAGGGTTTTCGTTGGTTCCTCTCCTTCTCAGAGGTAGAGTCGCCGCGACGGACGTCGCGCAATTTTGTCGACGTCACCCAGGCTATAATTCTCAACCGATTTTCGTCATTCTTATTTTTTTCGATTCCAATTATAGCCTAGTTGTGCAACAAACCTTGGTAATTTCGGATTTGCTGTCGAGGTGGACGGGATAATTACCCACAAAGACACTCACACCACACACAGGCACCTATAGTTTTTTCTTCACGGATTCGGTTTTAGAATAGTCTGAAACAGATTTGAATGCGGTTATTTTTTCCTCATGCTTGGGTTGTCCCCCCACCTCCCTGGATCAATTCCAATAGGCGTCCCTCTTATTAACGAAACCCTGCAGAGTCAGAAGGACGTCCTATAAACTGGGAAAACTACACAATATATATACCTATATATATATATATATATATATATATATATATATATATATATATATATATATATATAAATATATATTAATAACAATGATCCTACAATTTTTTTTACTAAATAATTTTTTAGACTTTTTGCTATAACCATGGTCAATGATTAACTGTTTCTGTGCTCAAATTTCAAAACAATTTGACAAAAATGTAAGACCAAAAGTTACAAGAATTTGCTCAAATGGTCATCCTTTTTAGAAGTTGAGATACTGGATTACTTGTAGAAATTATAGTGGGGTTATAGTGACTGTAGCGGCACCGATAGCAAGTAAGCCCCATTTATCGGTGTCGCTAAGAGGCAGCGAACGAGCTACCACACTGACCACTAGGAGCTTGACGTCGCTTCATTATTGCTAACTGCTTCTTCCCAGACTGTAAGAGAATCATCAGTCTATTTTACGCATATCCGATTTTCATATAGTAATTCTAGATAACTATTGATTATCATTATTGCCTTCCTGGACTGATCTTCCTACCCATATCCCTTGCGGTGTCTTCTATTCAACAGTAAAGTTACACTTGATAACTTCCTCTCAAGGTTAGTTAGAACTCTCCTCTGGAGCAAACAATTACTTCCTTGAATAAACCAGCAGACTAGTGCCTTTAAATCTGTGTAGGTACCTATTATTTTATCCTTACTCCTTAATATTAAAATAATATTATAGAGAATCTAGGTGCATTCATAGCACAACAGGTATTTCTTCTGTTACATGGTTGCGAGCCTACGACCCACTAAAAGCAGCCCAGCCAACTTCCCATACTAAGACCAACATAACAAAAATAACCGGTAAATCAATAATACCATAGAAAGAATATAAAACAAACAAAAAACTGCCAGCCCAACAAATAAGAAACCGTCAAATATAAAATGGAGACACCACAGAAAATAGCTTCCACTGACAGCACATTAACAAACAAACCCCCCCCCCCCCCCCCCCCCCCTAACATCCCAGAACCAGAGCCTACAAGATTCCTTTGTGTGCATGTGTGTATAACACTGAACCTTACAAAACTGCCAAAAAAAAAAACCTTTATCGCAAACCCAATCAACAGACGATTCAACCGACGCCAACAACAACAAAAAAACCTTGACGGTCTTGACAGGATCTCACAGATCGACTTCTACCACGGTAACCAGTCGATAAAGCATTCAAACAGCTCCCCAAACAACCCTATCAGTGAGTATCAAACCCGGACGTCAATAATGACAGACATAAAGAGCACGTAGTGCCAAAAATGTGGTAATCCGCTTCCCGAAAACCAGCAAAGCAATCCTTTATCCTGTAAAAGGAGCAAGAGGTACATGGACGAGAACTGTGCTCAATACTAACAAAAGTTGAATGCAGACAGAAAACTAACATTAAAATGTTAACAACGCAAATCGGAAATAGCACAGCCGTCCCTCGAACCTCAAGATCCCATAGACGATCTTAGGAAACGTTTAGAGAGAATACAAGACGAAATGTTCGAGAAAAAAAAAAATAATGATAATAATAATAATATAAAACTTAAATTGATAAAAAGTTCAACTGACAACCACGTGAACTAATCAATACTCAATAACTGACAATAAATCAGTAACTATAACAATATAAAAACTAAATTAACCGAAACAATCAAACGATGAAAAGCCCCAACCATACCCACGATCAGATAACCTGAGAACAACACCCCTAGTTACAAAACTACCCTCAAACAAAATTAAAATCCCACATGGTCCTACAACAACAGACGTAAAAAAGAAGAAACATGCAATAGTCAAGCGTTCCTCCAAGGAAAGCAGTGTAATGAAGTATAACCGATTGCATGCAAATTTAAATCTAAGACCCCATAGGACCCCAAATCCGCAGACCCTATATCCTTCCACCACCTGACCCCAGCTACCAGCGACCACACCCTCTGAATGCAATTTCCGACATCCACGACCACAATGTTTGAAAGGAGTGGATGTCTGAAATTGTCCCCAGGAGGGGGGAGGGAGGGGTGGACTGTAGCGGCGACGATAGCAAGCAAGTCCCATCCATCAGTGTTGCTACAAGGCAGCAACTGAGCTACCATACTAACCACTAGGAGCGGAACGACGCTACCTCTCAGAAAGAGGGGAACCTTCATAATTGCTTTCTGTTTCTTCCCAGACGGTAAGAGAACCGTCAGTCTATTTTACGCATATCCAATTTTCGTATAGTAATTCTAGATATCTATTGATTATTCTTATTGCCTTCCTGGACTAATCCTCCAACCCATATCCCTAGCGGTGTCTTCTATTTAACTGTAAAGTTGCCCTTGATAACTTCCTCCCAAGGTTAGTCAGAACTCCCATAAAAATTCTCTGGAGCAAACAATTACTTCGT
Source organism: Adelphocoris suturalis (assembly GCA_030762985.1). NCBI lineage: Eukaryota > Metazoa > Arthropoda > Insecta > Hemiptera > Miridae > Adelphocoris > Adelphocoris suturalis. Next base: position 88,212,974 of record CM061045.1, read on the forward strand.
TGAATAAACCAGCACACTAGTGCCTTTAAATCTGTATTTTCTCCTTACTCCTTAATATTAAAATAATATTATGGAGAGTCTAGGTGCATTTATAGCACTACAGGTATTTCCAATGTTACATGACTTACATATTTTATGGTTAAATTTGGCTCTCCGTTTTCTTGACGATGCTTCATGATTTCTCGCAGTGTTCTCTAAGGTAGACCCGCTGACTTGAAGTTTTCTGTGTAGAAATAGCCATGAAACGACTCATTTACGGTTAGCTACTACTATGTCAGACAGAAAGGAAGGGCTATCAAGCACCATCTTTAAAGGACACTTTTCATTATCCTCAAACCTTCCCCAGTCGACCTACCCGTCAAAGCAGAGGGGAAAAATTGGGGTACGATTTCACCAATGATTCATTAAGACGCAAAACCAGCGTCTCAACCTTGTCCTCGAAACCTCACTTCATGAAATCGAAGAGAATTCTAAGTGCGTTTTCTCCTGTCCTCCATTTCTGTGATAGATAACTCCGGATTATGCCCAGTGGTGTAATTAGAACAATCGGGGATGAAAACATTATTAGAAGCACCAGCTAACCGAGACTCAAGGTTACTTAGGGTCACTTTAATCAACAACATAAACGAGATTAAGTTAGAAAAGATTAAAAAATAACGGAGATTCCAGCTAATCGTCTTTCACCAGACCACTTTATTAGTTTAAACTCCTAACGAGGTGGCTTGAGGTTAATCTCCCAAGCCCCGGCCAGTTACACTTGCCAATCTCCGTTTAGCCGTGATAACAATGATATCGACCAATATGGCTGCTCACCAACAGCTGATACCTACAGTTTGATTCACAGTTGAAGTTTATTGTTATTCAAGTTTTTGATGATGAATTCACACGATTTATCGCTCGAATTAATTTTCGATTCCTCGGATGAAGACGATGTCCCGCAAAGACGCCCAAGGACGTCTTACCTTGAAACTGAGCGCCAGCCAAGAAGAACACGATTGGATAGGTCAACTCGATCGAAATCAACAGATATTATAAAAAGTAAAGTAACAACGAAAAATCAACGACTACTATAAATTATATAGAAAAAATATTAATGATATTAAAAAGAAGTAAAAAAAGAAATAATTGGTTTCACGTTTGAAGCTCCAAACAAGTTCTAGAACACTAGATGGAAACCAGATAGGTAGGTTCTTAATTTAATTAGTTAGTTAGTTTTAATTAATGGCCATTTTTTCTGCATTTAAATTCAGTTTTCCTGTTTTCCTATTCATAATAAACCCCCTGCCGGATCCATACGGCGACTAATTAAATTAAGAATTTATTCTTCGGGCCGTTTCGTTAGCGGTGACTAAACTAATAGGGTACAGTTGATTTAAAGTTAATTCATTGAAAAATGCAGAGTAATGGTTCTCAGGGGGTGTTGGCTCAGATCCCAGCTCTCTCCATCCAGTGGTCCTTGCGGCCAAGATGGTAAAGGCGCCGGTACGGTAAACCGGAGGATGTGGGTTCGATTCCCACCTGGGACCATTTTTTCTGCATTTAAATTCAGTTTTCCTGTTTTCCTATTCATAATAGATAGATAGGTAGTAACTAGGTAACTAGATAAAATCGGGGTAATAATTTGTCGTGGTTGTGATTCACTGCTTTATTGTCTTGATATGTCGGACACATGGCGGGTTTTCAAACTGTCGTTTCAAATTGTCCAATTTTTCATTGGACAGTTTGCGAAATCTCTGTTAAGGAAACTCGATTATTCCGATCTGGGTTTAAACGAGTTTTGGGTTGGTGAAAGACGCCAAGGTTTGATCCTCGAGATTATATTTAATCGAGTTTGGGCAAACTCTGCTACATAAGTTGTTGGTGAAAGTGGCCCTTACTCATTCTTCCGGGGGAATTTTCATCCTCGAATTCTGCTAAATCCGTTTTAGTAAATCCGCCGACAAGTCACCAGATTTAATGATACATTCATCCACTCTTGCCAAAATAGTATCTTTAATATTTTTCGCCACCGTCAATAGTGGATCCTTGAGGGCTGTTTCATAGTTTCCATGTGTGAGTGAATCTTGCAAGAAGAACATCTCCAGCTAGAAATCGAATTAGCTGACAAATTATGGAAAAAAAGACTCGCAAATTTGTCGTCAATAATAAAGTGAAAGCACGAGCTGCAGCCTGCGCAACCGAGAGAGTCCTAGGCAATAGTGATCGGACGGAATTCACTTCACAGGATAAAATAACCTATTACTTAAAAGTACCAGTATTCCAAATCCCAGGCTACCTGAGAATACCTGCTATTCGCTCCCATAAGAGTAATTAGGGCAGTAATTAGAAGGGGCTGGGTTTTTCGTCAGATTATAACATCATCCCGAATCACTTTCCATCATTCAAAGAGTGGTAGCAGTTTTCGTACCTTTTCATCTTCACAGTATGAAAGAAGGGATGGGAAGGGAATATTAACAGTTCTTAATCATTTATTCGACAGTGTGATCGGATATCAGGACCTTGGTCTATACCCTAATGTGATAGTACTCGTACATATATTCCTATTTTCAGATTATTTGTTATGAACAATGTCTTGTTTAAAAATTCTTTGAATATATATTTTATATATTATACGTTCTTGTTCATATTCACTTTGTCTTCGATAAACTGGAACGATCTACTTAATTTAGAAAACACCTAAGTAGGCTGAAAAACGTACAACTCAAAAGTGGGAACTTGTTGAAAAAGGTTTATTCCTTTGTGAGTTTACGTGAAAACGATCCTTGTTCTCAAGCCGAGGGACAGAGTTGGAGGCTCACCCTCACTTCTAGCGCTGTTCAATCACAGGTTTGGGAGAGAATTCACAGTTCACGGAGCTCTGAACAGCTGGCAACAATTCATACTGTTATTGAAATCACCGTTTACGGGAACCTATTATTTCAAAGTTGCAGTATCACAAGAACATGTTACTGAAAATACACACTATAGCCCATCACTACTACGCAATGACATCCACCTGAAATCTAGCGCACTTCATTGCAACTAAAAAGAGTTCAAGGTCATGGCAGTGAACGATCTTCCCGAGCAATAGTTACAGCCAGCAGCAGCGTCACTGGAACGGACAAGAGAATGTGTAGACCTCAAGGTCAAATCACCAGCTCATGAGGGAAAAATTAGCGGGAAAGCATAATATAGTTGTGTGCTGAATATCGAGCGATTTAACTCACCAGAAAAAGACTGTTTCAGGGGTTGGTTGCGGACGTAATACACAAAGAACAATACATAGATGACAACTACTCTTATGCTAAATATTAAGTGTTTTTAGGAATAAAACTAGCTATTGCCCATATTCTCGTGACGTCACGCCTGGAGTAGCTTTGAGTTTCTTCCAAGGTCCGCCATGACGTGGTAGATGTTACTAAATCGCAATTCAACCAACCTATTTTATACTTGAAGTTTGCCGTCGTATGTCAACCTAAAACGTTGTTATAATTACATTTTTAAACAGTTCTGCATGCCTAAGTAATATTCTAGTAATATAAAGTTTCAATTCAACTAAATGGTGGCTGTAATCATGCCTGCCAGCGCGATTATTGTTTGTAGACAACGATGCCGATCTAGAAGTCCACGAGTTTTTATTTGGACTAGGGACTAACTATTCTAGCAAATCAGTGTCCGAAAACTAAAGAACTTCATTCGTTTAGACTGAGAATAAATAACCTGAAAAATAATGTAGAAAAAATAATTGAAATATCCTCAAATCTCTGTGCTGCGGTGTTGGTATTACGTAGCCATTGCAGTTTCATCAGTGTTTTAGACATGTTCTTATTACTTGGCTGATGTCTGGAACTTCTAACATTTGTTTGTCAACTTCCCAACACAAATTTCAATGGGATCTCGACTGCACAAACTAATCTTGAGTTCACAACGTTTCAGGTCATTGCCGGATTACTGCTTCATATAATTTGCATGGAATTTATTACCTGGCATAATAAAATATGCTGAACTAGGAACTAGTTGATACAGAACCGTAAGATAAGTAGGCATGTAGGTGGTGACTCCTAATGGCGCTTTTTCGTATAGTTTACTCGTCACCATGACAACTAGGTGAAATAACTTCGGCTTGCCTCGATGTAAGGATGTGCTAATGTCGGAGTCTCGAGAATATAACCTATAGATCTGCGTGTGTTACTATTAGATTCAACGTTCTGGAAGTTCGAAATTTTTGTTTGAATATCAGATTATTATTAAGAACGAGTTTTTGCCACAAATTGAAAATTTAACCATTTCTTTGCACTCACATTTCAGAATAACTTAACATAAATATATTACGACAATTAACGGAATTCGCTCATACGACCATGCAGCATGGCTGGAACTTTTTACCCTTTTCATCTTGTGATCTAGGGATTTACTCTTTATAGCTAAGTACGTCTGATATCGAAATTGTTTGACCGTCTACAAGAGGTTTGTCATCAAATGATTCCGACGAATCCCCCTCAAGGGCTCTACCAGCTGACTCTGCCTACCGCCGCCATTCCTGGTTCAGCATCCGAGCAGCTCAGTCGTCCAACATGGCACCGCTCAAGACTTACATCATCGTTTGGGCCTGTTTTATGTTCACTCAACTCGTGTCTACTCAAGATCCTAAAATCAACGTTACTGATGATCCACAAGGAAATACTACATTCCATCAACATGACAATGAAGACGCCAAAGAGAATTCCTCCAAAAAGGCCAACATTATCTGGACAGTTTCTGCTCTTCTGTGTATTTTCCTCGTTGTGTTGGGAAATGTGTGTTTCCTTTTTCGAAGCGATTTGAAAGTGGCCTATGATGGAATCGCTTTGAACGAGCGAACCTTTCAACGATTGAACGAGCCTGAACAAACAACCTCCGCAACCTGACAACCTGATCCGTAATTACCCTGATGACCTGCATTATATTTGGTAAGTACCGTAAATTACATATTTTGTCTCAAAAATGACTAACAGTTTACATTATAATTCTAACTCTTGTTTCTTTGAGTCAGTCACAAGTAGGAATTATTTTCAATAAACTATCACTGCTGCTAGGGCTGGTGAAGTTTTTCACCAACCAGGAAATTGAACCAGAACCTCCAGCAATACCAAATGGTTTCAGATCGACGCCTTAGTCCACTGTTTCTATGTGGTCTGCGAACTGTCCTGAGAAATGGGCGAAAAAATGGGAACACTTTTTTTTTTCTTTTTTTACCTAGTTTCAAGGTAAACCAAACTTGGTCTTGGGCGAATATGAGACGCTAATATACAAATACAATCGCTAGGACTTTGCCGAAACATGATCTTTGGTGGAAAAAAGTCATTTTCCGAAAAATGTGGAATTCGCCCTTTTTTCATATCACCAACGATATTCGACAACTCAGATCCCCAGTTCGTTCAGTGACGTTCGAAACGCTTTACCTCCCCCACCCCCACCCCCTCCACTGTGGGTCAGATTTGAAAAATTTGAAAAAAGTAGTCTTTGACTTGAGTTGGAGTAATCCAAACATACTCGACAATTCATTCCCCAGTTTGTTCAGTGATGACAAAGATACCTCAATCCCCCCTTCTCTCCTAAAACACCCCCTATTGGGTAGATTTGAAATTTTAAACCTTTAAACCTTCTCTGGACTTCCAAAAATAATTTAAGACCAAAATTAGTCAAATCGGTCCAGCGGTTCTCGAGTTTTAGCGAGACTAACGAACAGCAATTATTTATATATATGGGTCATTTCACGCGAACGGCCAAACTTTTTTTTTTCGATATTTTTTAAAAGTCCTGATTTTCTAGTATGCTGTACCCATTGGTAATACAAGCTAGGAGCCAAATTTTCAGACCCCTTCTTCGCCCAGCCTTTTCTCTACAACTGTCCGAAGTTTAGGGGTGTGCGCCAAACACTAACTTTTGTTTTAATTGCTCAACCGTTATTGTGCCCAAAAAAATAAGTAAGGTGGCCAATTCTTATGGTAAATCGTCTGCTCTTTCTGGTAGTTATATCTAAATTCACAAAAAACTTAAGCTTCCTCATTAAAACTCAAAATTAAAACTTCTTTTTCACTTCGCATTTTTAGAAAAAAATTTTTTTGATCTTAAATCATACCTACTAGTATGTAGAATACGAGGTTAAGAGGACGTAATGGGCCGACAAACGGTTTGTCGCCAGTGGTACTTAATGTACGGCCTGTACTGCCAAAAAACGTAAGGTTCCTCATGAAAACTCAAAATAAAAACTTCTTTTTCACATTCATCAATTTCGCATTGTTTGAAAAAAAATTTTTTGATCTTAAATCATACCTATCAGTATGTAGAATACGAGGTTAGGAGGACGTAATGGGTCGACAAACGGTTTGTCGACAGTGGTACTTAATGTACGGCCTGAACTCCCAAAAAACGTAAGCTTCCCCATGAAAACTCCACATTTCATCAATTTCGCATTTTTTGAGAAAAATTTTTTTTTAATCTTAAATCATACCTACTAGTATGTAGAATAAGAGGTTAAGAGGGCGTAATGGGCCGACAAACGGTTTGTCGCCAGTGGTACTTAATGTACGGCCTGTACTCCCAAACAACGTAAGCTTCCCCATGAAAACTCAAAATAAAACTTCTTTTGCACATTTCATCAATTTTTTTATCTTATAACATTTTTTTGATCTTAAATCATAGGTACCTATCAGTATGTTGAATACGAGGTTAAAAGGACGTAACGGACCGACAAACGGTTTCACGCCTGCGGTACTTAATGTACGGCCTGTACTACCAAAATAAAAGAAAAATTGAATTTTCATGATAAAATTTGCACCTATCTGATGTGCCGTCAAATGTGAAGTTAGTTCTAAGCAAATTCGATAAACTGGGGACTTTATAATGAAAACTCAATTTTTATTTTATTTAGGCAGTACAGGCCGTACATTAAGTACCGCTGGCGTCAAAGGGTTTGGCGGCCCATTACGTCCTCTTAACCTCGTATTCTATATAGGTACTGATAAGTATCATTTAAGATCAAAATAATTGTTTTTTTCTTCAAAAAATGCGAAATTGATGAATGTGAAAAAGAAGTTTTTATTTTGAGTTTTCGTGAGGAACCTTACGTTTTTTGGCAGTACAGGCCGTACATTGAGTACCGCTGGCGTCAAACCGTTTGTCGGCCCATTAAGCCCTGTTAACCTCGTATTCTAGATACTGATAGGTATGATTTAGGATCAAAAAATGCGAAATTGATGAAATCTGAAAAATAAATTTTTATTTTGAGTTTTCATGGGGAACCTTACGTTTTTTGGGAGTACAGGCCGTACATTAAGTACCACTGGCGACAAACCGTTTGTCGGCCCATTACGTCCTCCTAACCTCGTATTCTACATACTAGTAGGTATGATTTAAGATCAAAAAATTTTTTTTTCAAAAAATGCGATGTGAATAAGAAGTTTTAATTTTGAGTTTTAATGAGGAAGCTTAAGTTTTTTGTGAATTTAGACATGACTACCAGAAAGAGCAGACGATTTACCATAAGAATTGGCCACCTTACTTATTTTTTTGGGCACAATAACGGTTGAGCAATTAAAACAAAAGTTAGTGTTTGGCGCACACCCCTAAACTTCGGGCAGTTGTAGAGAAAAGACTGGGCGAAGAAGGGGTCTGAAAATTTGGCTCCTAGCTTGTATTACCAATGGGTACAGCATACTAGAAAATCAGGACTTTTAAAAAATATTGAAAAAAAAAGTTTGCTTGTTCGCGTGAAATGACCCATATATATATATATATATATATATATATATATATATATATATATATATATAATTTCCTGAAATCTAAATCATAGCGAAATGATAACTTCGTGTGTTGGAAATAATGTTAACCCTCCATGTGTATCGCCCCAATTTCCTAACCAGAGTGTGTTGTGGATCTATGTGACCCGGGGTTACTGTGAACCACAAAAACTGCTTTCCTGTTCTTGCTTCAAACCAAGAAGTTGTAATAAAACAACGGAAATTGCTAAATGACACGTTAAACCTTTTTAAACACTTTTAGAAAAATATTCGTTATTCTCAACTGGAATGAATTTTTTCACAAATTGACCATTTCGAAATGAAATAAAAACTTCCTCTTTCTATATTTTATTTTCACCTTTTCTGGTTACCCTTCTTCAAGCTCGTCAGCTTGTTTCTATCCTAATCAATTACAGCTAATATCACGGAAATTCTTTATGGAATGTTGATATATCACATCAGATTTGTTCAAAACAACCAAAGTGGCTTTTTTTGTATCGAACCCCCCCCCCCACTATTTTTTTCAACGAAGGATGTGGTATGCCGGATTAAGCATTCAAGGGTTGATTCCATAGCAAAGTAGTTGTAGATAGTGCTGTGTCGAACGAATGGAGGCGCATGTAGAACATTCTTCTGAACAGTACGGTTTTGGTTTCGCTCGATTCGTTTGAACTGTGAGCGAGAGCAGGTTCCCCAGATTGAGACAGCATACGTCCGTATGGGCCGTATTAAGATCTTATAAATTACCATTTTATTCTGTAAGAAGACATTTCTGCAGTTCAGTAAGGATTTCATCTGGTACGTTCGCGTTTTTAATCTGGTTAGGAGTTGTGTTACGTGCTCTTCAAATGTCAGACGGCGGTCAAGAATCACGCTCAGATACCTGTAGGATGTTGCTGATGGTATGGTCTCATTAAGGAAGCAGAGAGTGGGTTTTTCGTATTTTAATCTCTAAGTGTAAGTGACAATACGTGATTTCGTTGTGTTCACCTTCAAACTCCATACTGTACTCCACTGACCTAGTGCGTCTAGATGTTGTTGAAGTCTATTCGCTGCTCTCAGCTATGGCTGAGTCACAGTCACAAACTGAAAACACCAAGTCGTCAGCGTAGAGCCCTGAGAAGTCAGGTTCCTCCGGCAGGGGCATATCGTGGCAATATAATGAATATATGTAAGGACCTAATATACTACCTTGAGGTACACCTGCAAGTATTCTGCGGATAGTTGAAAGTTCGTTTTGGATTGAAACAGCAAAGGTTCGATCTTGAAGGTAGGATTTTAAGAGTGAGAAGAGATTGTTGGGCAAGTAACGTTTCATTTTCAGCATTAGACCATCGTGCCACAGACGATCGAATGCTTGCTCGAAGTCAAAGTAGGCAGAATGGCAGATTTGCTTTTTATGGAAGATTTTTTTAATAAAATTGGTGTAGCGCTGGAGCTGGAGTGGGCATGAGTGAGATGTTCGGAAGCCAAACTGTGCATTTGGTATGAGATTATTAATGTACGTCTGAAAGTGAGGTAGTAGGAGGCGCTCAAATACTTTGGCCAGCAACGAGAGGAGGCTTATAGGACGATGAGATGATGGGTTGTCTCAAGGTTTGTCAGGTTTCGGAATCATGCAAATTACAGCGTGCTTCCATTGTTGAGGAAAATAGCCAAGTCGTGCTGAGGCAGAGTAAATTTGGGCTGTGTGCGTATAACCGTCGAAGGAACTACTTTGAACTGCTTTTTGAGCACAATAAATTTGCCAAAAATCTTCAATTCTGAAAGTTGACATTCTGAATGTGACATTGTTATCATCTATTGAGACACTACTCTCGCACTGCCCAGCCTTCAAGAAATAGACTAGCCGCAGCTGCAGTGACGAGATATTGGCCGCCTCCCGATCTCACCCTGTTGGCTCAAACCTAATTTCCGTTGCATATCCTGGGAAGAGCAGGTACCCTGAGTCGCCTGATGCCAAACGTGTAACGGTAGATCGATTCTATATGAGCTAAAATGAGCCATTAAAGTGCATATTTTCGGACTTCCTTCATTTATTGTTTTTTGTTTCAACCCCTTTACCCACCCACTTCAAAAAGTCAAATAAAATCACTGAAAATATAGCAAAAAACACGATAAATAAAATCAATAAATAAATATATAAAAAGTCCAGTCATGCAGCATGACCCTATGAGCGAATTTTTGAAGAAATCTTCGACATTTCAGTCGCTATTGATCGTGTTGAGAAATTTTAGTTTATGATTTTGATAGACAAACATGGAATCAAATTATTAACACATGCACAGAGTAAACTCATCAGTTGTGATTACTTTTTTTTTTTGTTTTTTTAAAGCACCTACTACCTACGTTTTAAACAGCATGGTTCTAGGATTGGTTATACAGGAATACTTCCATAAGAGTAGTTCAATCTGAATTTGGACAATGTTTCATGCAAATATTACCGATTTTTACAACTAGCGTTTTACAACTAGCGAACGGCATTATTTCGATTTTTGACTGATTTTTCAACTTTGAAATTTTTGAAAACTTGATACATATTCTTATAGGAAATTTTACGCTGATTCCGAATATACCACATGTTAGTATGCTGAAAAAATTATTTCGCACAACAAATCGCAAAAAACAGGCTATTTTGAAATTTTTGACTACATTTTCGAAAATTTCAACCCGAAGATGTAATCCGATCATGCTGGCCAACGAACTTGAACTTTCGTTTTGTGTCCTTAACATTTTAAAATTTGTTTGAAGTTTCTAGCACAATTCTACGGACAGTTATCGTCTGGAATGACACATACATACATACATACATACATATATACATACATATATACATACATACATAAAAAAATGCGTTAAACTTCAGAATATGATTCAGAATAGCCTGAAACGGATTTCTGCATAAATTTTTTTCAAAAATTCACATTCTACAAATTTTAAGGCGAGAGCAATAGCTTAATTTTCTTCAAAAATTCGCTAAAATAAATAACTATAAACATATATTTATAAATATAAATATATAAAAATAAATATATCCACAATGTATGGGTATTGTACTCACGAACTGCTTGATTAGGTAGCTATGTTGTTAAAAATAAAAACATAATCGTAACTACAGCGAAGCAGAGTAAGGGATTAGGCAATCTTTGGGCTAGGGGTCCATCTCAACGTGATAGTCAAGAGCGCTTCTTGCGGTGTAATTTGTTAGTTCGTAGGCCCATTTCGTATTGTGTTTCATCGGGTTGTACCAGGTAATATTTCTATAATAAATAAGGAATTTGTTTTGTCAAATTCCGCAGATTCCTGGCGATGATCGGCGATAGCAACTACAACAGAATATTTGGTGTTCATTCATCATCCGAAACAGGACATCTCCAGCTTGACAACAAAACGATACAAGGAAGAACCGTCCACCCAGCCCCTCTGGCGCGCCCTACCATCAAGACTGAAGTGGTAGATATGATAACATGCATAACATTCAGTAATGTTTCAAAGTTTCATGCATTGCAATGCAAATGTGTAACGGTTGTATCGAAAGAAAGCCAATAAATAAACGAGAAAAAATTCAAATGCATGTACAGAAATGAGCCGAAGATATGTTCTGGGATGCCATTTCGTAAGACCTAAGAATCATTAGGAACTATAGGGTGGTTTCTATGTATCATTCTTATTGTATCAAAAAGTTTATAGTTGTAAATTTGTGTTAGTCAGTCCATCTTTGATATTGCTCGAAATCAATATAGTAATTTTTCATTGAATGGATAGGAATTTTTCATTGGCTTTGTTCGATTGGTTTGCTTGGCCAGGGATTGATTGACATTCAGAAGTGTGGGGAAATTGTTGACAGTTCGGAACGTTCTAATATTTAGTGTCGAGGGAATTTCCCAGTAAAGTGTGTGATGATGTATTATATTTAATTTATATTTATTTATTTGACATGCTTGAAGTAATATGAGATAACACTTATTTGGCCAGGTTTGAAAACAGTTTATATTGTGAGACATTGTACAAATGTTAAAAACAGTTGAGAAAAGTGGGAGTCCCGACTTAAGTTCATCAAACTCTGAGAGTCGATTCTAGAGCTAATTTCTGATCGAAAGTTACTCCAAAAGATTTTTTTTAAACGCTAGTTTTTGAGTGACTTAATTTTTAAGATTTTTCTGTGTTACGTACCTTAAGACATAACACGGCCTTATCTCCCCTTAGAATCACGTTATGCTCAAAAATAAGGGCATCGCTGGAAAGAACATTGAATTTCCTAATTACCGGCTAAAAAGCAAATTTTGAAACCTCAGAATTTGACTTTTTTCCATATGTCGTTTTGCTCATTATACGGGTTTTTTTTGGGAAAGCACTCCACGGGAAATACTCTCTCAAAATCTCAGCTTTCCAACGCTATAATCAATTTTACTTTCACTTTGCTGATTAGGGGAGTAAATCATGCTTTAATGTTGAAAAACCTGGGGTTTTCAATGAAATCAAGGGTTTTCGTGAAAATTACGATCTTTGAAAATACGAGTTTGGGGCCAGTTTTTACGTATTTTGTCACGCTGAAGCAAATGGTATTACTTGCAGATCTCTCTAACTCAACAGAAACCCTCGATTTCATTGAAAACCCCAGGTTTCTCAACATTAAAGCATGATTTTCTCCCCTATTTAGAAAATAAAAGTAAAGTTTACTATACCGTTCAAAAGCTAAGATTCTGAGAAAGTTTTTCCCGTGGAGTGGCTTCCCAAAATACTTTGTATTAAGAGCAAAACGACAAATGGAAAAAGATCAAATTTCTCCGAGAAGTTATCAAAATTCGCTTGAAGCCTCTTTTTTACTAATGAATGCAACTCAAAAAATATTTGTTTGGCATCAGGTAGATATGAAATTGAACGCTTCTTCTAACAATGTCCTTATTTTTGAATTTAAAGTGATTCTAAGGGGGTCATTCTAATGTCATAGGGTACGAAACACGAAAAACATCTTGGAAATTAAATTACTCGAAAACTAAGCGTTTTCAAAAAATTTCTAGGAGGAACTTTCGATCAGAAATTAACTCTAAAATCAACCCTCAGAGATGGATGAACTTAATTCGAGACACCCTGTATACATTGTATAGAATATAATACTTGCAGTAATACTTGTAGAATATAATACTTGTAGTATTAGGAATGTTTTGTTTTTCGATACTACCTTTATGTATACAACTTACAAGACTCTAATAACTAATACAACATAAATACTAGTGTTATGGATTACAAATTTTAAGTTTTGTTTGTACACACATGATTGTATAATCGAATGTGTTCACAATATATCAGAATTCGTTGAATGTATGTCAGTATTTAGAGTAAATAACGATTTGTAGTCACGAATTAAGTGGTAATATTGTTTTCCGTGTCGGGCGTTTAAGCTTTTCAATCAATTGTTTTACCGGCCAAGTTTTGGTATTATAAAAATGTTTTTATCAATAAAATGTATACATTTGATTTTTAACTTTATTTATGCATCCTCGAGGGGTGACGAGGGAGTTATCTTCTTACTCGTAGTTTGTTGTAGGGCTACGCATTTAATCAATTAATGCCTTCTTGAGAGTGTTCGAACGCAGTGTTGTGGGAACATCTTATCTATCCTTCCTTCTCGATCTTGAATAATCTTTTACTTTGCAATCTGCATGGGAGGAGACGAACATTGATAACTTTAGCGGTAGTACGTAAATACAGGTACTAAAACCTATTAATAAATAGGTCGCACGAAAAAGATAGAATTATTGTTATTAAGGATTATTTCTTAAAGGTTCAACGAATGATGGTTAACACTTTTAGTTCTTAAGCTTTCAGAAACTGTTTGTTTCCTTCGTTAGGAGATGATGATATAAATTTAAAATCTTGGACATTGGTTTTTAAAGTGTTGTGTGTTAGCTTGGTGATAATTTTCATGTATGTTGGAGTGTAGCTATCAAAAACGAGTTGTATAATTGGGTTCGAAATTTTTCCGTTTCTTCTGTTGAGTTTTTTGTCCGGGTCAATCATTTGAATATGGAATACTTCTTTAAACGTCCGCTGGTAACAGCTTGGCTCCACTTCCTCTAAAGTTGCAGATTCTGGAGAGATATTATGGGTTGGAAACTGCTTCCTGTGGTCAGCTACTTCCGAATTTGAGCTCCTTCTGAAATGTTCAGTTATTCTATCTTTATACGGTCTCCCGGATTCTCCTTCGTACTCTTTTGAACATTCGCATGTGCAAAGAAAATATAAAGCACTAAAATATGAACACGAGATCCGAACAAAGAGAAATCACTAGAAGAGAATGAGATAACACCAACTATAATAAGAATTCTATACCATTATGTCCAGGCAACTTAAACCCAAATATACAGCATCACTGCTCTGGAGCTCTTCTTGAGGGCATAGTAAAGCTTTCTCCGATTACTTCGAGTCCTTGAAACGTTGGAGGTTCCCTAAGCATGTGATCAGTGGATCGATTCGGAGGAGGAGGTTGGGCATCACATAATTTTGCGCTTTGTGAACACAGAAACTGTTAACTATTGCATAATGGCAAAAAGACTTTCTCCAAATTATAATCTAGTATAAAAGCCAGTTTTAGAATTGCCGACAGTTTTTTATAGATTTTATAGTTCTTTTTTTTTTTTTTTTTTTTTTTTTTTTTTTTTTTTCAAATTCACATTCCAAATGGCCTTTTGTTAACCAATTGAAACTATCTAAAACAACTTTACTTTATATCAGGGTTATATGAAATTTAACGACCTTTCCAACTGTGTTCAAGGTCAAGTCAGTGAAGGAGCTTCCCGAGCAACAGTCACAGGGAGCAGCAGCGTCAATGGAACGGACAAGAGAATGTGTAGACCTCAAGGTCGAATCACCAGCTCATCAGGGGAAAATTAGCGGGAAAGCATAATACAGTTGTGTGCAAAATATTGAACGATTTAACTCACCATAAAAGACTGTTTCAGGGGTTGGTTGCGGACGTAATACACAAAGAACAATACATAGATGACAACTACTTTAATGCTAAATATTAAGTGTTTTTAGGAATAAAACTAGCTATTGCCCATATTCTCGTGACGTCACGCCTGGAGTAGATTTGAGTTTCTTCCAAGGTCCTCCATGACGTGGTAGATGTTACTAAATCGCAACTCAACCAACCTATTTTACAGTTTGCCGTCGTATGTCAACCAAATACGTCGTCATAATGACATTTTTCAACAGTTCTGTTTTGCGAAAGTAATATTCTAGTGATATAAAGTTTTAATTCAACTGAATGGTCGCAGTAATCATGCCTGCCAGCGCGATTATTGTTTGTAGACAACGATGCCGATTTAGTAGTATGTAGTTTTTATTTGGACTAGGGACTAACTATTATAGCAAATCAGTGTCCGAAAACTAAAGAACTTCATTCGTTTAGACTGGGAATAAATAACCTGAAAAATAATGGAGAAAAAATAATTGAAAATTCCTCATATCTCTGTGCTGCGGTGTAGGTACTAGTGCTACACCAACAAACGAAACTACGTAGGTACGTACAGCCTACCGAATTCGCTGTCGGTTATAGGTAAACTAAGTAAATAGATTGTTGCTCTGCCAATGATTTTCAACTTCTTATCAACAAGTTTGTCGAATATCGAATCAGGAAACGTGCATCATGAATTACATACCAGTTGTAAGGAAAAAACCTTGAAATTCATTCTTCTGAAGGTTCATAAAGACGGGCATTGTCAGTGCAGTTATCACGCGAGTTTTGCAATTAAGCAAATGAGAGGGGCAAAAAAGTTGATTAGGTAAGTACCTACTTCAAGTTTTGTCTATGGAATTACATGATGAATAACAAGTACCTAATAATATACGGAAAGTAGGTAGTGTATACCTACCTTCCTAGGTTCTTACCCTTCCAAAGGCTACCTACCTAATATTCCCTTCTGGCATTGCTCTCATGGAACGTCCTTTCAAGTGACCACTTTAATAGGACTCTAAAGATTTTTTGTTTCTTAAGTGATTCAAAGATCGGTTCTGAAAACTGGATAGTCCATAACATTTTCGCGGCTGATGTCTGGAACTTCTAACACTTGTTTGTCAACTTCCCAACACAAATTTCAATGGGATTTCGACTGCACAAACTAATCTTGAGTTCACAACGTTTCAAGTCATAGCCGGATTACAGCTTCATATAATTTGCATGAAATTTATTACCTGGCATAATAAAATATACTGAACTAGGACCTAGGTAAATACTGAACCGTAAGATAAGTAGGCATGTAGGTGGTGACTCCTATAATGGCGCTTTTTCGTATAGTTTACTCGTCACCATGACAACAAGGTGAAATAACTTCGGCTTGCCTCGATGTAAGGATGCGCTAGTGTCGAAGTCTCGAGAATATAACCTATAGTGTATAATTCGGTTATAATGGGGTTTTAAAGATCTGCGTGTGCCACTATTAGATTCAACGTGCTTGAAATTCAAAAATTTTGTTTGAATATCAGATTATTATTAAGAACGAGTTTTTGCCAAAAATTGAAGAATTAACCATTTCTTTGCGCTCAAATTTCAGAATAATTGAACTTAAATATAATACGACAATTAACGGAAATTCGCTCATACGACCATGCATCATATTTGGAACTGTTTACCCTTTTCATGTAATCTAGGTATTTAATCTTTATTCTACCAGCTGACTCTGCCTACCTCCGCCATTCCTGGTTCAGCATCAGAGTACCTCAGTCGTCCAATATGGCACCGCTCAAGATTTACATCATCGTTCGGGCCATTCAGGCCTATATTGTGTTCGCTCAACTCGTGTCTACCCAACATCCTAAAATCAACGTTACTGATGAGCCACAAGGAAATACTACATTCTATCAAGATGATTATGAAGACGCCGAAAAGAATTCCTCCGAAAATGCCAACTTCATCTGGACAGTTTCTGCACTTCTGTGTATTTTCCTCGTCGTGTTGGTAACTGTGTGTTTATCTATCCGGAAATATTTCAAAATGGCCTATGATGCGATCCCTTTGAACGAACGTTAGAAAACTCCTGAACAACCTGATCCGTGATTATCATGATGACCTGCACTATTTTTGGTAAGTACCATATTTATATGTAAGTAAACACAATGTTTTCTCTCAAAGATGACTAACAGTTTACATTATAATAATAACTCTTGTTTCTTTGAGTCAATCACAAATATGAATAATTTTCAATAAACTATCACTGCTGCTGGGGCTGGTGAAGTTTTCACCATCAAGGAAATTGAACCAGAACCACCGGCAATACTAAATGGTTTTAGATCGACGTCTTAGTCCACAGTTTCCATGTGGTCTGCGAACTGTCCTGAGAAATGGATGAAAAATGGGAACACTTTTTTTTCCTTTTTTACCAACTAGGATAAAAACTTGACATTAAAGATTAACCCACAATTTATGAACACCAAGTGAGTGCTCTTTGATATTTAGCTGAAACGTAGTTTTCCGAAATCCAAATCATAGTGAAATGACAACTTCGTGTGTTGGAAATCATTTTAACTCACCGTGTGTATCGCCCCTATTTCCTTACCAGAGTGTGTTGTGAACCTATGTGACCCGGGGTCACTGTGACCCACAAAAACTGCTTTCCTGTTCTTGTGGGTCACTGTGGCCCATAAAAACTGCTTTCCTCTTCTTGCTTCTAACCAAGAAATTGTAATAAAACAACGAAAATTGCTAAATGACAAGTTTAACCTTTTTAAACACTTATAGAAAAATATTCGTTATTCTCAACTGGAATGAATTTTTCACAAATTGACTATGTATTTCGAATTGAAATAAAAATTTCCTCTTTCTATATTTTATTTTCATCTTTTCTGGTTACCCCTTCTTCAAGCTTGTCAGCTTGTTTTTATCATAAGAAATTACAGCTAATATCACGGAAATTCTTCATGGAATGTAGACATAAATATCACATCAGTTTTGTTCAAAACTACCAAAGTGGTTTTTTGGTGTCGAACACAACCAAAATCACTATATAATATGAAAGTTAAAAAAATATCACTGACTTTCACCATATTTACAAAACGTATTCATGTATTACAGCTAATATCAATATTACTTCCGATTGGTGGTACACTTTATCATTTGACCCATTTGCCAAGCTCTGTAATACAGAGATACAGAAGATTTTAGTACTATCGGTATTATATTATTCCACAGATTTTGAGTAAAATATGGAACTTTTAGTCTGTGTGCTGTGGGTCTCTATGACCCTTATTTTATACATGTTGACTGTGTAATGTGGGTCGTACTGACTCGGTAAGTTCTGAGAGATGCTCACCACGAATGTGTGGCTTCTGTCACTCAACTGGCGGCTCCTTCAGGCTTTGTAGCTGAGATTATGAAGCTATTGAGAGGACTAAGCTGAGAACTGCTATGGGTCACTGTTATAACTTGAACGATTAAGAACTCTACTAGATCACGTTCTAATATCACATAACATTGTTGACTATCAAAAACGAATAAATTGTATACAACTGAACAAGAAAAGGTGGTTGCTGTGAAACATTAGTAATAAACATGATGCATGATGAATGCTCCTATTTAATTACTAGGTATTGGTGTAGAAATCACAATAATCATGTACACCCACAATATACATGCAGTTTTAAGCAAAGGAAAATTATTAATCAAACATTCTCCGCAATGACTCTCTTGGACTCAACTTTAATTTTGTTTTGATTGGCGGCCCAGTTTTACTGTGAAAGTAGGAATTCGATTCATTTCGAATATTGTTGTATGCATGATATTGTGAACATAACTATGGTAGAAAATAATATCTTTAACAATTTATAAGTAATTCATTGTTCTCAATTCAATTTTTACAAAGTGAACAGATGTAATGAGGGTTGCTCAACTGTGTGGTTCATTCGCATTGGTAATGCCGTGAGGTAGAATTGGTATGTCCAAATCACATAACACACAGTTGCTGGAGTTCAGCTGAAACCATTACCCAATAATGACTGACGGATTCAAAATAAAAGTATCCATAACCAGAATTCATAGATCATTGAAATGTTTTAAATGATCTTAGAAAACTCCATTTCGGAAAATAGTGAATCAAGATTTCGCGTACGACGTCAAAATCGGCCAATTTCATTTGTAAAAAGACAAATTTTATCTGCAAATTATTGCCATTACCCAATAATGACTGACGGATTCAAAATAAAAGTATCCATAACCAGAACTCATAGATCATTGATATGTTTTAAATGACCCTAGAAAATTCCATTTCGGAAAATAGTGAATCAAGATGTCGCGTACGACATCAAAATCGGCCAATTTTATTTGACCAATTGTATCTGCAAATGCTTTATATAGACTTGAAACCAACCCGTAGGATTATCATAAAGATGTAAATTCTGCGACAGAAAATCAAGCATTCCAAAATAATGGATGAGTTTGTTATGCACCACTTTTAGGGCACAATAAATTGGGCAAAATCTTCAATTCTGAAAGTTGACATTTTGAATTTGATATTGTTATCATCTATGGAGACAATACTCTCCATTGCCAAGCCTTCAAAAAATAGACTAGCCGCAACTGCAGTGACGAGATATTGGCCCCCTCCCGATCTCACCCTGTTGGCTCAAACCCAATTTCCGTTGTATATCCTGGGAAGAGCAGGTACCCTGAGTCGCCTGATGCCAAATGTGTGACGGTAGATCGATTCTATATAAGCTAAAACGAGCCATCAAATTGCAAGTTTTCGGACTTCCTTCATTTATTGTTTTTCGTTTCAACTCCTTTACCCACACACTTTACACACACTCTACTTTACACCACACTCCTACCCACTTCAAAAAGTCACTTAAAATCACTGAAAATGTTGCAAATAACGGTCAAAAATTGTAAAATTTATCATTTTTGCAGAATTTTTGTCAAAACAAAATTATCAAAAATTAAATAGGACATTAACAAAATTTTTCAAAAAATTGTAATCAAACCGTACTCATATTTCATTAATATTTGCTGAAACATCTATATAAACTGCAATACAAAACAAAATAAAAAATCTAAAAATCCGAAATCATTTTGAATTGCAGAATTTTGTTTAGTGATTTTCAGAAATTTCAATTTTCTTTCACCCACATATTTCTATGTTTGAGCTGTGGTTGCGGTCTGTAGATGGAAATTTTCCTGAGTAAAAATGCACCACGCTCATAGAAAAGTCAACGCTAAATCCGAAAGCTTGTTCAAAAGTTGAAAGTCAATAAATTAAAGTTGAGAAATAAAAGTTTAAGAGAAAAAGGAAAACACGGTTTTCCTCTAAAAAAAAAAACCGTTAAAATAATCATATCTCGACAACGGATTGAGATAAAAATATGAAATTCACGGAATTTTACTCCATTTTGATGGAGTTGAAGGCTAAATTTCTTTTTTGCATCTAGGAGCAGTTCCCCTTGTGTATATATTATTATAATTTACTTTGATAATAAATAATATATTAATATTTATTGTAATTATTATTAAAGTTTATTTATATTAAATATATATATATATATATATATATATATATATATATATATATATATATATATATATATATATATATATATACGAGCTGCTTGATTAGGTAGCTATGTTGTTGAAAATAAAAACATAACAACAGCGAAGCAGAGTAAGGGATTAGGCAATCTTTGGGCTAGGGGTCCATCTCAACGTGGTAGTCAATAGCGCTTCTTGCGGTGTAATTTGTTAGTTCGAAGGCCCATTTCGTATTGTGTTTCATCTGGTGGTAGTAAGTAATATTGCTATAATAAATTCAAAATTTGTTTTGTCGAATTCTGCAGATTCCTAGCGATGGTCTGGGGTAGCAGCTAAGGCAGAATATTAGGTGTTCCGAAACAGGACATCTCCAGCTTGACACCGAAACGACACAAGGAAGATCCGTCCACTCAACCCCTCAGACGAGCTCTACTATCAAGACTGAAGTGGTAGATATAATAACATACAATCTATTCATGGTTGAAGGCCATATAAATATCATATCCCTTAAAAAAGTAGTAAAATGAAAAATATTTCCAACTACTTCACTCGAAAAATTAAAAAAAGTTTGAGGTTCCCCCAGTAGCCTACTTGAAAACCGTAAGGGAGTCCTGCTCTAAATATTTGTGGATTAATTTCCAAAAACCATTCCAGCAGTCTGGTGCCTGCATATATTCTTTCAACAACTATGCAGTAATGTTTCACAGTTTCATTTCTTGTAACGCAAATGTGTAACGGTTGCATAGAAAGAAACCCAATAAATAAATGAGAAAAAATTCAACTGTATATTCAGAAAAGATCAGAAAATATGTTCTGGTGTGCCATTTCGTCTTCTGAGGGGCCGATTAATCATTAGGAACTATTGAGTGGGTTCTATTATATCACTCTACTCTATCATTATGTTGTATCATAGTTATCGTATCAAAACTTTATAGCTGTACATTTGTGTTAGCCAGTCAGCTTTGATATTGCTCGAAATGAATATAGTACCTTTTTATAGAATGGAGCTTGCTTTGTTCGAATGGTTTGCTTGAAGGAATTGATTGAAATTCAGAAGTGTGGGAAAATTGTTGATAGTTCGGAATGTTCTAATATGTAGTGTCGAGGAAATTTCCCAGTAAAGTGTGTGATGATTTATTATATTTAATTTACATTTAATTATTTTACATGCTTGAAGTAATATGAGGTAACAATTAGTTGACTAGGTTTGAAAACAATTTAAATTGTGACATATATTCAACAAATGTCAGAAAATTTGAGAAAAGTGGGAGTACCGACTTGAGTTCATCAAACTCTGAGGGTCGATTCTAGAGCCAATTTCTGATCGTAAGTTACTCCAAAATATTTTTTTTAAACGCTTACTTTTCGAAAAATTTAACTTTTAAGATTTTTCCGCGTTTCGTACCTTATGACATAACGCGGCCGTAACTCCCCTTCATAACCCCAAACTCGTATTTTCATAGAGGGTCATTTTTCACGAAAACCCTCAGACTTTATTGAAAGACACATGTTTTTAAACATTAAAGCATAATTTTCAACCCTAATTAGCAAAGTAAAAGTAACATTTACTAAACCGTTAAAAAAACTGGGATTCTGAGAAAGTTTTCCCCGTGGAGTGCTTCCCCAAAATACTGTGTATTAGATGCGAAACGACAAATGGAAAAAGCTCAAATTTCTTCCGATAAGTTTTTGAAATCTGCTTGTAGCCTCTTTTTTACTGAAGAAGACAACTCACAAAATATTGGTTTGGCATCATGTAGAAAGGAAATTGTAGGCTTTTTCAAACGACGTCCTTATTTATGAACATGAAGAGATTCTAAGGGGGTCATTCAAATGTCATATGGTACAAAACACGAAAAAAATCTTGGAAATTGAATTACTCGAAAACTAAGTGTTTTCAAAAAATTTCTAGGAGGAACTTTGGATTAGAGGAGCTTATAAGCTAATTAAGCTAAACAATAATGAGCTAAAAAGCTAAATCGACCCTCAGAGTTGGATGAACATAAGTCGAGAAACCATGTATACATTGTATAGAATATAATACTTGCAGTGATACTTGTAGAATATAATACTTGTATGTTTAGGTATGTTTAATTTTCTAAACTACCTTTATGTACACAAATTGTGATTTGCATAAAACATACTTAATACTACGAGTATTATAATATATTGATGTAACAAGATTATAATAACTCATACAACATAAATATTAGTGTAATGGATTACAAATTTTAAGTTTTGATAGTACACACATGATTGTACAATCGAAAGTGTTCACAATATATCAAAAATTGTTGGATTTATGTCAGCATTTAGAGTAAATAGCGAAATGTGGTCATTAATTAAGTGGTAACATTGTTTTCCGTTTCAGGCGTTTAAGCTTTTCAATCAATTGTTTTAACGGCCAAGTTTTTTATTATAAAAATTTTTATATGAATAAAATGTATACATTTGATTTTTAAATTTAATTTTACATCCTTGAGTGGTGACGAGGGGGTTTTCTTCTTGGTTTGTTGTAGGGCTACGCATTTGATAAATTAATGCCTTCTTGAGAGTGTTCGAACGCAGTGTTGTGGGAACATCTTCTCTATCCTTCCTTCTCGATCTTGAATAATCCTTTGTTTTGCAATCTGCATGGGAGGAGACAAACATTGATTACTTTAGCCTTAGTACGTAAATGCAGGGACGGAAAAACCTATTAATACATAGGTCGCACGAAAAAGATAGAATTATTGTTTTGCTATTTGCTCAATAGAAAGATCTGAGCGAGAGCTTTCCAAAAACCTGCGATATGATGGGTATCTGACCAGTAGGACGGCTCTTGAAATGCATTTGAACGATGACATGACGACCTCGCCCGCCGGGGGTTATCTCCAGCTCCCTTGCACCACTACGTCACGCGTGATTTTCCGACCCGTTTATTGGCTAAACTAAAATGTCTTTTGAGCTGAAAATTGGTTTAACGGTGTTTTTAAGTGCGCTGAATCCGAATTTGAGGTCAAAAGTGTGAAATTCCAACACGTAAAAGTTCCCATTGGGTACATATTCCAGGAAAATACTCTATAAATTATATAGCGATTGGTAGAGTAATAACCATTACGCAAGCGCACATTCACACAGGCAAAACTTCGAGTCTAATGGAACGATTGTGATGAAATTTTCAGGGGTTGTGCGGGATAGCTTCTAGACGGTCCCCTATAACTTTCATTGCCGTAATATAAATAGTAGTCTGTGCGCATTCGCAAACGTTAATTTATTATAACGTCGATTATTTATAATCTATTGGTCTGATTCCCTTCAAACTCGGAGAGTAGATGGGTGTATGTTCCAGGAAAGTTGTTACAGTACCTGAGAGACTGCAGTAATGAATCTTTTTGCTATACACCTATTTCTTCTTCTGATGGATCTATCTTTACAGTTAAAGGTTTATAAATAACAGGAATAAGGTGACAAAAAGAGTACACAGATATAAAGGGTTACTTTGAGATTTTATTCAAAGATGTAAGCATTGCTCCAAAAGGGATACTATGGGATTCTTTGACCAACGGTGGCCGTTCGAGCTGTCCAAATTGCTGTTCCGTGACAGCTCTGCCATCGTTCTAGCCGGCCCGTTGAGTTTGCTCTGAACTGCTCCGAACTTGCTCAGCCCGCTCCGGCCGATGAGGAAGAGCAACGTGCTCCGCACATACGATCTAATTAGCGTAGGATAACCTGGTATATCCTTCCTCAAACCTCCATAACCTGATCAAGGTTCGTCAACAAAGGTCTCGAATTTTTTTCACCTGTTTCTCTATGAAATCCGCTGTTTTTTCCCGTTTTTTGTCAGAATTTAACTATATTGTGGTACATATTGGATATTGATTGATGATGGACCGGGAAATAGGTAGGGGGAATGGCGATCTCATTCTTGTATCTATCATCGTTGCATTACAAACCTATTCATCCCGCATTTTTCGTATCTATCTGACAATTCACAGACAGGGTTACCTCTCCTAAAATACCTACCACGTGTTCCCGTTTTGTGTCCGAGTTTAACTAAATATTTGATATTGATGATGGACCAGGAAATGCGTAAGGTCCGTCAGTTTGCCGTTACCGCTTACGAAACTCGGAAACTGAAATGCAAGAATCACGCTATATACCATGGATACTCTCCATATCCATGCTGGACTGCTACAGAGCGTTCGTGCTGCGACCCTGCTCATTGCAGCCCTCTCCCTGCTCCCTGCACATCAGCTGACTGCCCAGCTTGCACGGAGCAGCTCTGGAAATGGACAGCTGGAATGAACCTATTCTATTAAACCTAAGTACGTATTTCAGCATAGTTTTGTGCACAAATTTGTTAATGTCCTAGTTAATCGTTGGTTTTGACTAAAACTCTGACGAAATTTATAAATTTAACTATTTTTGTCAGTTTTAACCATATATATGGAATTTTTTGAAATTTGACCAATTACATAAATGTGCTCAAAAATTGTTAGCCAACAAATTCATCCTTTCGTTTGGAAAACTTGATTTTTTGGCGCAAGAACGGTATTTTTATATCAATCACACACACACACACACACACACACACAACACTATTATATATATATATATACCTATATATATATATATATATATATATATATATATATATATATATATATATATATATATATATATATATATAATAAACTTAATTTGATATGAATTTCACAGATAAAAAGAAAAAAGAATGATTTGATAGTTCGAAAATAATCTTTGTCAAAAATAGAAGAGTGATTAGTTTTTCTGAATAATTGGACGAGTAGTGTCTTGGAAGCCTGCAACCATGTAACCATCCATATATTATGGCTTCGCAACTTCTAATGTAGACTCAATCGTTGAGGTTGAGGCCGGGAGGTCGCATTGATCCCAATACCCAGCGATGAGCGCGTTCGGACTGCTGCAACAATCTATAATTTGTTGGTGGTGGCATCTTCTTCAAAACCTTCACTCCGAAGCATTCATTGAACGTGACTATGGCGTCGTGGGACCTCGCATGCAGCTTCAATGGCAGTGGTCGATCCTGGTTTACAGAAGCTCTATGGTTGTTTACTCGTAAATTCAATTGGGTGGCTTTTCCTACATAGAAGCCTCTGCTCTGATCTTCCGCACACTGTTTACAAAACTGTTTACCAGTTCTATCTTCAGAAAAGAGGGACGGCAACGGGCACTCGGATGGCACCCTCATATGCAAATTTGTTCATTGACGACATTTTCCTCATATGGCAACACGGTGAAGAGGAACTCGAGTTGTTTTTTGAAGATCTGAATTCCCGCTTCTCAGTGACATTCTCTTGGTCATATTCAAGGTCAGTGGCTACATTCCTGGATGTAGACATTTTATTGGATAATGGAAGCCTCTCTACTAGCGTACATGTTAAGCCCACAAATAAACAACTCTATCTACATTATGACAGTTGCCATCCACCACACACAAAGCGGTCTATTCCATGGTCTTTGTCCATAAGAGGGCATGAAATATGCAGCAATGGTGAAGCGTTGGGTAAATACTTGTCTGCAATTGGAAACAAGTTGATAGAGAGAGGATACCCAAAACGAATCGTGCGTGATAGAGTGGTCCCAGCTCACATAAATTACCAGCGAAGAACACGACCATCATCTGATAGAGTTCCCCTCGTCACCACATTTTTCTTTGGGATACAGAAAATTAATGCAATCCTCCGGGAACTACAGCCAATCCTGGCTTCCAGTCCTCTGACCCGTGATTTGTTTGGAGATATGCCACAAGTGTCATACCGACAAGGACAGAACCTGGGAGGGATTTTATCACACAGACATCCACGTGTTCAGCCTCCAGAAGTGCAGCAGCCTGGATTGCATCAATGTGGGCGCCCAAGGTGCAAACTGTGTGAGATAGTAATAGAAGGCTCTCACTTCACCTCCCCAAATACCTCTCATTCCTACAAATGTAAAGGAACCGCAGAGTGTCAATCACAGATGTGTGTTTATCAGCTTATTTGTAAACAGTGAGCGGAAGATCAGAGCAGAGGCTTCTATGTAGGAAAAGCCACCCAATTGAATTTACATGTACGCTAGTAGAGAGGCTTCCATTATCCAATAAAATGTCTACATCCAGGAATGTAGCCACTGACCTTGAATATGACCAAGAGAATGTCACTGAGAAGCGGGATTTCAGATCTTCAAAAAACAACTCGAGTTCCTCTTCACCGTGTTGCCATATGAGGAAAATGTCGTCAATGAACCGCTTCCACATTAACGGGGTCTTCTCTCTGGATGCGAGGAATTTATTTTCTAAATCAGCCATAAACAAATTTGCATATGAGGGTGCCATCCGAGTGCCCGTTGCCGTCCCTCTTTTCTGAAGATAGAACTGGTAAACAGTTTTGTAAACAGTGTGCGGAAGATCAGAGCAGAGGCTTCTATGTAGGAAAAGCCACCCAATTGAATTTACGAGTAAACAACCATAGAGCTTCTCTAAACCAGGATCGACCACTGCCATTGAAGCTGCATGCGAGGTCCCACGACGCCACAGTCACGTTCAATGAATGCTTCGGAGTGAAGGTTTTGAAGAAGATGCCACCACCAACATTGTTGCAGCAGTCCGAACGCGCTCATCGCTGGGTATTGGGATCAATGCGACCTCCCGGCCTCAACCTCAACGATTGAGTCTACATTAGAAGTTGCGAAGCCATAATATATGGATGGTTACATGGTTGCAGGCTTCCAAGACACTACTCGTCCAATTATTCAGAAAAACTAATCACTCTTCTATTTTTGACAAAGATTATTTTCGAACTATCAAATCATTCTTTTTTCTTTTTATCTGTGAAATTCATATCAAATTAAGTTTATTATATAAATAGTTCAGTAGAACAAGAACAATCAAATGCATATATATATATATATATATATATATATATATATATATATATATATCTGGTGAATGATATCATATTTATGGAATTTTTTTCTCGTTTATCCTCATTCTCCACTTCTGCTCCAATTGCAGGATTCTACAGGGTGTCCACATAAATTGTGGGAAAAACATAAGGAGTCGATTCTAAAGCTCATTTCTGATCGAAAGTCGCCTATAGAGATTTCTTTTTAAACTCTTTGTTTTCAATTTATTATTTTTAGGATTTTTTTCGAGTTTTGTGCGTTTTGACTTGACATTAATCGCAGTAAACTCAAAACTAAGAACACCTTTGGAAATACCGTTGAATTTCCTTTAACCCTGATATAAAATGACGTTTTTTTTTTGTTTTTTTTTTCCAGTATTGGTTGGGTGGAAAAAAGGCCAAAGTTCATGACATAAGTAACATTAACTAACTAGTTTCACCCATAAACACTTATGAAATTGAGCATAAACAAATAAACTGAAAATTCCTGAGTTAAAGTGTAAAAATCGGTTATTAAGGAGTTGGGGAGATCTGCAAGTGTTACCATTCGCTTCAGCGGGAAAAAATACGTAGAAACCGGCCCAAACTCGCATTTTCATAGAGGATCATTTTTCACTGAATCCCACGATTTCGTAGAAAAAATCCATGTTTTCAACATGCGAACATACTTTTCTCCCCCAATTAGCACAATATAACTAAAATTTACTATACCGTTCAACAGCTAAAAGTTTGAGGCAATTTTGTTCCGAAGAGTGCACGCCGAAAAATCCCCAAACCGGTAGCAGAAAATGGGAGGAAAATTGTCGATTTTAACTATTTTTTTCAAAGGTTGAACTTTGGCCTCTTTTTTACCCAATTAAAACTACTTAAAACAACTTTACTTTATGTCAGGGTTATAGGAAATTTAACAGCCTTTCCAAAGGTGTTCAAGGTCAGGACAGTGAACAAGCTTCCCGAGCAACAGTCGCAGAGCAGCAGCTTCAATGGAACGGACAAGAGAATGTGTAGACCTCAAGGCCAAATCACTAGCTAATCAGGGGAAAATTAGCGGGAAAGCATAATATAGTTGTGTGCAAAATATCGAGCGATTTAACTTACCAGAAAAAGACTGTTTAAGGGGTTGGTTGCGGACGTAATACACACAGAACAATACATAGATGACAACTACTCTTATGCTAAATATTAAGTATTTTTAAGAATAAAACTACCTATTGCCCATATTCTCGTGACGTCACGCCTGGAGTAGGTTTGAGTTTCTTCCAAGGTCCACCATGACGTGGTAGATGTTACTAAATTGCAACTCAACCAACCTATTTTACACTTGAAGTTGGCCGTCGTATGTCAACCTAATACCTTGTTGTAATGACATTTTTCAACAGTTCTGTTTTGGAAAAGTAATATTCTAGTAATATAAAGTTTTAATTCAATTGAATGGTATCTGTAATCATGCCTGCTAACGCTATTATTGTTTTTAGACAACGATGCCGATCTAATAGCATATAGTTTTTATTTGGACTAGGGACTAACTATTATAGCAAATCAGGGTCCGAAAACTAAAGAACTTCATTCGTTTAGACTGAGAATAAATAACCAGAAAAATAATGGAGAAGAAATAATTGAAAATTCCTCAGATCCTAGGGATGCGGTGTAGGTATTACGTAGCCACTGCAGTTTCATCAGCGTTTTAGACATGTTCTTATTACTATAACTGAGGCCACTTTACTTGTTTTATTGAATGAATGAAAGGATGGATTTGGTAGTTTGTCGAAGTACACAAGGCAGGTTGGTGCTCCACCAACAAACGAAACTACGTGCAGCCTGCAAATTCGCTGTTGGTTAAAAGTAGGAGTAAACTAAGTAGGTAGATTGTTGCTCTGCCAACGATTTTAAACTGCTTGTCAACAAGTTTGTCGAATATCGAATCAGGAAATGTGCATCATGAATTTAAACCAGTTGTAAGGAAAAACCTTGAAATTCATTCTTCTGAAGGTTCTTAAAGAAGGGCATTGTCATTGCAGTTATCACGCGAGTTTTGAAATTACGCGAATTTGTGGGACAAAAAAGTTGATTAAGTAAGTACCTACTACAATTTTTGTCTGGGATTACATGATGAATAACAAGTACCTAATAATATACGGAAAGTAGGAAGTGTAAACCTACCTTCCTAGGTTCTTACCTTTCCAAAGGCTACCTACCTAACAATCCCTTGTGGCATTGCTCTCATGGAACGTCCTTTCAAGTGACCACTTTAAGATTTTTAGTTTCTTAATTGATTCAAAGAACGGTTCTGAAAATTTGATAATCCATAACATATTAGCGGCTGATGTATGGAACTTCTATCACTTGTTTTTCAACTTCCGAACACAAATTCAATGTGATCTCGACGGCAAAGAATAATCTTGAGTTCATAACGTTTCAAGTCATTGCCGGATTACAGCTGCATATAATTTGCATGAAATTTATTACCTGGCATAATAAAATATACTGAACTAGGACCTAGGTAAATACTGAACCCTAAGATAAGTAGGCATGTAGGTGGTGACTCCTAATGGCGCTTTTTCGTATAGTTTACTCGTCACCATGACAACAAGGTGAAATAACTTCGGCTTGCCTCGATGTTAGGATGCGCTAGTATCGAAGTCTCGAGAATATAACCTATAGTGTATAACTCGGTTATAATGGAGTTTTAAATATCTGCGTGTGATACAATTAGATTTTACGTGCTTGAAATTCAAAACTTTTGTTTGAATATCAGATTATTATTAAGAACGAGTTTTTGCCAAAAATTGAAAAATTAACCATTTCTTTGCACTCAAATTTCAGAATAATTTAACTTAAATATAATACGACAATTAACGGAAATTCGCTCATACGACCATGCAGCATATTTGGAACTGTTTACCCTTTTCATGTAATCTAGGTATTTAATCTTTATAGCTAAGTACATTTTTTATTGATGTGTACAAAGACGTCTGATATAGAAATTATTTGACCGTCTACAAGAGGTTTGTCATCAAATGGTTCCGACGAATCCCCCTCAAGGGCTCTACCAGCTGACTCTGCCTACCTCCGCCATTCCTGGTTCAGCATCCGAGTAGCTCAGTCGTCTAACATGGCACCGCTCAAGATTTACATCATCGTTCGGGCCATTCAGGCCTATATTGTGTTCGCTCAACTCGTGTCTACCCAACATCCTAAAATCAACGTTTCTGATGAGCCACAAGGAAATACTACATTCTATCAAGATGATTATGAAGACGCCGAAAAGAATTCCTCCGAAAATGCCAACTTTATCTGGACAGTTTCTGCACTTCTGTGTATTTTCCTCGTCGTGTTGGTAACTGTGTGTTTATCTATCCGGAAATATTTCAAAATGGCCTATGATGCGATCCCTTTGAACGAACGTTAGAAAACTCCTGAACAACCTGATCCGTGATTATCATGATGACCTGCACTATTTTTGGTAAGTACCATATTTATATGTAAGTAAATACAATGTTTTCTCTCAAAAATGACTAACAGTTTACATTATAATAATAACTCTTGTTTCTTTGAGTCAATCACAAATATGAATTATTTTCAATAAACTATCACTGCTGCTGGGGCTGGTGAAGTTTTCACCATCAAGGAAATTGAACCAGAACCACCGGCAATACTAAATGGTTTTAGATCGACGTCTTAGTCCACAGTTTCCATGTGGTCTGCGAACTGTCCTGAGAAATGGATGAAAAATGGGAACACTTTTTTTTTCTTTTTTACCAACTAGGATAAAAACTTGACATTAAAGATTAACCCACAATTTATGAACACCAAGTGAATGGATTTCGGTGTTTCCGAAATCCTAATCATAGTGAAATGACAACTTCGTGTGTTGGAAATCATTTTAACTCACCGTGTGTATCGCCCCTATTTCCTTACCAGAGTGTGTTGTGAACCTATGTGACCCGGGGTCACTGTGACCCACAAAAACTGCTTTCCTGTTCTTGTGGGTCACTGTGGCCCATAAAAACTGCTTTCCTCTTCTTGCTTCTAACCAAGAAATTGTAATAAAACAACGAAAATTGCTAAATGACAAGTTTAACCTTTTTAAACACTTATAGAAAAATATTCGTTATTCTCAACTGGAATGAATTTTTCACAAATTGACTATGTATTTCGAATTGAAATAAAAATTTCCTCTTTTTATATTTTATTTTCATCTTTTCTGGTTAAACCTTCTTCAAGCTTGTCAGCTTGTTTTTATCATAAGAAATTACAGCTAATATCACGGAAATTCTTCATGGAATGTAGACATAAATATCACATCAGTTTTGTTCAAAACTACCAAAGTGGTTTTTTGGTGTCGAACACAACCAAAATCACTATATAATATGAAAGTTAAAAAAATATCACTGACTTTCACCATATTTACAAAACATATTCATGTTGTATTACAGCTATCAATATTACCTCAGATTGGTGGTACACTTTATCACTTGACTCAGTTCCCATGATCTGTAATACAGGGATACAGAAGATTTTAGTACTATCGGTATTATATTATTCCACAAATTTTGAGTAAAATATGGAACTTTTAGTCTGTGTACTGTGGGTCTCTACGACCCTTATTTTATACCTGTTGACTGTGTAATGTGGGTCGTACTGACCCGGTAAGTTCTAAGAGATGCTCACCGTGGATGTGTGGCTTCTGTCACTCAACTGGCGGCTCAATCGGCCAGTTTTATTAGTAAACAGACCAATTTTATCTGCAAATGCTTTATATAGACTTGAAAGAAACCCATAGGATTATCATAAAAATGTAAATTCTGCGCCAGAAAATCAAGCATTCCAAAAGAAAGGATGAGTTCGTTATGCACCACTTTTAGGGCACAATAAATTGGGTAAAAATCTTCAAATCTGAAAGTTGACATTCTGAACGTGACATTGTTATCATCTATGGAGGCACTACTCTCGCACTGCCAAGCCTTCAAAAAATAGACTAGCCGCTACTGCAATGACGAGATATCGGCCCCCTCCCGATCTCACCCTGTTGGCTAAAACCCAATTTCCGTTGCATATCCTGGGAAGAGCAGGTACCCTGAGTCGCCTGATGCCAAATGTGTGACGGTAGATCGATTCTATATAAGCTAAAACGAGCCATCAAAATGCATGTTTTCGGACTTCCTTCATTTATTGTTTTTCGTTTCAACCCCTTTACCCACCCACTTCTACCCACTTCAAATAGTCACTTAAAATCACTGAAAATTTTGCAAAAAACGGCCAAAATCGTAAAATTTATCATTTTTGCAGAATTTTACTCAAAACAAAATCATCAATGATTAACTAGGACATTAACAAAATTTTGCAAAAAATTATAATCAAACCGTACTCAAATTTCTATAATGTTTGCTGAAAAATCATTTTCATGATTAACATTTCATTTTTTTATTTCCCCCATATATTTTTATGTTTGAGCTGTGGTTGCGGTCTGTAGATAGATATTTTCCTGAGTAAAAATGCACCACGCTTGTAAAAAAATCAACGCTAAATCCGAAAGTTTGATCAAAACTTGAAAGTCAGTAAATTGAAGTGGAGAAATAAAAATTTAAGAGAAAAAGGGAAACACGGTTTTCCTTTAAAAAAAAAAAAAAAAAAAAAAAAAAAAAAAGTTAAAATAATCATATTTCGAGAACGGAGTGAGATAAAAATATGCAATTCACGGAATTTTACTCCATTTTGATGGAGTTGAAGGAAAATTTTTGTTTGCATCTACGAGAAGTTCACCGTATATATATATATATATATATATATATATATATATATATATATATATATATATATATATATATATATATATAATTAACTTCAATAATAAACAATATAATAATGTTTATATTAATTATGATTAAAGTTAATTTTTATTAGTTTTTATTATATATATATTGCTATAATAAAATAAAAATTTGTTTTGTCGAATTCCGCAGATTCCTGGTGATGATCTGGGAGAGCAGCTAAGGCAGAATATTTGGTGTTTCGAAACAGGACATCTCCAGCTTCACTCCAAAACGACACAAGGAAGAACCTTCCACCCTGCTCCTCAGACGAGCTCTACTATCAAGACTGAAGTGGTAGATATGATAACATACAATCTATTCATGGTCGAAGGCCAATAAAATGTCATATCCCTTAAAAATGTAGTAAGTTAAATAATATTTCCAACTACTTCACACAAAAAATCAAAGGAAGTTTGAGGTTCCCCCAGTAGCCTACTTAAAAACCGTGAGAAAGTCCTGCTCTAAATATTTGTGGATTTATTTCCAAAATACCATTCCAGCTTTCTGGTACCTGCATATATTCTTTCAACAACTATGCAGTAATGTTTCAAAGTTTCATGTCTTGCAATGCAAATGTGTAACAGTTGTATCGAAAGAAAGCCAACAAATAAATGAGAGAAAATTCAACTTCATATACAGAAAAGAGCCGAAGATAATGTTCTGGTGTGCCATTCCGTCTAGTCTGAGGGACCGATTAATCATTAGGAACTATTGAGTGGGTTCTATTATATCATTCTATTCTATCTTTATGAAGTATCATAGTTATCGTATCAAAACTTTACAGCTGTACATTTGTGTTAGTCAGTCCAGCTTTGATGTTGCTCGAAATCAATATAGTAATTTTCTATAGAATGAAGCTTGCTTTGTTCGAATGGTTTGCTTGAAGGAATTGATTGAAATTCAGAGGTGTGGGGAAATTGTTGATAGTTCGGAATGTTCTAAAGTGTAGTGTCGAGGAAATTTCCCAGTAAAGTGTGTGATGATGTATTATATTTAATTTATATTTATTTATTTTACATGCTTGAAGTAATATGAGGTAACACTTATTTCACTTGGTTTGAAAACAATTTAAATTGAGAGATATCAAATGTTAGAACATTTGAGAAAAGTGAGAGTCTCGACTTGAGTTCATCAAACTCTGAGGGTCGATTCTAGAGCCAATTTCTGATCGAAAATTACTCCAAATGATTTTTCTTAAACGCTTAGTTTCCGAGTGATTTACTTTTTAAGATTTTTCCGTGTTTCGTACCTTATGACATAACACGGCCATAACTCCCCTTCATATCCCCAAACTCGTATTTTCATAGAGAGAGGGTCATTTTTCACGAAAACCCTCGGATTTTATTGAAAGACACATGTTTTTAAAAAGTAAAATTTACCTACTATACCATTCAAAAACTGGGATTCTGAGAAAGTTTTCCCCGAGGAGTGCTTTCCCAAAATACTCTGTATTAGGAGGGAAACGACAAATGGAAAACGATCTAATTTCTTCCGATAAGTTTTCGAAATTTGCTTATAGCCTCTTTTTTACAAAAGAAGACAACTTACAAAATATTGGTTTGGCATCCGGTAGATACGAAATTGAACGCTTTTTCAAATGATGTCCTTATGTTTGAATTAAACGTGATTCTAAGGGGACATTCCAATGTCATAGGGTACAAAACACGATAAAAATCTCGGAAATTAAATTACTGGAAAACTAAGCGCTTTCAAAAAATTTCTAGGAGGAACATTGGATCAGAAATAATTTAGATTTTATTAATATATGAGATACGAGAGCTTATAAGCTATTTAAGCTGATCAAAAATGAGCTAATAACCTAAATCGACCCTCAGAGTTGGATGAACATAAGTCGTGACACCCTGTATCCATTGTATAGAATATAATACTTGCAGTAATACGTGTAGAATATAATACTTGTAAGATTAGGTATGTTTAATTTTCTAAACTACCTTAATGTATACAAATTGTAATTTGCATACATAAAGGTAGTTTCGAAAAACAAAACATACTTAATACTACGAGTATTATAATATATTGATGTAACAAGATTATAATAACTCATACAACATAAATACTAGTCTAATGGATTACAAATTTTAAGTTTTGTTAGAACACACATGATTGTACAATCGAAAGTGTTCACAATATATCAAAATTTGTTGGATTTATGTCAGCATTTAGAGTAAATAACGAAATGTAGCCATTATTTAAGTGGTAATATTGTTTTCCGTTCCGGGCGTTTAAGCTTTTCAATCAATTGTTCTAACGGCCAAGTTTTAGTATTATAAAAATTTTTATATCAATAAAATGTATACTTTTGATTTTTAACTTTATTTTTACATCCTTGAGTGGTGACGAGGGGGCTTTCTTCTTGGTTTTGTTGTACGGCTTCGCATTTAATAAATTAATGCCTTCTTGAGAGTGTTCGAACGCAGTGTTCTGGGAACATCTTCTCTATTTTTTCTTCTCGATCTTGAATAATCCTTTGTTTTGCAATCTGCATGGGAGGAGACAAACATTGATTACTTTAGCCTTAGTACGTAAATGCAGGGACAAAAACCTATAAATACATAGGTCGCACGACAAAGATTGAATTATTGTTTTGCTATTTGCTCAATACAAAGATCTGAGCGACAGCTTTCCAAAAACGTGCTATATGATGGGTATCTGACCAGTAGAACGACTCTTGAAATTCAGTTGAACGATGACATGACGACCCCCGCCCGCCTGGGGTTATCCTGAGCTCCCTTGCACCACTACGTCACGCGTGCTTTCCCTACCCGTTTATTGGCTAAAAGGTCTTTTGAGACGAAAATTGGTTTTACGGTGTTTTCAAGTGCGCTGAATCCGAATCTGAGGTCAAAATTGTGAAATTCCAACACGTAAAAGTTCCCAATTGAGTACCTACATTTTCTAGAGAAATACTCTATAAATTATATCGCGATTGGTAGAGTAATAACCATTACACAAGCGCAAACTAATGTCGATTCACACAGGCAAAACGTCGAGTCTAATAGAAGGATCTTGATGAAATTTTTAGGGGTTCTGCGGGATAGCTTCTAGACGGTCCCCTATTACTTTCATTGCCATAATATAAATAGTAGTGTGTGCGCATTCGCAAACGTTAATTTATTATAACGTCGATTATTTATAATCCATAGGTCTGATTCCATTCAAACTCGGAGAGTAGATGGGTATTTGTTCCAGGAATGTTGTTAGAATAGCTGAGGGACTGCTGTAATGAATCTTTTTGATTTACACCTATTTCTTCTTCTGATGGATCTCTCTTTACAGTTAAAGGTTTATAAATACCAGGAATAAGGTGACAAAAAGAGTACACAGATATAAGGGGTTACTTTGAGATTTTATTCAAAGATGTAAGTATTGCTCCAAAAGGGATACTACGGGATTCTTTTTACCAACTAACCTGAGAGGAATTTACCAATAGCTGGTTTTACAGTTTATAGAGAAAACTCCACAGGTTTTTTTTTTTATTGTGTTAATGGATCAATCTGGTGGGATTGCAAGAGAGGATAATCAATGAGTATGGATTATATACTATATCATGGGTAACTTGCGGTTGTTTCGAGCGCCAGCAAGCAAGTGCGGGGCAGAGCCGAATCAACCTGTATTATAAGCAAAACTCCGAGACTAATGGACCGATTTTCATGACATTTTCAAGCATTTTGTGGTTTTGATTCTGGACGCAGTCCTATTAATTTCATTACCGTTGGGAGTAGAAGTTGTGCGCATGAGCAAACGTTGATTTCTTGAAACGTCGACCAATCAATCATTTTGTCTCGTTCTTTGTTCTTCAACTCATTAGGTTTGTTCGAGCTGTCCACTGAACTTGCTTAGAGCTCCCCCGCGCAAGCGCATTGAACAAGGTGGCCGTTCGAGCTGTCCAAATGGCTGTTCCGTGACAGCTCTGCCATCGTTCGAGCTGGCCCGTTGAGTTTGCTCTGAACTGCTCCGAACTTGCTCAGCCTGCTCCGGCCGATGAGGAAGAGCAACGTGCTCCGCGCATACGATCTAATTAGCGTAGGATAACCTGTTATATCCTTCCTCAAACCTCCATAACCTGATCAAGGTTCGTCAACAAAGGACTCGAATTTTTTTCAACTGTTTCTCTATGAAATCCGCGGTTTTTTTCCCGTTTTGTGTCAGAATTAACTATATTGTTGTACATATTTGATATTGATTGATGATGGACCGGGAAATAGGTAGGAGTAATGGCGATCTCATTCTTTGTTTCTATCGTCGTTGCATTACAAACCTATTCATCCCGCGTTTTTCGTATTTATCTGACAATTCACAGACATGCAAATTCCCGAATTGCTCCTAACACGAATTCACGACCATGATGCTTGAATACAACACTCACGAGGATTACATTTTTATGTACCTACTCACCTAAATTCTTATGTTGCATAAATTATTACATGCCTACCTACACACGTTATTCAGATAGAAACCCAAGGATTTAGTGTGGGCAGTTGATAATGGCACAGAATACAACAGTCTCATTTCAATTTCAAAACGACTTCGTTTTAGCAGTAACATAATCTATAATTCAAGAAATAAGTGAGTCTCGACTAGTATTTGTCAATGATTTATACTTAAAATTTAGTAAGTGGACTCTTTCAACATCCGGAATCAGCTGTAGGTAAAGTTAGCTGACGATCCGACAATTTTATAGTTTACGTCACACAGAATCAGCAGAAAACACTATAATACCTTCGAAAGTTGTCCATGACTATGGTATACGACGTCGTCACTAACGTCAGACATTGTCAAATCGTAAATAAGAAACGAAGTCGAGTGCATTATACCAGACAACCAGTTTTTCAAACATTGGGAGGAACAGCATGTTTGTATACTTCCTCGAGGGTGTTTTTATAAGGGTTACCTCTCCTAAAATACCTACCACGTGTTTGTGTATGAAATCCGCGGGTTATTCCCGTTTTGTGTCCGAGTTATCTAAATATTTGATATTGATGATGGACCAGGAAATGCGTAAGGTCCGTCAGTTTGCCGTTACCGCTTACGAAACTCGGAAACTGAAATGCAAGAATCACGCTAAATACCATGGATACTCTCCATATCCATGCTGGACTGCTCCAGAGCGTTCGTGCTGCGACCCTGCTCATTGCAGCCCTCTCCCTGCTCCCTGCAAATCAGCTGACTGCCCAGCTTGCACGGAGCAGCTCTGGAAATGGACAGCTCGAATAAACCTATTCTATTAAACCTTACTATTTCAGCATAGTTCTGTGCAAAAATTGTTTAGTGTCCTAGTTAATCGATGGTGATTTGGTTTTGACTAAAACTCTGATGAAAATGATAAATTTACAGCCTGAAATTTATAATTACAGCCTGCTCCGGCCGATAAGGAAGAGCAACGTGCTCCGCGCATGCGATCTAATTAGCGTAGGATAACCTGATCGAGGTTCATCAACAAAGGACTCGAATTTTTCTCACATGTTTCTCTATGATATCCGCGATTTTTTCCCGTTTTGTGTCAGAATTTAACTATATTGTTGTACACATTTGATATTGATTGATGATGGACCGGGAAATAGGTAGGAGTAATGGCGATCTCATTCTTGTATCTATCATCCTTGATTACAAACCTATTCATCCCGCATTTTTCGTATCTATCTGACAATTCACAGACATGCAATTTCCCGAATTCCTCCTAACACGAATTCACGACCATGATGCTTGAATAAAACACTCACTAGGATTACATTTTTATGTACCTACTCACCTAAATTCTTATGTTGCGTGAATTATTACATACCTACCTAGACACGATATTTAGATCTAAACCCAAGGCTTTAGTGTGGGCAGTTGATAATCGCACAGAATTTAGCAGTTAACGTAATCAATAATTGACGAAATAAGTGAGTCTCGACTAGTATTTGTCAATGACTTATACTTGAAATTTAGTTGGTAGACTCTTTCGACATCCGGAATCAGCTGTAGGTAAAGTTAGGTGACGATCCGACAATTTTATAGTCTTCGTCACGCAGAATCGGCAGAAACCACTATAAAAGCTTTGAAAGTTGTCCATGATTACAATATACGACGTCGTCACTGACGTCAGACATTGTCAAATCATCAAAATTCGTGTTTGGCAACGTTTTCAATAGTTCCCGTCACATAAAATCGTGAATAAGAAACGAAGTCGAGTACATTATACCAGATAACCAGTTTTTCAAACTTTGGGAGGAACCTGGTCAGTGGACCATCTTACCAGTGGCATATTTGTATACTGCCTCTAGGTACGTGTTTGTATAAGGGTTACCTACAGGGATTCTACAGGGTGTCCACATAAATTGTGGGAAAAACATAAGGAGTCGATTCTAAAGCTAATTTCTGATCGAAAGTTGCCTATAGAGATTTCTTTTTAAACTCTTTGTTTTCAATTTATTATTTTTAGGATTTTTCTCGAGTTTTGTGCGTTATGACTTATGACATTAAACCGGCCATAACTCCCCCTAGAATCACAGTAAACTCAAAACTAAGAACACCTTTGGAAATACAGTTGAATTTCCTTTAACCCTGATATGAAATAATGTTGTTTTTTTTTTCAGTTTTGGTTGGGTGAAAAAAAGGCCAATGTTCATGACATATGTAACTTTAACTAACTAGTTTCACCCTTTAAAACTCATGAAATTGAGCATGAACAAATAAACTAAAAATTCGTGAGTTAAAGTGTAAAAATCGATTATAACGGAGTTGGGGAGATCTGCAGGTGTTACCATTCGCTTCAGCGTGAAAAAATACGTAGAAACCGGCGCAAACTCGCATTTTCATAAAGGGTCATTTTTCTCTAAAACCCTCGATTTCGTAGAAAAAACCATGTTTTTCAACATACGAACATACTTTTCTCCCCTAATTAGCAAAATAAAAGTAAAATTTACTATACCGTTCAATAGCTATTAGCTATTGGCGACCAGGTTTGTGATTGGTTGAGTGCGCATGCGTGACCAACACCTAATTTCAAACCGTTTGTAACCAAATCCGCACTGCGAACGGATTTGTCTGAAGTTAACCGTCGTATAGCCTCCAACAGCTGTAACCTACTTGGTAGGCTCGCGCCATCCTTTGAATAGGTAAACATTTCATGTATGAATAAAGAACCTGAACCGTAAGGAGATGGCCTGCAAGACAACAAACAGGTTGAAAAATGAAAAATATTCATTGGGAACAAACCTTCCAACAGGGAGATGATTTTGTGGGAGAATGTGGTGTTTATCTTGCGGGAAGAATTAAAACCGATCTCGAAGTCGACCGTCGTTCTTAATTTTCAATGTTGATAGCTTTACAAATAACTCTTCAGTTGAGATTGAGTAATAACATTTTACTGTTTGATTTTGTATTTTGTTGCTATTCAGACGAAGATTCCCATTCTACGTCGTTGTCACCAATAAGATTTTCCATATCACACAACTCAGAGTGGGAAACTTTCAATAAATAACCATAGAAATAAAACGAGGGTAAATGCAAAGGTAGAACTTAGTGAATAGTGCACGTCATGCAGATATCCGACAGCTTTCTCATCTCGTTCGGCTGGCTTATCTTATCATCTCTCAGCTCGCTGAGCTCCCTCTACGCATCCATCTCACAGTTGAATGATTTGACTGGCTACTTCGAGTAGCGGTGAGTTGGGGGACAAACCTTCAGATCGGTCAGCAGAAATTTCTCTGACTGGTCTAACTGATCCACAACGCTTTTCAAACTGGTTTGGTGGTCACTGCGAACAGACCACTATGGATGCTATACAGTCATAGATGTCCTCAAATGGACACTGCGAACGCCCCAAACGCGTTTCCAACAATTTCTTACAGGTTTGATGGTCACTGCGAACAAACCTAATAGTTTGAGGCAGTTTTTTTCCAAAAAGTGCACGCCGAAAAATCCCCGAACCGGAAGCAGAAAACGGGAGGAAAATGGTCGATTTTAAATATTTTTTTCAAAGGTTGAATTTTGGCCTTTTTTTACCCAATTAAAACTACCTAAAACAACTTTACTTTATGTCAGGGTTATATGAAATGTAACGGCCTTTCCAAAGGTGTTCAAGGTCATGTCAGTGAACGAGCTTCCCGAGCAATAGTCACAGAGAGCAGCAGCGTCAATGGAACGGACAAGAGAATGTGTAGACCTCAAGGTCGAATCACCAGCTCATCAGGGGAAAATTAGCGGGAAAGCATAATATAGTTGTGTGGATGGTTGGATGGGCAAATGTGAGCAAAATATCAAGCGCTTCAACTTAGCGCTGAACAATACATAGATGACTCTTATGCTAATATTAAGTGTTTTTAGGAATAAAACTAGCTGTAGTGTGAAACTCGATTAAAATGGGGTTTTAAAGATCTGCATGTGTTACAATCAGATTCAACGTGCTTGAAACTCAATATTTTTGTTTGAATATCAGATTATTATTAAGAACGAGTTTTTGCCACAAAAAAAACAAAATTTAACCATTTCTTTGCACTCAAATTTCAGAATAATTTAACATAAATATAATTCGACAATTAACGGAAATTCGCTCATACGACCATGCAGCATGGCTGAAACATTTTACCTTTTCATCTTGTAATCTAGGTAGTTTATCTTTATAGCTAAGTACATTTTTTTTATGAATGTGTACAAAGACGTCTGATATCGAAATATTTGACCGTCTCCAAGAGGTTTGTCATCAAATGGTTCCGACGAATCCCCTCAAGGGCTCTACCAGCTGACTCTGAATACCTCCGCCATTCCTGGTTCAGCATCCAAGTAGCTCAGTCGTCTAACATGGCACCGCTCGAGACTTACATCATCGTTTGGGCCATTCAGGCCTATATTGTGTTCGCTCAACTCGTGTCTACCCAACATCCTAAAATCAACGTTACTGATGAGCCACAAGGAAATACTACATTCTATCAAGATGATAATGAAGACGCCGAAAAGAATTCCTCCGAAAATGCCAACTTTATCTGGACAG
This sequence comes from Adelphocoris suturalis, assembly GCA_030762985.1. Taxonomy (NCBI): domain Eukaryota; kingdom Metazoa; phylum Arthropoda; class Insecta; order Hemiptera; family Miridae; genus Adelphocoris; species Adelphocoris suturalis. The sequence continues at coordinate 88,254,970 of CM061045.1, forward strand.
TTTCTGCTCTTCTGTGTATTTTCCTCGTCGTGTTGGTAACTGTGTGTTTATCTATCCGGAAATATTTCAAAATGGCCTATGATGCGATCCCTTTGAACGAACGTTAGAAAACTCCTGAACAACCTGATCCGTGATTACCCTGATGACCTGCACTATTTTTGGTAAGTACCATATTTATATGTAAGTAAATACAATGTTTTGTCTCAAAAATGACTAACAGTTTACATTATAATAATAACTCTTGTTTCTTTGAGTCAATCACAAATATGAATTATTTTCAATAAACTATCACTGCTGCTGGGGCTGGTGAAGTTTTCACCATCAAGGAAATTGAACCAGAACCTCCGGCAATACTAAATGGTTTCAGATCGACGTCTTAGTCCACTGTTTCTATGTGGTCTGCGAACTGTCCTGAGAAATGGATGAAAAATGGGAACACTTTTTTTTTTTCTTTTTTTACCTACTAGGATAAAAACTTGACATTAAAGATTAACCCACAATTTATGAACACCAAGTGAGTGCTCTTTGATATTTAGCTAAAACGTAGTTTCCTGAAATCCAAATCATAGTGAAATGATTACTTCGTGTGTCTGAAATCATTTTAACTCACCGTGTGTATCGCCCCTATTTCCTTACCAGAGTGTGTTGTGAACCTATGTGACCCGGGGTCACTGTGGCCCACAAAAACTGCTTTCCCGTTCTTGCTTCAAAAAAAGAAGTTGTAATAAAACAACGAAAATGGCTAAAAGACACGTTTAACCTTTTTAAACACTTATAGAAAAATATTCGTTATTCTCAACTGGAATGAATTATTCACAAATTGACTATGTATTCCACACTTTATCACTTGACCCAGTTCCCATAATCTGTAATACAGAGATACAGAAGATTTTAGCACTATCGGTATTATCTTATTCCACAAATTTTGAGTTAAATATGAAACTTTTAGTATGTGTACTATGGATCTGTATGACTGTGTAATGTGGATCGTACTGACCCGGTAAGTTCTGAGAGATGCTCACCGTGGATGTGTGGCTTCTGTCACTTAACTGGCGGCTCCATCAGGCTTTGTAGCTGAATGCATGAAGGTATTGCGAGGGTGGGGCGTGGGGGGGGGAGGACTAAACTGAGAACTGCTATGCGTCACTGTTATAACTTGAACGATTAAGAACTCTGCTAGATCACGTTATAATATCTTATAACATTGTAGACTTTCAAAAACGAATGAATTATATACAACTGAACAAGAAAAGGTGGTTGCCGTGAAACATTAGTAATAAATATGATGAATGCTCCTATTTAATTACTAGGTATTGGTGTAGAAATCACAATAATCATGTACACCCACAATATACATGGAGAGTTAAGCAAAGGAAAATGATTAATAAAATGTCACCAGATTAAAAAATGATTAACAAAAAAAAAAAAAAAAAAAAAAAAAAAAAAAAAACCAGTTGAAATAATCATATCTCGAGAACGGATTGAGATGAAAATATGCAATACGCGGAATTTTACTCCATTTTGATGGAGTTGAAGGAAAATTTTTGTTTGCATCTATGAGCAGTTCACCGTGTATATATAATAATTAACCTAATAATGTATATACTTGTATATACATAATATACTATGTTGTATATGTACATACTTAATAATGTTCATATATATAATTAACTTTAATAATAAATAATATATTAATATTTATATTAATTATTATTAAAGTTAATAAAATTAATTTATATTAATTTTATTTATTTATTTATTTTTTTTTTTTATTAATAATTTTTTAATATTAATTATTTTTTTTCTTTAGTATTATTATTTTTTTTATTTTATAAATATATATATATATATATATATATATATATATATATTTATTAGTTGCTATGCAATTCTTAGGCCGACCCCCAATAATTTTTTTTGTAACGTCCCAATTTTTTTTTGTAAAGTCCGTGACGCGAAGCGCGGGTTAGAATCCCAGCCAGGCTTGAAAATTTTTATATATCCAAATTTTTGTATATCCATTTTTTCGCATCCTGGGTTCGAATCCCAGCCAGGCTTGAACATTTTTTTGTATCCAAATTTTTTCAGGCTAAGATTTCATAGCAAATTATCCTCGTTTTCTATGCAGTAGAAAAGAGAAAAGGTCCGGCGAGGCGCGAGGCGCCCTAACAAGCCAGATCTTTTCTCTTTTCTACTGCGTAGAAAACGAGGATAATATGCTATGCAATTCTTAGCCTGAAAAAATTTGGATATAAAAAAATGTTCAAGCTTGGCTGGGATTCGAACCCACGATGCGAAAAAAATGGATATAAAAAAAATTTGGATATAAAAAAATTTTCAAGCATGGCTGGGATTCGAACCCACGAACTCGCGCTTCGCGTCACGGACGTTACAAAAAAAAAATTGGGACGTTACAAAAAAAATTATTGGGTGTCGGCCTAAGAATTGCATAGCAATTAATATATATATCAAAAATGTAAGGGCATTGCACTTACGACCTGCTTGATTAGGTAGTTTTGTTGTTGTAGCAGAGTAAGGGATTAGGCAATCTTTGGGCTAGTTCGGAGGCCCATTTCGTACTGTGTTTCATCGGTTTATACTAAATAACATTGCTATAATAAAATAGAAATTTCTTTTGTCGAATTCTGCAGATTCCTGGTGATGCTCTGGGATAGCAGCTAAAGCAGAATATTTGGTGTTTCGAAACAGGACATCTCCAGCTTGACACCAAAACGACACAAGGAAGAACCGTCCACCCAGCCCCTCAGACGAGCTCTACCATCAAGACTGAAGTGATAGATATAATAACATAAAATATATTCATGGTTGAAGGCCATTAAAATGTCATATCCCTTAAAAATGTAGTAAAATTAATAATCTTTCCAACTAGGTACTTCACTCAAAAAATTAAAAAAAGTTTGAGGTTCCCCCAGTAGCCTACTTAAAAACCGTAAGAAAGTCCTGATCTAAATATTTGTGGATTTATTTCCAAAATACCATTCCAGCTGTCTGGTACCTGCATATATTCTTTCAACAACTATGCAGTAATGTTTCAAAGTTTCATGTCTTGCAATACACATGTGTAACGGTTGTATCGAAAGAAAGCCAACAAATAAATGAGAGAAAATTCAAGTTCATATACAGAAAAGAGCCGAAGATAATGTTCTGGTGTGCCATTCCGTCTAGTCTGAGGGACGGATTAATCATTACGAACTATTGGGTGGGTTCTATTATATCATTCTATTCTATCATTAAATTGTATCATAGTTATCGTATCAAAACTTTACAGCTGTACATTTGTGTTAGTCAGTCCAGCTATGATGTTGCTCGAAATCAATATAGTAATTTTTTATAGAATGGAGCTTGCTTTGTTCAAATGGTTTGCTTGAAGGACTTGAATGAAATTCAGAAGTGTGGGGAAATTGTTGATAGGTCGGAATGTTCTAAAGTGTAGTGTCGAGGAAATTTCCCAGTAAAGTGTGTGATGATGTATTATATTTAATTTATATTCATTTATTTTACATGCTTGAAGCAATATGACACCACACTTATTTGACCAGGTTTGGAAACAATTATATTACAAATGTTGAAACATTTAAGAAAGTGGGAGCCCCGACTTGAGTTCATCAAACTCTAAGGGTCGATTTTAGAGCTAATTTCTGATCGAAAGTTACTCCAAAAGATTTTTTTCAAACGCTTAGTTTTCGAGTAATTTAATTTTTAAGATTTTTCCGTGTTTCGTACCTTATGACATATTACGGCCGTAACTCCCCTTCATAGCCCCAGACTCGTATTTTCATAGAGGGTCATTTTTCACGAAAACCTTCGGATTTTATTGCAAGACACATGTTTTTAAACATTAAAGCATAATTTTCTACCCTAATTAGCAAAGTAAAAGTAAAATTTACTATTCCGTTCAAAAACTGGGATTCTGAGAAAGTTTTCCCCGTGAAGTGCTTTCCCAAAATACTCTGTGTTAGGAGCGAAACGACAAATGCAAAAAGATCAAATTTCTTCCGATAAGTTTTGAAATTTGCTTATAGCCTCTTTTTTACTAAAGAAGACAACTCACAAAATATTGGTTTGGCATCCGGTAGATACGAAATTGAACGCTTTTTCAAACGATGTCCTGATTTTTGAATTTAAAGTTATTCTAAGGGGGTCATTCTAATGTCATAGGGTACGAAACACGATTAAAATCTTGGAAATTAGATAACTGGAAAACTAAGCGCTTTCAAAAAATTTCTACGAGGAACTTTGGATCAGAAATAATTTAGATCTTATTAATATATGAGATATGAGAGCTTATAAGCTATTTAAGCTAAATGAAAATGAGCTAATAAGCTAAATCGACCCTCAGAGTTGGATGAACGTAAGTCGAGACACCCTGTATCCATTGTTTAGAATATAATACTTGCAGTAATACTTGTAGAATATAATACTTGTAAGATTAGGTATGTTTAATTTTCTAAACTACCTTTATGTATACAAATTGTAATTTGCATACATAAAGGTAGTTTCGAAAAACAAAACATACTTAAGACTACAAGTATTGTATTATAATATATTGTTGTAACAACACTATAATAACTCATACAGCATAAATACTAGTGTAATGGATTACAAATTTTAAGTTTTGTTAGCACACACATGATTGTACAATCGAAAGTGTTCACAATATATCAAAATTTGTTGGATTTATGTCAGTATTTAGAGTAAATAACGAAATGTAGTCATTAATTAAGTGGTAATATTGTTTTCCGTTTCGGGCGTTTAAGCTTTTCAATCAATTGTTTTAACGGCCAAGTTTTTGTATTATAAAAATGTTTATATCAATAAAATGTATACATTTGATTTTTAACTTCATTTATACATCCTTGAGTGGTGGCGAGGGAGTTATCTTCTTAGTTTGTTGTAGGGCTTCGCGTTTAATAAATTAATGCCTTCTTGAGAGTGTTCGAACGCAGTGTTGTGGGAACATCTTCTCTATCCTTTCTTTTCGATCTTGAATAATCCTTTGTTTTGCAATCTGCATGGGAGGAGACACATTGATTACTTTAGCCTTAGTACGTAAATGCAGGGACAAAAACCTACTTATACATAGGTCGCACGAAAAAGATAGAATTATTGTTTTGGTATTTGCTCAATAGAAAAATCTGAGCGAGAGCTTTCCAATAACGTGCTATATGATGGGTATCTGACCAGTGGAACGGCTCTTGAAATTCATTTGAACGATGACATGACGGCCCCCGCCCGCCTGGGGGGCCCTCAGCTCCCTTGCACCACTACGTCACGCGTGATTTCCCTACCCGTTTATTGGCCAAACTAACAGGTCTTTTGAGCTGAATATAGGTTTTACGGTGTTTTTAAGTGCGCTGAATCCGAATCTGCGGTCAACAGTGTGAAATTCCAACACGTAAAAGTTCCCCATTGGGTACAAGTTCTAGAGAAATACTCTATATATTATATCGCGATTGGTAGAGTAATAACCATTACGCAAGCGCAAACTAATAGTGATTCACACAGGCAAAACTTCGAGTCGGGATTGTGATGACATTTTCAGGAGTTAGGCGGGATAGCTTCTAGACGGTCTCCTATAACTTTCATTGCCGTAATATAAATAGTAGTCGTCTGTGCGCATTGTTTAGTTGTACCACAGGTGGGGCTTCAAATATTTTAGAAAACCAATTACCTATGGCATAATCGATATATTTTTGAAACCAATGGTCATATGAAAATAAATAAATTAAGGCGCTCCTTCTAAGTTATTTGTACAAGCGTGAATATGATTATTAAATCTGACGAGTTGATAGTTTACTTAGGTAGTTAATAATGTTCTTTGAGGCTGCTGAATGACGAGCGATAAATATTAATATTAGGAATTCTGACCGTTTGGTGCAGGACGAGGAGCACGCGCCAGTGTAGAAGATTTTACCCAGATTCTGCGTAGAATCAATATGCAGCATGCGTAGCGATGAATAGAGAGCGATGAATAGAGATCGTTGAAAAGAGAACGAAAAATAGAGAGCGGTGCTGCCGTGAACTTCCTTGCTATCTGTAAGCATACAATGTACCGATTTCATGAAGATACGCTCCAGAGAAGCAAGGAAAACTCGACAGCTTGGAAACGAAGTTACGGTTGAGTTATGGTCTCAGTACTAATATGTACTCACATAGAAATGGCCAAATGTTGTGTCAGCGTCGTCCTGGTAGATGTGAGTCTCGGGTACGGGATGCTGCTGACCCTTTCCACAAGAAGCTATTCAAAATAGTGGATGCTGAAGACCACGACATTTTGAATTTTGAGAAGTCAGCCACGAACGAGGTTGATCCAGTTAGCAGTCTCAAAGCAAAATGGTGTCTTGATGGAGTGAAACGTGGTTATGTTGAGAGATAGATAGAGGGGGGCAGGATTCATGAGAAGATAGGATCACTGAATCGGCTCGTGGAATCGTAGTCAGGCACAAAGAACACTTCACTACACTGATAATATTAGAGGTAATAAAGCGCCGGCTGTTTATCATCTTTGTTCGGCAGAACATAAACGAATAGGTATACAAACAAAAATAAACGAATTATACTCTTAGGCGTGAACACGCATTTGCAAACGTTAAGTTATTATAACGCCGATTGTTTATAAACTATTGGCCTGATTCCATTCAAACTCGGAGAGTAGATGGGTAGAAATGTTCCAGGAATGTTGTTAGAATAGCTGAGGGACTGCTGTAATGAATCTTTTTGCTATGCACCTACTTCTTCTATTGATGGATCTATCTTTACATTTAAGGGTTTATAAATACCAGGAATAAGGTGATAAAAAGAGTACACAGAAAAAAGGGGTTACTTTGAGATTTAATTCAAAGATGTAAGTATTGCTCCAAAAGGGATACCTACTACGGGATTCTTTTTACCAACTAACCTGAGAGGAATTTACCAATAGCTGGTTTTACAGTTTAAGTAGAGAAAACACTGCAGGGTTTTTTTTATTGGGTTAATGGATCAATCTGGTGGGATTGCAAGAGAGGATAATCAATAGGTATGGATTATATACTATATCATGGGTAAGTTACGATTGTTTCGAGCGCCAGCAAAGCATGTAAGGGGAGAGCCGAATTTGCCAACCTGTATTACAAGCTAAACTCCGAGACTAATCGACCGATTTTCATGACATTTTCAAGCATTTTGTGGTTTTTATTCTGGACGCTGTCCTATTAATTTCATTGCCGTTGGGAGTAGAAGTAGTGCGCATGAGCAAACGTTAATTTCTTGTAACGTCGACTTATCAATCATTTTGTCTTGTTTGTTTTTCAACAAATTAGGTATGTTCGAGCTGTCCACTGAACTTGCTTAGAGCTCCCCCGCGTAAGCGCATTGAACAAGGTGGCCGTTCGAGCTGTCCGAAGAACATGACATAAGTAACTTTAACTAACTAGTTTCACCCTTAAAAACTCGTGGAATTGAGCATAAACAAATAAACAAACAATTCCTGAGTTAAGTGTAAAAATCGATTATAACGGAGTTGGGGAGATCTGCAGGTGTTACCATTCGCTTCAGCGTGAAAAAATACGTATAAACCGGCCAAAACTCGCATTTTTATATAGGGTCATTTTTCTCTAAAACTCTCGATTTCGAAGAAAAAAAACCATGTTTTTCAACATACGAACATACTTTTCTCCCCCAATTAGCAAAAAAAAAAAGTGAAATTTACTATACCGTTCAATAGCTAATAGTTTGAGGCAGTTTTGTTCCGATGAGTGCACACCGAAAAATCCCCGAACCGATACCAGAAATAGATTTTAAATATTTTTTTCAAAGGTTGAATTTTGGCCTTTTTTTACCCAATTAAAACTACCTAAAACAACTTTACTTTATGTCAGGGTTATAGGAAATGTAACGGCCTTTCCAAAGGTGTTCAACGTCACGTCAGTTAACGAGCTTCCCGAGCAACAGTCACAGAGAGCAGCAGCGTCAATGGAACGGACAAGAGAATGTGTAGACCTCAAGGTCGAATCACCAGCTCATCAGGGGAAAATTAGCGGGAAAGCATAATATAGTTGTGTGGATGGTTGGATGGGCGAATGTGAGCAAAATATCAAGCGCTTCAACTTAGCGTGGAACAATACATAGATGACAACTACTCCTATGCTAATATCAAGTGTCTTTAGGAATAAAACTAGCTGTAGCGTGAAACTCGATTAAAATGGAGTTTTAAAGATCTGCATGTGTTACAATCAGATTCAACATGCTTGAAACTCAATATTTTTGTTCGAATATCAGATTATTATGAAGAACGAGTTTTTGCCATAAACTGAAATTTTAACCATTTCTTTGCACTCAAATTTCAGAATAATTTAACATAAATATAATCCGACAATTAACGGAAATTCGCTCATACGACCATGCATCATGGCTGGAACTTTTTACCCTTTTCATCTTGTAATCTAGGTATTTAATCTTTATAGCTAAGTACATTTTTTTATTGATGTGTATAAAGACGTCTGATATCGAAATATTTGACCGTCTTCAAGAGGTTTGTCATCAAATGGTTCCGACGAATCCCCCTCAAGGGCTCTACCAGCTGACTCTGCCTACCTCCGCCATTCCTGGTTCAGCATCCGAGTAGCTGAGTCGTCTAACATGGCACCGCTCAAGACTTACATCATCGTTTGGGCCATTCAGGCCTATATTGTGTTCGCTCAACTCGTGTCTACCCAACATCCTAAAATCAACGTTACTGATGAGCCACAAGGAAATACTACATTCTATCAAGATGATAATGAAGACGCCGAAAAGAATTCCTCCGAAAATGCCAACTTCATCTGGACAGTTTCTGCACTTCTGTGTATTTTCCTCGTCGTGTTGGGAACTGTGTGTTTCACTTTCCGGAGCTATTTCAAAATGGCCTATGATGCAATCCCTTTGAACGAACGTTCGAAATCTCCTGAACAACCTGATCCGTGATTATCAAGATAACCTGCACTATTTTTGGTAAGTACCATATTTATATGCAAGTATATACAATATTTTGTCTCAAAAATTACTAACAGTTTACATTATAATTATAACTCTTGTTTCTTTGAGTCAATCACAAGTAGGAATTATTTTCAATAAACTATCCCTGCTGGTGGGGCTGGTGAAGTTTTTCACCAACCAGGGAATTGAACCAGAACCTCCGGCACTAAGTAATGGTTTCAGATCGACACCTTAGTCCACTGTTTCCATGTGGTCTGCGAACTGTCCTGGGAAATGGGTGAAAAAATGGGAAAACTTTTCTTTTCTTTTTTTACCTAGTAGGATACGAACTTGACATTAAAGATTAACCCACAATTTATGAACACCAAGTGAGTGCACTTTTATATTGGGCTAAAATGTAGTTTCCTGAAATCTAAATCGTATTGGAATGATAACTTCGTGTATCGGATATCATTTTAACCCTCCAGGTGTATCGCCCCAATCCCCTTAGCAGAGTGTGTTGTGGATCTATGTGACCCGGGGTCACTGTGACCCACAAAAACTGCTTTCCTGTTCTTGCTTCAAACAAAGAACTTGTAATAAAACGATGAAAATTGCGAAATGACACGTTTAACCATTGTAAAAACTCATAGAAAAATATTCGTTTTTCTCAACTGGAATGCATTTTTTCACAAATTCGAAATGAAATAAAAACTTCTTCTTTCTATATTTTTTTCGCCTTTTCTGGTTACCCTTCTTGAAGCTCGTCACCTATTTTATATCATAATCAATTACAGCTAATAACACGGAAATTCTTTATGGAATGTTGACATAATATCACACCAGATTTTTTCAAAACTACCAAAGTGGCTTTTTTTTATCGAACACAACCAAAATCACTACATAATATGGAAGTTAAGAAAATATCACTGACTTGCATCATATTTACAAAACATATTCATATTGCATTACATCTAATATCAACATTACATCAGATTGATGTTACACTGATACAAAAGATTTTAGTACTATCGGTATTATATCACTCCACAAATTTCGAGTAAAATATTAAACTTTTAGTCTGTGTACTGTGGGTCTCTATGACCTTTATTTTATCCCTGTTGCCTGTGTAATGTGGGTCGTACTGATCCAGTAAGTTCTGAGAGATGCTCACCGCGTATGTGTGGCTTCTATCACTCAACTGTCGTCTCCATCAGGCTTTGCAGCTGAAAGCATGAAGCTATTGGGGGGGGGGGATAAACTGAGAACTGCTATGGGACATTGTTATGACTTGAACGATTAACAACTCTGCTAGATCACGTTATAATATCACATTATATTCTTGATTATCAAAAACGAATGAATTCTATACAACTGAATAAGAACAGCTTGTTGCTGTGAAACATTAGTAATAAACATGATTATAATTTATAATTAGCTATTGGCGCAGAAATCACAGTAATCACACGGACCCACGATATACATTGAGAGTTGAACAAAGGGAAATGATTAATCAAACATTCTCCACAATGACGCACTTGGAATCAACTTTAATTTTGTGTTGACGAGCCCAGTTTTATTGTGAAAGTAGGAATTCGATTCTATTCAAATTTTGTTGTATGTATGATATTGTGAAAATAACTATGGTACAAAATAATATCTTTGACAATTTTTTAATAATTCTGTATTCTCAATTGAATTTTTACAAACTGAACAGATGTAATGAAGGTTCCTCAACAGTGTGATTCATTCGAATCGGTAATGCCGTGTGGTAGAATTGGTATGTCCAATTCACATAACACACAGATGCTGGAGTTCAGCTGAAACCATTACACAATAATGACTGACGGAGTCAAAATAAAAATATCCATAACCAAAATTTATAGATCACTAGCGTTCCCCCCGCGCGCGTTGCTGCGCCCAAATTAAATTTGTTTATTGATCGTAATTTTAAACTTTTATTAAGAGGTGATTTGATGGACGGAAGCTTAGCCTTTGGTTTCTGCCTTTGGTGTCTACAATAGAGAGTTTTTGTTCTTCCCGTAAGATTTTCTCCCGTTGACGTGTAGAGAAGCGTCTAGAGCAAGCAGCTGGAGATGCTAGCTCTTCACGTGATTTTTACGCGTATTTCTACACGTATACGTGAAAAACCAAACGCTAACGGCACGTTAACGTCTCTATAAGTGTTTCAGAAGCTGTTTCGTATTCTTTTCGTACAACCTATTCTTATTTAAATAATTAATTGCTTTATAATTATTTATAAATACATAATTATAAATACATTTATTGCTTAGGTACCTTAAATGGCTGAATTTTGTAGCGGAGCACTTCACTATAACCTCTCGACTTGTTGACCAACCAACGTGTTGTTGGCAACCACACAGTAGTTACCTTTGCTGATAACTGCGTAACTGCGGTTACCTTGGTCACACTGATTACCGGCAACTGTTGTTACCTTTGCGTCAGGCTATGATGACTACCCGTAGGCCGAAATTCCAACGAATGCATTTTCCCGTGCACGTGTAGATAGGCCTTTTTCCCGTACACGCGTAGTTCTACACGTTGACGTGAAGATTCGCGCATGCGCAGTTGGTATTTCAGTCTTTTCACGTACACGGGTAGAAAATTACGGGAAGAACAAAAACTCTCTAATGACCCTGGATTCGTTGTCATTTTATGCAGACGTTCAATAGTATCCTCCTCCTCCCTTCTCCTCCTCCTCCTCCTCCTCCTCCTCCTCCCTCCTCCTTCTCCCTCCTCCTCCTCCCTCCTCCTCCTCCCTCCCTCCTCCCTCCTCCTCCTCCTTCTCCTCCTCCCCTCCCTCATCCTCCTCCTCCCTCCTCCTCCTCCTCCTCCCTCATCCTCCTCCTCATCCTCCTCCCTCCTCCTCCTCCCTCTCCTCCTCCTCCTCCTCCTCCCTCATCCTCCTCCCTCATCCTCCTCCTCATCCTTTGGCCTCACCCTCGGCCTCACTCTGCCTTCGGTCTTGGCTTGGGTAGTTAAATAAATTTACCTAAAACCTGACACTGCACCCTTTTATGCCCTCTGGGTCAGAGCCCTTTGAACGGATTTGCACCAAACTTTACAGGAACAATCCTTGAATCATGCCTAATAATACCTGAAAGTTTCATTACAATCTGTCGAGCGGTTTCGGAGTCTATAGGCAACATACATACATACATACATACATACATACATACATACATACATCCTCTTTTATAGATATAGATTGGAATTTTTAAAAGATCTTAGAAAATTCCATTTCAGAAAAAATTGTTCCAAGATGTTGCGTACGACGTCAAAATTGTCCAATTTTACTTGTAAAAAGACCAATTTTATCTGAAAATGTTTTATATGCACAAGACAGAAACTGGTTACATTATCATAAAACTGTATATTTTGCTCCAGAAAATCAAGCATTCCAAAACAAAGGATGAGTTTGTTATGGACCACTTTTAGGGCACAATAAATTGGGCAAAAATCTTCAATTCTGAAAGTTGACATTTTGAATTTGATATTGTTATCATCTATGGAGACACTACTCTCGCACTGCCAAGCCTTCAAGAAATAGACTAGCCGCAACTGCAATGACGAGATATTGGCCCCCTCCCGATCTCACCCTGTTGGCTCAAACCTAATTTCCGTTGCATATCCTGGGATGAGCAGGTACCCTGAGTCGCCTGATGCCAAATGTGTAACGGTAGATCGATTCTATATAAGCTAAAACGAGCCATCAAAATGCATGTTTTCGGACTTCCTTCATTTATTGTTTTTTGTTTCAACCCCTATACCCACCCACTTCTACCACACTTCCACTTCTACCCACTTCAAAAAGTCACTTAAAATCACTGAGAATATAGCAAAAAACGGTCAAAAATCGTAAAACTTATCATTTTTGCAGAATTTTAGTCAAAACAAAATCATCAATGTTGACTAGGACATTAACATAATTTTTCAAAAAATTATAATCAAACCGTACTCAAATTTCATTAATATTTGCTGAAAAATCTATAAAAATTGCAATGCGAAACAACAAAAATTTAAAAATCCGAACTCATTTTGAATCGCAGAACTTTATTTAGTAATTGTCAGAAATTTAATTTTTTTTATAGATTTCTATGTTTGGGCTGCTGTTGCGATCTGTAGATGGAAATTTTCCTAAATAAAAATGCACCACGCTTATAGAAAAATTAACGCTAAATCCGAAAGTGTGGCCAAAAATTGAAATTCAATTAATTAAGGTGGAGAAATACAAGTTAAAGAGAAAAAGAAACACGGTTTTCCTTTAAAAAAAAAGAGAAGTTAAAAACATCATATCTCGAGAATGGATTGAGATAAAAATATGCAAATCACGGAATTTTACTCCATTTTGATGGAGTTGAAGGAAATATATTTTTTTTTTTTTTTTTTTATTTTTTTTGCATCTACGAGCAGTTCACCCTATATATATATATCCACAATGTATGGGCATTGTACTTACGAAGTGCTTGATTAGGTTACTATGTTGTTGAAAATAAAAACATAACAACAGAGAAGCTGAGTAAGCGATTAGGTAATCTTTGGGATAGGGATCCAACTCAACTTGATAGTAAACTGCGTTGTAATTTGTTAGTTCGGAGGCCCATTTCGTATTTTGTTTCATAGGGTTGTAGTAGGTAATGTTGCTATAATGAATTGGAAATTTGTTTTGTCGAATTCCACAGATTCCTGGTGATGATCTGAGCTAGCAGCTAGCTGATTGTAGCAGCTACAACAGAATATTTGGTGTTTCGAAACAGGACATCTCCAGCTTCACACCAAAACGACACAAGGAAGAACCGTCCACCCAGCCCCTCACACGCGCTCTACCATCAAGACTGAAGTGGTAGATATAATAACATACAATCTATTCATGGTTGAAGGCCAATAAAATGTCATATTCCTAAACAAATGTTGTAAAATAAATAATATTTCCAACTACTTCACTCAAAAAATTAAAGGAAATTTGAGGTTCCCCCAGTAGCCTACTTACAAAACCGTAAGAAAGTCCTTCTTTAAATATTTGTGGATTCATTTCCAAAATACCATTCCAGCTGTATGGTACCAGCATATATTCTTTCATTAACTATTCTGTAATGTTTCAAAGTTTCATGTCTTGCAATGCAAATGTGTAACGGTTGTATCGAAAGAAAGCCAATAAATAAATGAGAAAAAATTCAACTGCATGTACAGAAAAGAGCCGAAAATATGTTCTGGTGTGCTTATGTCTTATATGTTTCATCTAGTTTGAGGGTAGTTTTGGGAATAATCTTATCGTTGTATACGAGTACGAATGTAATCGCGATAATTATTCGTTGATTCTGAGTCAACTGCGATTATACTCGTATCCGTGTGATAGTATTCGTGTAATCCTATTCGTCTGTCGGCGATTACACGAATACAACCCATAAAAATGCGTCACGGTCATCAATTTCAATAGGGCGTCCCTCCTATAATATGCGAAGCCTTGCTAATATTACCTAGCTTCAGAGGGACGTCCTATTGAAATAGATTTGAGACAAATAGGCTGGGCTCCAATCGTTGAATTCGCTTTAAGGACGTCCTTCTGAAGCTAGGTAATATTAGCAAGGCTTCGCATATTACAGGAGGGACGCCCTATTGAAATTGATGACCGTGACGCATTTTTATGGGTTGTATTCGTGTAATCGCCGACAGACGAATACGATTACACGAATATAATCGCAGTTGACTCAGAATCAACGAATAATTATCGCGATTTCAATCGTATTCGGATTCGACGATAAGATTATGCCCAACACTGTTTGAGGGACGTATGAATCATTAGGAACTATTGGGTGGTTCTATGGATCATTCTTATTGTATTGAAACTTTATAGCTGTTGATTGGTGTTAGTCAGTCCAGCTTTGAAATTGCTCAAAATCAATGTTGTAATTTTTCATTGAATGTGCATAATTTCCCAGTAAAGTGTGTGATGATGTCTTATATTTAATTTATATTGATTTATTTTACATGCTTGAAGTAATATGAGATCACACTTATTTGACCAGGTTTTAAAACGATTTAAATTGTGAGATATTTTACAAATTTCCTAAAAAATTTAATAAAATAAATAAAATTTCCAACTACTTCACTCAAAAAATTGAAGGAAATTTGAGGTTCCCCCAGTAGCCTACTTACAAAACCGTAAGAAAGTCCGGCTCTACCCTCAGAATTGGATGAACTTAAGTTCATCCCCCCCCCCCCTTAAGTTCATCCCTGTATACATTGTATAGAATATAATCCTTGCAGTAATACTTGTAGAATATAATACTTGTGTTTGTTTTGTTTTTCGAAACTACCTTTATGTTTACAAGTTACAACAAGACTTGACTCATACAACATAATACTAGTGTAATGGATTATAAATTTTACGTTTTGTTAGTACACACAAGATTGTATAATCGAAAGTGTTCACAATATATCAGAATTTGTTGGATTTATGTCAGTATTTAGAGTAAATAACGATATGTAGTCACGAATTAAGTGGTAATATTGTTTTCCATTTCAAGCTTTAAGCTTTTCAATCAATTGTTTTAACGGCCAAGTTTTTGTATTATAAAAATGTTGTTATCAATTAAATGTATACATTTGATTTTTAACTTTATTTATAAATCCTTGAGTGGTGACGAGGGAGTTATCTTCTTGGTTTGTTGTAGGGCTACGCATTTAATAAATTAATGTCTTCTTGAGAGTGTTCGAACGAACGCAGTGTTGTGGGAACATCTTCTCTATCCTTTCTTCTCGATCTTGAATTATCCTTTGCTTTGCAATCTGCATGGGAGGAGACAAACATTGATTACTTTAGCAGCAGTACGTAAATATAGGGACAAAAACCTATTAATACAAAGGTCGCACGAAAAAGGATTCTTATTATTAAGGATTATTTTTTTAAGGGTTCAACGAATTATGGTTAACACTTTTAATTCTCAAGCTTTCAGAAACTGTTTGTTTCCTTCATCAGGAGGTGATGAAATAAATTTTCAAATCTTGGACATTGGATTTTAAAGTTTTGTGTGCTAGTTTTCATGTATGTTGGTGTGAGGCTATCAAAAACGTGTTGGTAATTGGGTTCCAAATTTTTCCGTTTCTTCTGTTGAGTTTTTTGTCCGGGTCAATCATTTGAATATGGAGTCCTTCTTTAACCTTCCCTGTCTGGGGCGCTCCCGAGTGCCTCCCCTATAACCCTGCATGCCAATGGGCTGGCGGGGGTTATCAGGCTCATTTTGCTGGTTTTCCATGACGGGGGAAGCGTTAATTAAGGGACGGGAGACCCGATGACACGTGCCTACCCCCTAATCGCCATTTGGACATTCAGCACGACGGGGATGTATAACCATGACTTGAGTAGGGATATGAGGGAGCTCCGAAAAGATAAAAATACCCTCAGCTGCTCTACCCCAACACACACAGACGCACAGACATTCTTGTTATGCTGGGTTGTCCTACACCTCGTAGCTTCAGAGCGACTCCCTTAAAAACCGTGTTTCTTTATGGTTCACCAGGGCAACTCTGAAATTGGAATGATATCGCAATTTCGGCTTTATCATCGTGTTCAGCACTAAAAAATCTTAAAATGGGGTGTCAAGTGGCAGAAAATGGAAAAAAAGCTTCCAAGTAGGTAGGTATCCAATAACCCTCCCCCACCATTTCGTTCTCCAAAAGCTTTTGGGTTTTTTTCTGATTTTTTCCAAAAATGTCTATCAGGCACCCGAAAACCCTATCAATGTTTTACTCAACTGACTCAGAAATTGTGAAAAGATGTGGCGGGGGGGGGGGGGGGGGGGGTTAATAACGAAACACCCTGAAGAAGTGTACCTACCTGCTTTTCGCGAGCTGCTGACACCGCGAGTGTTGCGAACGATGTGCACAAAGCCTGTCGCTACGATATTACGTTTTTATCTCAAGTTTGAGATCATTTTCTTAAAATTGAACAGTTAATTACCTACATTGTTATGCACAGAAATGTCATATTATCTAATACACATTTAGCACAGAAGTTTTTGAAGAGAAATATATATTCAAGAATTTTCTGTTAATATCTGGCAATTTAAAGCGTGTATTTTTATATTATTTTGAAATCACCGGTGCTGTGGAGAAACCCAACACGCAAATAGATTTCACTGGTTGGCTCCAACAGCCAAGTGGTTTAGATGGCGACTTCTCCCCGGCATTTTTCACTGGGAAAAGTTTGAGTTCGGATTTTCGATTCCTGCTGGGTAAAATGTTCCAGGCTGGCACTACTGGATACACCTGGAAAGGCCAGATAATCGATATAAACACCGTCCACACTGAAATTGAATATACATTTCCATACAAACAAGAAGATCCATGATCGTAAGAGCGTATTTTCTTGAACTATCGTATAACATGTAAATATGGGCAATTTGAGCGCAAATAAATTATTAACTATACATTTTATAGTAAAACTTTTTTTCAACAATATTCTGCTTTTTGAAGAAAATTTTTAGGTTAAAAAAAATAAATATAAAAGTATTTTTTCAGTTTTTATCGATATTTTTAGCATACATTTTTTATTATTCTAGTTCACAGTTGATAAACTGTTTTTGAGCATTATTCTGCTAAAAAAAAATGTAAATTAAAGATTCTTAGCCGTTTTTTGCCGTTTTGGATGTCTTTTTCAATACATTATTCGAAATTTATATATATATATATATATATATATATATATATATATATATATATATATAAATATGCTATAAACTATGTACATATACATATGGCAAACACTGAAAAATATCAGAAATCGTTTCAATATGCCTCAAATTATATTGAAATATTGGATGAATTTTATTTTAAAAATTGTTCACCATTTGCGCCCATAATGTTCTACGAAATTTTGCTACAAGGTTAGGTTGTTACACCGTTTTTTCAACGATGCAATCAAAGACAATTAAAAATAATAGGAATCAAAATAAATTTCGATTCCTTCTGTGTTCTCGGCAAAGCTGCAAGTGGAGATGGGGTGGGTTTATTCATTTATTTATTTATTTATTTTACAAACGGGCGAGCCCAATTACAATGTAAAAAAGAATAAGTATTTGATCGGAAGCAATAATACAAAATAAGAAGAGAACAAAAAAAGAAAGTATATCATCTTAAGTTGGCAGGAAGGTAAATTGGCAGGTCACTTTTACAGGAAAGTAAATTAGAAAAGGGGTGAGAGAATACAGGCTTTGAATTCATAAAACGGGCTAGAGAAAATATCGAGGTCTTGAAAAATGCTTACAATGTGATTAACGGATCGTGGTATTCTGTACAAAGGACGGTTTTGAAGATAATTGTAAGGGGAAAATGAGACGAAAAAAGGGTGAGAGAGGCGGGGTGGGTTCAATATTTGTTATTTATATGACACTGATACAGAACTAAAACCAAATCAACAATGAAAACTAAGAAAACTAGGGCGCCAGTCAGCTTGGAAATAATTCAGAAAAATATTAATGACAGTTTTTTCTGGGTAATGGATAAAGGAAAGAAAAGTGGACAAACACCATATACTCTCCACCAAAGCAAATAGAGAGAAATAAATAAATTGTCAGGTAAAAAAAATCCGTATAAAAATAAATCTGAACAAAATTGAATTTATTGAAGGGGCGTATTCTTTCTGCAATACAAATTTGAAAAAAATATAGGCTTGTGAAATCCTTTCACAAAAACTGGTAGGTACTTGGTTTGTACCCTAAGCCCCTGGGTTGGTTGCCCTGACCTACTTATCCTACTTAATGTAAATCTTAAATTTAACCTATATAATCTACCTTAGCCTAAGTGGCTCATTTTTAGTTGGAGAAACCAGAGAATTGTTCAGAAGGTGTGTTCTGCACTAATAGAAATCAACGAGGAATAAGCAATAAATATTCCAAAGGGAAGTTACTCCGAAGAACTTTTCCCGGAGATTGCGGCTTTTGTATGGGGAACCTACCTTATACAACGTGTTTCTATCCTGGATACTCCAGTAGTTACACAAAAGTTTCCAAATTCGGAAATTCTCGAATATTGCAACTATATGTATCTTGCTAGCCGTACGGGTTAGGCTTTGCAATGAACCGTTTCTCATGCGATTAGCGAAGTTAAGCAACGCCGAGCGTGGTGATTATTTGGATGGGTGACCGTCCAGGTAAGGGTCAGACGTCCAAGTAATTTTCTCGGGAGTGAGTAGCTTTAAGCAAAATCATCAGTACGAATTCAGATCCTCATTGGAGGACAGCTGATGACGTCGGACGAAAAGCCCCAACCTGGAATGGTTGTTTACTGTAATACTAGGGCTGTAATGCTAGGGCAACTACCATAATCATTACGTAATATTTGTACAATTATAATGTTGTATTACACAATACAATCATGTATTACAAGGGGCAATTGAATATCTTCAAAAACTGTGCAGTTCACAATTTTTGCACCTTTAGAGCGGAATCGCGCATTTTTATTTTTTGGTTGTGCTAGTAAGCAAATGCGAAATTTTGTCTTTCTTGAGATCCTTACAAAAAAACGTTTGAAGAATTTTGTTTACCCATAAATAGCGATTTTTAGCAGGGAAGGGGAGGGGCAACGTTTATGTATATATTAATATTATAGTGTTTCTCGTGCGATTGGCGAAGTTAAGCAACGTCGAACGTGGTGAGTACTTGGAAGGGTGACCGTTTTTACGCTTCTGTACGGAGAACCCCTCTCCACTGAAAAGGGCGAGGCAATGGGTAGTAGGTATGGTTAAAAACGAAGTACTTGCTTGAAGCAAAAGGTGAAAGCAGATGCTAACCTACATACTCAAAGTAGAAGCATTGCCTTCTAGCACTACCTCCTTTTTATGCGTAGGATTTGGAGTAGGATCCGCACGTTACATACTACGAAGTAAAAGGGGATAGCAAGTGCAATAGCATTTGCTAAATATATATGGGAAACGAAGCATGTATTTCACGTTACGGAGTAAAAGCTTTTGGTTCACCTTTATGCATACTACCCAGTGAGTAGCATTAAGCGAAATCATGACGTCCGACGCCCGAGGCAGTCGGACGAAAAACCTCAACCTACAATGGTTGCTTACTCTACAACTACTACTTTACTTATTATATACCTATATATATATATATATATATATATATATATATATATATATATATATAACGAAATTCCCTTGCGGAGGAAGTATACCATTCAAAAACGCAAAACTGAATTAAAAGATTTGGGAAGTCGCCCATGTTTATTCGATGGGACCAAACGAAGAAGAAGAAGGAGGAGGTAGAGGGGGACGAAAGGAAGTGACAGATCACTTCTGCCGAGATGCCCAACTCAAGTTACTCTTGTGACACTTTCCCAATACTACACCCCGCGCCATGACACGGTTGTATCTATGACCTTGATGTTATTTCCCACCACTCCTTTTAGCTCTGATATTGCTTGCCGCAGATCATTGCTATCACTCTTATTAATTAGGACTGTATTATTATTTATTACTCAAATTTTGTAAGCAGTAAACTGTGTTTGGCACAAAACTGCTAAAATGTCACGACAGATGTGGTCAAAACTTGTTAAAAATAATCATTAAATACAGAATGTTACTCATGAGGTCATGCTTTATAACTGAGAATTCTCCTACAGACAAATAATGTTGGTATGAATAAATACCTGGAGACACAAGGGTAGATTCTACATCTAGAAGGAATGTGAGGAACTGGGGCACCAAATGTCTCGAGAGGAGT
Organism: Adelphocoris suturalis; assembly: GCA_030762985.1. NCBI lineage: Eukaryota > Metazoa > Arthropoda > Insecta > Hemiptera > Miridae > Adelphocoris > Adelphocoris suturalis. The sequence goes on from CM061045.1 coordinate 88,275,672, forward strand.
GTCAAAGCACAAGTCAGACATATACTTGAGTCGCTGTTGAAGAAGGACTCAAAGTAGGCAAGGGTGGGCTATAGGAAGATAAAGAGGTTGCCTGTGCGAAGGGAAGGAATAAGTTAGATAGGATGAACATTGCCACGTGGAAGGAATGCCACCTAGACAGAAGATAAGAAGCTAACTCTGCCGCTTACTGACTCAGGGCTATAGAGCAGATACCGGCTTGACTCTCAAAAAGCAAGGGGCGAAAGGACTAAAAATCGTTTTCAACACTTAATATCCAGTATGCATAGCTAAAAAGGAACAATATCTCAATTGCAGCTTGACCTTATTATTGAATATACATTATTCCCGTATATTACATTACCTACATTATTTACATCATTCCGTACTATGTATTGAAACTTTTTTTAGGACGTCCCTCTGAAGCTTGGTCGTACACGCCAGGCTTCGTCAATAGAAGCACGGCCGGCCAATTAGACCGAATACCCGGCCTGTTTCAAGACATTCCTTCTTACTTAGATTATATATTTACGTAGAAGGTTAGAATTATAGGTGACAATTGCAAGCTGTGGGAAGAAATTATATTATTTAAAAAAAAAAGAAGGAAAAAAAGAAGTAACGTGTTTTCAGAAGTTGCCGATGTCGCTGAGGATTTGTGGAAACAAATTGGCGCGGATGTGGTTTGAATGTCTCCACATGAATTGGCACAAGTAGAATCCACATGAATTCGCACAAATTGATCAGAATACTGTGTATAGGTTGGTGGTCTGGATGCTCGCAAGCTCGCATCTAAAAATTACATAACATCAAGTAGTCAATCCCTTAGTAAGAATACAGATTAGTTGGACATGTAGGTCAGAATGATGTGTATACTTTGGCGGTCTGGATGCTCGCAGGCTCGCATCTCAAAAATACATAACATAACATAACATAATCTAAGTCAGAAGTTATGCCTAGAAACATCGGACAGGCGAGTTAAAGACAAATTGACTTGGGGGGGGTGGGGGTATAATGGAAAAGTACCATAACTTTATATACAGGGAGTCTCATGTTATATCCGGGAAACGTCACCCGCGTATTCTGCCACTAATTTCCAATCGAAAGTTCCTCTTAGAGATTTTTTTCAACGTTTAGTTTTCGAGTTATTCAATTTTCAAGAATTTTTTCGTAATTTCGACCTTAACTCACTAAAACGGCCATAACTCCTTCAATTACCTGAGAAAATTCAAATTTGATTATACCGTTAGAGAGAATGTTGAATTTCCCATCTCCCTAACGTACCAAAGAAGTTTTTTAGTACGGTTCAGTTGATGAAAAACCAATCTCAAAAGTAAATTTTGCAAAATCTTCAGAATGACCACATTTAGCGAATTTTCATAGAAAATGAAGCTATTGCAATATATATATGAGTAGTGGTGAAATGGGGGTTCAGCCCGATGCCTACCCCGCCTAGCCTGGCGGAGTGCTAAGCAGTAGCGGGGGCGGGGGCCGGGGACGCTAATGATAAGGAAATGTGGTTAGAAATGCGCGGTTAATTGTCTTATCGCCGGTCGTCGTAACAACGTGCGGTAGATAAACTCATGATTCGGTCTGGAAGGGAGGGGGGAGGAGGGGCCAGCACTTGAATTTTCCGTACATATCAAAAATAATAATGCGTTGACCGGGAATCGAGCAGACGACCTCCTGGTCGCGAGACAAGTGCTTTAGCCAGCTGAGCCACGACGCTAGATGATGAACTACGAATAAAAGTGCTTCATACGAGGGGACGCTAATGATAAGGAAATGTGGTTAGATAAGGAAACGTGGTCAGGGTCAACGTGTGGTCATCATCCTTTGACCGCATCTACCGCGCATTGATATCAGAAGTTGTCCAGTGAGATTTAGCTTAGTATAAAAGCAGAAACGGTGGTGAGAAGATGTTCGTTTATCATTTGGGTAAATACAAAAGTGTCTGTGTGATTGTCAGCGGTAGTTTATATGTGTTAGCGCTAAGAGAAAACAACGCGATGTTGATATTACCAATGGAGGCGTGGGATGTGCTGAAAAGAAAGGCCAAGTTTATAATTGATTATTTATTGAGTCGACAGAAATCGCAATACATCATGTTTGATTCCGCAGAGATAACAATGACGTTGTTGACGGATAAGCGGAAGAAGTTGGTGATTAACGAAAAAAATCCGTGGTGTCTGACGTCATCTTCATCCGCTATCACCTTGCGCAAGAGGGAATTGATGACGTTATTGTCCCATGGAGCAGTGACGATTGATAATTACATCACGAACCTCGAAGCCTCCTCATCAATGGTGAAAAATCAGATGCAGAACGACAGAGGGATTATGTTTGAAGTGCAGCCGGTGGATCAGACGCAGATCGACGTAGGGGCGATGTTTGAAGCGTTGCAGATGGATGTTGCGGCTAAAGAACTGCTGACCGAGGAATCCATCCTTTTTCATCCATCCCTAAATATTTAACGTACATTTTATCTTTTTGTTTCCGTAAAACCTTTTCAATCAAATATACGTCGTCATATCGAACCCGCTGCAGTTCTTCTTTATAAAACCTTCCTTTAATGATTTGACCATTTTTGTCTCTCAATGAGTAAGTAATTGGTTTTGTGTGATGAATAGCTTGAACGTGGAAAATTTCAGGAGTCCAGTTTACCATGTAGCCTTTTGAAAATATTGTTTTCTCTTTCGATATTCTCACAGGATCATCAAGTGCTAGAGTAGCACGAGCAGTAGTAGAAGCTCGCCGATCCTCATTTGCGAAAAACGTTTTCAATATGTATTTTTCATTGGTTGAGTCGACTTCCGACGGCTTACACTTTATTTTAGAATGTACGGAGTTGTTGTATTCATTCACTAATCGAGGCAGTATATCGATAAATTTATATTTTCCCGTCTTGTGGAATACTCTCCACATTTTCGTTTTTAAAGTTCGGTTAAACCGTTCAACGATCGAACATTTTATTTTTGAAAACGTTCCGTAATGGTTTATTTTCCATTTCTTCATTAAATCTCGGAAATGAGAGTTGAAAAACTCCTTCCCGTTGTCAGACTGGAGATTGGAAGGAGACTCTTTAGCGTCCAAAAGTACTTTCTCCATGGCTTTGGTTACATCATTAGCGTTTTTCCTTTTTACAGGTACAGCCCTCGCAAATTTGGAAAACGTATCTATCACTGTTAAAATATAACGGTTTCCATTATTCAACTTAGCATAAGGGATCATTTCAACCAAATCTATTTGCCATAAATCGTTGATTCCTCTGGTAATTATCGATCTCCTGGGATATTTGACGCGGGACGGCTTAAGCAATTCATGAACCACTTCATTCTTTACCGATGTTGAGGTCATTATGTTTGCGTCGAACTGGTTACTTTTTCAGCTAACAAGGAAGTTTTCAACTTATTCAACTCATCTCTCAGAAACTTCAAGGTTACAGCATCTTGATCGGTCACAGGATCGGCAATATTGATAATATTACGCTTTTTGGCATCGTACGCGTCAAGTTGCGGACGAAAAAATATAGTTTTGTCCCAAACATATCTCTGTGTGACTGCATCAGTTGGCTGTTGCGGATCCATCAAATTAATTATACGCCTGTTCGATAAATCGATGTTCTGATCGCCGGTCAGACATTTTGAAATAACGTAAGCTTTATTGACGGCGTCATTATCCGAAGTAGGTTCTTTCAGCACTTGTAAATTCTCGAATTTCATATCCAAGTACTGTTTGTTGACAGCGTCACGAGGTGATACAGGAGTGTATACATTAATGATTCGTCCGTTTTTCATGTTAAGATCTCCATCAACGGTCACGTCCAGCATCCTAAACCGCCGAGATATGTGATTGGAGGAGCGGCCGTACTTATCAATTGACATGTTGACCAGATACTGGAGACTATGAGATGTAACCAGCTTCTTTTAACTCTTCAAGAACGGAATTGATTTCATTTTGGTGTCCGCTGTGACCACTTAAGCTAGACGCATGGAGTAAACGCAATCTATTAACAAGTTCATTGGGATCATTCCAATATTCGTACGAGATCAAAGTTGATTTTGGCAACACCTTGTTGAAAATGCCCATCCCGTCTTTTTGAGCTTTTTTCCCAAAAATCTTACTTAATACGGTTCTATACTTCAAACTTCCAAATGTGTTTAAGACGTTCGACTTGGAATATCCATGGTAAGCGACATTGGTGTGGCGGACAATATCAGCATACCGTTTGAAGTCAAGGTCGGTATAATCTGTTGGTTCTTCCAAAAAAAGCAGTTCCCACAATCCTTTGGTAGATGGATACTTCAAATCATCAACTCTTATGTATTTTCCATCAAAACCAAAATTTTTATCCCCCATCGTCAGCTGATTATTGGCGGATATTTTGGGAGAGTAGATTTTATCCAGCGTTTTACGCCCACTCCATTTCCCAGTCATAATTTTTTGAATGTACGGTTTAGCATGAACTGGAATATTTTCAATAGGTAAAACATGGCTAGCAACAGTAGGAGGAGGAGAAGGTTTATGTTTTTGAATCAATGGTTGTTGTTGTTGTTGAGAACTTTCCCCTTTTTCTTCCTCCTCCTCTTGATCGTCAACCTCATCCTCCAAATTCAATTCTTCATCGCCAGATGTTCCTGTTGGCATTTCAATGGTAACATCATCCCCTTCTTCTTCTTCTTCTTCTTTATGCACAGGCTTGGAATAGTTTCCAACTATCCCAGGTTTGAATGCGGATGTTCTTTTTTTTTTAATTTTAGACTTCGCGGTCAACTTGACGAGTTTAGATTTAACTTTTTTAACGTCTTTTCCATATTCGCCCGAAAGCTTTTTGTTCTCATGAGCGATAGTTGTTAATTCTTGTAACGGTTCAACAATCGGTTTGAAAGTCTTGTTCAAAAACTCGGAATCGTCAGCTTCATTTTGTTGCAGCTGTTTATATTTCCTTTTCAGAGACTTTTTGGCTCTGATGAGATTTTTCATTAAGGTTGTATCCGTCATGATTACCGCGAAACGACTACACAAACGTTCACTTATACGTTGCAATTTATATGTCTGTGAAGAAATTGTTGAAATTTTTACGATATCTGCCCTCGTTTATATTTCTTTCTTTATCAATTACCAAAAATGCGAACTTGTCGTTTTCCCAACAAAGCGAACACATTTCCTTGAACTGTTTGAAAGACATATCCGAAGAACAATGATCTTCGTAGATTTTGTAGATACATCGCGGGCCTTGAGGAAATGCTATGATCATGTTGCAATTGTCTCTCAACAGCATTCTAGGCACATGAGTATACGTTTGCGTCAAGTAAAAACAATCTACTTTACTGTGTCTGCCTCTAGTGTAAAATTCCCTCATCGTGTCCTGGGCGCACGTTGACACATCGTCGAATATGATAACTGAATTCTCCAAAGCGTTTTCAGGCGTAATTACCTCTTCTTTATCGCTGAATTCTTGATAACCTATTTCAGGAGTAGAGCTAATAACATCCCTCAAATACTGATATTTTTTCTGATTCAAGGATTTACTGTAAACGTATATATTTTTAAATCTGAGACCATTTTCATGCAACAATAAATTCAACATCAAATTAGTTTTTCCCGAATTACTCGGACCGCAAATTATGCATCGTATGGAATCGGGTAAAAGGTCGCCGTGCCTCGACGACGGCTTTTTCTTCTCACAAAAGTCATCGAGTTTCATTATAGTTAACACATTGCCACTTTGTTTACTCAAACGCATCTTCAACGTGAATGAGATAAATGGGGGTGTGAATCCTATTTTTATTCAGTTATCATGATGACGACGGCCACTATAAAACGTGGGAACGGACTAGTGAATTATCTCATTAATAAGTTGGATAAGAAGGAGTTGCATCTCCCTGGTTATTCGTGGTGCGGTCCAGGAACAGACATAGAAAAACGCCTTGCTCGCGGGGATCCTGGGATAAACCCGCTAGATAGAGCTTGTAAGGATCACGATTTATACTATAGTCGACACCAAGACGTCCCCAGCAGACACATTGCTGATAGACGATTGGCTGATGCGGCTTGGGAAAGAGTGAAATCAAAAGACGCTAACTGGAAAGAAAGAGCAGCCGCTTTGCTCGTTACAAACGCTATGAAAGCCAAAGTCAAGTTAGGTCTCGGCTTACCGTTCAGCAGGGTTGTCAAAGCGGCTCAGTTGCCTAAAAATATCGGACAAAGAAAGAAAGCGCCATCATTGCATCAGTTATCTCAGCTATCCTTGAGTCGCGCTAAAACCTTTTTAAAGAAGAACAAGAATCGTCGAATCAGAAAACCGAGAGTGTTGCCTCTTCCTAAAAAATGGACTGGAGGAGTGTTACCGCTGATTCCAATATTCGCGGGACTTTCCGCGATCGGAAGCTTATTGGGCGGGGCGTCGAACGTGGTCAAAGCAGTGCGGGAGGCAAGCGAAAACCGAAAGGTTGGAAACGGGCAAACATCAACCAAAATAGGCGAAGGCATATTTTTGAAGCCTTATCGGAAGGGATACGGTATCTTCCTCAGACCTTACAAACCATATTGAAGCGGCTCCCTAATAAACCGTTATCGAATAAACAACTGCATAATGCGGTTGTCAAGGCTAATTCGCTAACTAATGTCATTTTTCGAGGTGTTTTCATGCGTGACACGCTTCCATCACGTCCTAGAAAGAATGAATATTTGATATTGAATTTGGATGACGAAGCTGGACCGGGAACCCATTGGGTATGTTTTTGGAAAAAAGGAAAGCGAGTGAAGTACTACGATAGTTTCGCTCTCCCGCCGCCCTTGGAAGTTGTAGATTACCTAGAGGGCTGCGACGTTTACTATAACAATGAAACACATCAAGCGTACGATTGTTGGCATTGCGGACATTTTTGCTTATTGTTTCTTTTTAAAGAAATGAGTTCGACGCGTAGACCCGTCAGTCATGAGTCACACATTGACCTTATCAGGCGATAACAGCAATTTGAGCGCGGACTTCTTTCCGCCGATCATTTTAGATGAGAGGAAACGGTACGCTATCGGATTACTCTCTTTATACACCTACAACAGCATTCCAAACGTGGACGATGGGATCAATGACGAATTCGTGTACGATGGAAAAAAGGTCTTGAAAATACCTACTGGCACGTACGAAATAGAATCTATTTGCGACTATATTTCTTCGACACTTCAAGAAATCAATAGCGAATACATCTTTTCGTGTTCTACTAACATGAATACGCTACAACTGGAAATAAAAGCTAATTTCGATATCGACTTTACTGGAGAACGCTCAGTTGGTAAACTACTGGGATTTAAGAATATAGTTCTCGGGAAAGATAAAAAGCACTCCTCAAACGCTTCAATCACTGTTCAAGGCTTTAATGTTATATCAGTAGAGTGTAGTATCGCCACAGGTTCATTCATAAATGGAAAATTGGGTCATTCAGTACACACATTTTACCCGGCGGCTGAACCTGGGTATAAAATAGTTGAAACGCCAAATCCTGTGGTCTATTTAAACCTCAACACCAGTACTATCAACAACATTAGCGTCCAGTTGGTCGACGAGAACGGACGTCTGATAAATTTTCGTGGCGAGAATATCACAGTTCGTTTACACATCAGGGAAGAGAAGTGAAACACCTAGAGAGAAACATAAATGGGTATTGATTTCAATTCATCACGTCGCCATTTCAACAGTGATTCTTTTGCTAAAGGGAAGCTGCTCAGTAAGAGGAAAGCGGGAAAAACTCTAACAGACGCCAATATTTTCTACCTGAGGAGTTTGGGATACAACGTTCATAAGCATGGAGGAAATTCTACAAGTTCGTCAACCGTTGCATTTCAATAATGACGTGGAGAGCCTACAGCATCATCAGTATTCGCCCTACAACCTTTCGGGAATGTCAAATAACGATGAGATTAGAATAACCGTTCAACAGTCTGATGTGCTCACCCTACCCTGTCACAGTTATCTCTATTTGGAAGGCACTTTGACAAAAGAGGCGAACGGCAAAGAGGCGAAATTGATCAATAATGCTTTCCCATTTCTGTTTGAAGAAATCAGATATGAAATAAACAACGTTGAAGTTGATAGTTTACGGAACCCTGGAGTTGGAAGTACTTTGAAAAGTTACTTATCATTTTCCCCGTCAGATTATCATATGTTGGAAAATGCGGGATTGAATAATCCTAATACGGCGTTTGAGGCTCCAACATCCATTATTGATTCAACTACAGGAACATTCAACGTGATTTTACCTTTGAGAATGCTGATGGGATTTTTTGAAGATTTTAGACGTATTTTAATCAATGTTAAACAGGAGCTGATATTGATTCGAGCGAGTACTGATATAAACGCTATCACTGGCGAAACTGGCGCTGAAAAATCTAAACTGCAATTGAATAAAGTCGTATGGAACATTCCTCACGTCAAAGTCTCAGATTCCTATAAGTTACGTCTGCTTAAAATCGTCGATAGCTCTACACCTCTCATCATGCCCTTCCGTGCTTGGGAATTACATGAGCATCCTAATTTGACTTCTAGCGATAAAATGACTTGGCATATTAAAACAACTACTCAACTACACAAACCTCGTTACGTGATAATAGCGTTTCACGCTAATAGAAAAAACAACATTGGCGGTAATCTCTCAAAGTTTGATTCGGCTTCACTTCGCAATGCCAAATTGTTTCTAAATGATACCCAATACCCATATCATGACTTACAAATAGATTTTAGTAAGAAGAAAATTTCGCAAATTTACGATATGTATGCAGATTTTCAAAGAAGCTACTACAACAGGATTTTTTCCACACCCATGATGTCTCGGAAAACGTTTGAAGATTCCCCAATAATCGTCATTGATTGTTCGAAACAAACTGAAACTATTCATGAAGGCACTTGTGACATCAGATTGGAAATTGAGATATCATCTTCTATCAAGGCCGGCATCGCATTCTCCTGTTACGCATTAATATTGTATGAGAAAATTGTCGAGTACACCCCTATCACTGGTATTGTACGCAGACCATAGTATATACTGAGAGAAAAAAAAAGAGGAAGAATAAAATAAGAAACAAGTTTTAGATACACAAACTTTTATTACCATATGCTTTTGTCTCTATAAAATTGTCCAAAATTATTCTTTTATCGTCATCAGCAGTTAAACACTTTTTATTCATTTTCACAGTATAAATGTAATGTTTGTACGAACGAAACGTTAAAAATGCTCCATGTATATCTTTGTCAATATTGAATAAAACGTTATAATAATCTTGAAAACTGATATGTTTCTTTACATGCACCTCCTTTACACCTTTCGCTTTTTTGACTATCGACTTATCAGCCATCTTATAGGCGTACAACTTGGATTTCAGACCCACATATTCAGTAATTGGCACACCTGCAGTGACGTCTTTGAATAATCCTACAACTTTTTTATTCATAGAACTGTAACATTCGTGATTAGCATCGTAATTTGAGGTGTCTAAATAATCCATATAGCGCAACATATCATGATAAGCATCGTTTGAGTCAATTTCAAACAAAAATGAGTCAGTGTCCATGTACAACAATTTAATCTGATTGGAAGGATAGCGAGTTAACATACAATTATACAAAAAATCATACATAATGATCTTTGAAAGTTCGAGACAGGTAAATCCTATGTATAACGGTTTATCAAGAACAACTTTTTCCTTATAGAAATGTACTCCTACGACATGTTCGTTGAAAATCGTACGATCCTTAAAATTAGATTTCCTAATGAGACGTGAAAGTCTGTTTTCATCTATCACCAACTCCATGTGAAACCTTTTTCGAACTCTTTCGCAAGATTTTCCAAACACACAATTATTCATACCTTTGTAAAAGTCTTTTTCAAAGTCATTCGCCGCTTTAGTTCTCATTCGAGTATTCAAATCTATGTACGATTTAAGCCAGGGGGACTGATTAAATTGAAGGACTCGATGAATTTTTACTACTTTGAGACCGTTGGAAATGGCATGTTTCAAAGTTCTATAATGAACTATATAATTCGTCTTATGTTCCAGCGTTGTTAATAATTTCGCATGTTTACGATTAGGTGGGACTTTATTTTCACACAGGAATGGTAAACTATCATGGAGTTGATGTAAAGACGTTGGATACATAACATCCACCTCTAGAATGTAGCCTACAGGGTTATCATCTGGTACACATGCAACATCTACAGATTGAGGGTCATTAACCCAACAGAACCCGCTGGTGGGTAGGTAGTCAGATAAGGCTTTAGCGTACAAATTATTACAATCATACATGAGCAAAAATTTTGATGGCTTGGCCGGATCATAATCGGCTAAATATTTATTATTCGCTTTGGAATATCTACCTATACATGAAGTTATACCTCCACGGATACCGGATTCAATCATTAAAATCTGTTCAGAATCTGTCATTAACTCGAGTGAAATTCCTGTATGCTTTAGAGCCGCATCAAATGATAACCCAGGAGCCGTATAATACCAGGCGGGATCAAGACCGTATAGTTGGTAGCAAACTGTACGAAATTGTTGAAAACATTCGCATAGTAAAACCACATCGGTTTTGAGGTATAACTCAGTATACTGCCGGAGATTTTCAATTTTGAAAAGGTTCCAAACGGCATGAGCTCTTTCGTAATCCTCGGGATCCAAAGGTTCTTCACTCATATCGTTATAAAAACATTCAATCGGTGGCAATTGAGTTTCCTTTAGTTTTTCAAAACTAGTCATATAAGAGTATGGAAATACTCCTTTTTTAAGAAGTAGTTTCCTGCTATCAGGGTCTGGGAAAACCTTTTCCATTTCTGGGAATTCGGACAAATTATCGACCAGACTGGATAAACTCGCGGGCATGAAACGGTAACTATCGAGAAACCTCAACCAAATGTCAGATTTTTCAAATTGTTTCATAAACGCAATGTACTTTTCATTTGAAGTGGGAATTACGTGCACTCTACCATTTGAATGATGTATTTCATGTATGATTGGGTGAGCATCGTAATTGGTTAAATTATGCATGAATACGGGAATGAAGTTCGGCAGTTGAGTTTGTAGATTACAATTATTATGGCTAGCACAAACAAAATTTCCTGTTAGGTGATCGTGATGTCTGACTTTAACATCATCGGTTGAGAATTCTTTACCGCAAATGCCACAGCGAGTCGCGTTCATCACCAGTTCCGTTTCCTGTTGGATGGTTAACCGTTTCATGGGAATATTGGTTTTATACAGGATTTCTACCTCTCTCGTAAGTCTTTCCAGATATATCATGAATTTTTTTGGGGCATCTTCACCCGTATAGATGAAAATCTCTCTTTGAAAACTAGGAATGATCGATTTAACCATAACCCCTATACTACATGTCACGTGATACTGTTTTTTATGCGTCCACGGTTTAGTAGGAATTCCATCACCACCATCTATCGGTATCAGAACAGATTCAAAATCAGCGTAAACAACAATGGGCACCGATTGAGTATTTTTTACATTTTTGAAAGAGAGAGTCGCATTTTGACTGTTGGGTATTTCTATGCGGCAAGGTTCATTTTTTTCACACCAGTATGTGTGAGTATTAAAACGCTCTTTTACATTTACCTCGCTGTGGGGAAAAGTAGTTAAGCAACGTCTACAAACCAAGTGTTTACCTTTGTGCTTTGTTGTAGAAGATCTTACTAACCGAGACAAATTACTAATGAGACAATAATGTGAATTATCCGATGAACTGGTTATGTACAACAAATCAAAGTGCATGACCCCACCTTTATGCTTGGATATCATAATTGGAAATACAAAGTTGTCATCGTCCAATCCGTAAATATTACACGAAACGTTATTGATTTTTTCAAAATTTTTAACATCTTGGAAGGTCGTTGGAAAATTGATGCCTTCAAACGTGAAAGGGTGGTGTAGGGTTTTGTACATGCTTACATCGCTACATCGCCTAACATCAGTCACAAAAGATGAAAGAATGGAATACTTGAAACAATAATCGTCATTGGAGTTAACAACATTTATCACAGCTTTCTTATCAGCTATGCATTTGGGAAGCTTGATATACCTGGAACCTTTAAATGGAGCGTATTTACTTACTCTAATGAGTAAACCGTTGATTTCGACTAGAGTCCAACCTGATTTTTTCATTTCGAATTCAGATAATTCAGTAAGTAGTTTTTCAAATGTATCTTCTAAATGCTGTTGCAAATCATCACTGTTTGTCAAAATTTTAACTTTGGTCTTAAAGTTGGCATCCGTCGTTTCCATGATATCTTCTCCTAACAGCTGTACGAAAACACATTCCAACAAAACGCTGCTCTTAAAGGTTCCAAATTTATCTAAACACTCCTCCAAATGAGATTTGTACGTATCATAAATTGAACCGAGGAAAATTTCAGGCTCTAGAAAGTTGTGAACATTTTTTATGAAGATGTCGAATACAGTATCATTCAAGGCGGTTTGAACAATACCATTTGACAAATGATCTGAAAACAATCTGATTGATTTATTCAAGGATGGATCTAATTTTCTTTTTGATAAAGGCCTCGGCCCATCAGCAATGTCACCGAGACAACGATCAGTATGTCTATCCAGATCAAAAGAAGTTTTAAATTCTTTTCCACATTTTTGACATTTTAATGAGATAGGTGATGGAGGAGGATGGCAGCTATTCTTTAATGAGATAGGTGATGGAGGAGGATGGCAGCTATTCTTAACGTGTCTATTTAATGTGCTTTTGTCAAAGAAGGATTTATTACAGTTTTTGCAACTCACTCGAGGTTTTTTGCGAATTTTTGAAGATGTTGTTGCTGCTGATGATTCAGGAAAATCGTTATCCATTGTATGAAAGATTATTTCCTGGATTTCTTTTGTGGTTGTGTCGAGGAAGCTTCCATGAACTCCAAGTCGTATGCCATCCCCTTATAGCCCTTGAAAACCATTACATAATCTCCTGCAACAAGCAATGAAAAACAAAAAAAATGATTAGTTCATTTATTCTACGGGGAATTTCTCTTTCATTCTTGAAATCGAAGTATGTTGGAAATTTTACCTGAATCGTATGAGAGTATTTCTTCCTGGCTTACAACGTCCGAATATCGTCTTGGCAGGGGTACAACAACCACTGAATTATCCTTCAATTGGATGTGCGCTAGTATGGTTCGCCCAAACTGCTGTTCAGATTCCTCCAGTTTAATGATCAGATATTCGACACCAACTTCTAGGTCTCGGATGTTCATATACTTTTTAATAACGCTTTCATTCAATTTTTTCAGCAATCCGCTCATTTCTAAAAATAAAAAAAGGAACAGCCACTTCATTACTTTACTCCTTACGTCAAGTTGTTTTTTTTTTTTTAATAAGAAAAATAATAAATTAAACTCACTTGATATATTGGTTCAACGTCACCTTAATTCTATAGAGACAAAAAACAAATTGATGTTAAAGTTAAATTTGACAGTCTCTGAAGGATAACAAAAACTTATAGGAATTATATTTTTTTTTTCTAAAAGTTACAACGTGTCATCGGGATGAAACACCTCAAAAAGAGGTTGAAAAACGCAGTTTACACACCAGTTTTTCTTTGAAAACAGGAATTTTTTCCAACGATATGCATTTAAAATTTTCCATTCATCTTGAACATGAACTACGTATGAAAATGATATTTGACTCGATGCTAGATGGTAACAATATTCGCAAAATCGTTCTTTTGATCTAGAAGTTGGAGTAGTAAAATAAAAGTTCATTTTTACTAGGGTGAACATTTCAGAGTCTACATAATCTTTGAAATATGAAGGAAATATGTCTTCAAATGGATCAAGTTTTGTATAGAGAAGGTAAAAATAATCTGATTTTCTTAACTGGTTAAGGTCTATTAACTCATTGCAGTAAAGTCCTTGTAAAAAAGGCGCGTATACATTTTTACGCATGTACATAGGCCATATTCTCATTAAAAATTGAGTTATAGGATGGGGGAAGATTCAATTGAGTGAGTTGATGACGGAATTCTATGCGTTGAGAAATTGCGATAGCAGTAAGTTTTTCTAAACTAAAGGGGGTAAATCTTCCAGTTTCATTGTTTAAAGTTCCATGATGCGTGTTGTTGATAAGAAGATGCATAACGTTGGAAAAAAAAATTATAACGAGTACTTACAACGGTAAAATCGGGAGATTCCTGCAAGTTTCGTGCCGTCCTTCAGAGACTATGATTGACAACGCCGTGACAGTGACTTTATACGTAGAACGTAATCAGAAAACCTAAACCATACTAACCGCAGTTTCCTTCAGAAGAACGTCGTGAGAAAGGTTTTTCGACTGAAATATCCTTGAAATCACTTCACCTAATCTTTGTGGTCCGCTATTTTGTTGTTTCGGCCGACGTATCTACAAATACTCGAAGGATGATAATTAATATATAATTAAATCGGCGTACTCAATATATCTTAATCGTTTCGTTACACTCAGTTGAAAAGCATTACCCTCTTCTTGACGTATAATGGTGACGATTATCGCGGTAGACTTTTGCGCGTTTCGTGACAATTGCGGCAGATTCGTCATCAAAGAGCTAAGTATTTCGAATGTTGGAAGCCGACAATACTATCACTGGATTTTTAATACGCCAGGTAACATACCGTTGGATAATTTCAAAGATTATGAGATGATGCATGGATTGACACTTGACGATGGTTTACACGATTATACTGAAATACCTGCAATTTTAAGAGAGTACTTCGTCCAAAGCGACTTCGTTTTCTGCAAGGGTCTTGAAAAAGCTTATCACCTTGAAAAACTCGTTGGAAGCGTGCGACCTGTTCACGATTTATCAGTTTTTGGAGCTCCAAATATCAAAAAGCTTGTTCAAGAAATGAAACAACACACTGACGTTGGGATGTGTGAACATCATCAAAATTCAGGGAAATCGACGATGGAATGTTCCCAACTGAAAAGTGAATGCCTAGCTCAATGGATCCGCACACATCTGCCCTGGGTGAATTTAATGGACGTCTTCCCACGCTACAGAACTTTCGACACTCCTTCATGGACCGGAGAAACCTCGCCATTGGATTTGGCGTTACGAGGATTCTACAAACCTAAGCATGGTGGAAATGTGGTTCAGTGTGTGTATTGCTACGAAATTCACATCGAACATTCTGCATTAAACCATAATTGTTTACCTTGGAAGATGGATAATAAAAATTAAAAAAAAATAAGCTGTAATTTCTTTTATTTCACACCCTAACTGTTCATTTACCGATACTTTATCATTTCCAAAACAGCTAACGTCAAGAAGTTCGTAAAATAACCTAATGTAAGATTGAAACTGATACAAACCTAAAGATGTGTTGACACGAAGATTTGTATATTAGGCGTTCTCTTCACCTGTACTCTCTTAGTAGTATTCCATCTTTCCAAGTAGTAATGGAAACCTCAGCCATAGTTATACGGGGAGCATATTTGACCCCTCTTTTCCTATATTATGTTGTTTATTCGATTAATCCGTCAGAATATTTACAAAAGTACGGCTATTTAGCGAAAGATGACGTTGACATCGTACGAAATGTTGATGATGACCAAATACGAGATGGTATTACGCTTTTTCAAGAATTAAATGACTTACCTTTGAAAAATGGATCAATAGATGATGCAACATTGAACCTGATGAACAGCCCGCGCTGCGGATTATCAGACACACTCCAACCATTCGTAGCCAGTAAAAATCGAATGTGGCATAATGCAACGATCACGTGGTACGCTTATGGAACACTTTCTAAGTATTGGGACATATCAGAAAGAGCATTCTCAATATGGGAAGAACATTCTTCGTTGAAATTTATCCGCAGAGCCGACAAGCCTAGCATACTTTTAAACATGTGCAGGGAGGAACACATGAGAACGGGAGAAATCGCCGAATGCCCTAGCCCCTTCGATGGAAAGGGCAATGTGTTAGCTCACGCAGATTTTCCAAATCCTCTACAAACACCGCTTGAAATCCATTTTGACGCCGATGAGATGTGGCATTATTCCGTGAACGAAAAATGTCCGTCGAATAAAATTTCTCTTTTGTGGGTTGCGGTTCATGAGATCGGAGGCCCTCGGTTTAGAACATTCATTGAGCAAAGTTTCTATCATGAACCCTTTTTATCAAGGGGATTTAGTAAACTTAACGGATGATGACATCAAAGGGATTCAATATCTATACGGTGCAGCTTCACGACCTACGAGTGAAACGGTAACAACAATGATGCCAACAGCTGCTGTTGCTACAACTATGACGAAGAGTGCTGCTGCGGAAGAACCTGCTCCGCTCAATACGGACGTTTGCATGTATAAAAGAATGATCCATACGTGTATTATTGTGAATGGCAAAATATTCATGTTTTATGGAAACTACGTTTGGGTAATTATTTTGAACTAACAAATGAGAGATGAAAAACAACTGACTCAACCTCAAATTATCACGCAATGGTTGACCTTTTTACCTGACTCTTTCAAAAAGATAGACGGAATTTATCAAAACTCCAACGATGAACTTGTACTGTTTTCTGAACGCATGTTTTACACTTTCAATTACCCGACACTCAAATTGGTTCACATAAGGACGTTGTCAACCATGGTAACAGCGCCCTCAGTTGATGCAGTTGTCAACACGTTCAAAGGACAGTCGTACATATTGTCGAAAGATTACGTTTACAAAATTGATGAATGCACAAAGACGAGCACATTTGTAGGATTACGTCATAACGTTCTTTTAGGTTCACCCGACAAGATCAAAAGCGCTTTCAAATATGTAAATGGAAAAATGTATTTCTTCAACAATGCTAATTTAGTATATGAATACGATGAGCATCTTAAGGCTATTACAGCTTCGAACTTGAACATTTTCGATGTTTTAAACATAAAATGTACAGACAATACCTTACTTTCACGTTTGTACGATCTCATATCACAGTTGATAAAAACGCGTAACGACAGGTTGATTACCGTACCGGAGGAGGAGTATGATGATATAAATGAGAGGGTGGGGGGTGCGTAAGCATAAAGTGTCGTCAGTGTTAAAATGGACGCCTTTCTAGCCGTGTCGAATGATTACTTGTACGCCATGTTCATATGTGAGTCGGTGCAGATGTTGATAAATCATGAAAAATCGCTAGAATATGACAGATGTTTGCGCGAGTTGAGAACGTTACGATCTTTGGTAAAGTATCCGCAGTATTCTTCAAATCGACAGATTATTGATGGCTCACTTTCATTGAAGCGTTTTCTCAACAACCTATACGGAAAACCATTGAAGGGTGATTCAACATACGCCAAACTGCTTTCCATTCAAAACAGTCAAGAAGACTGTCAAAACAACGACGGCGAGATTCAACCAAAGCCAACTGTTTTCAATTCCGCCGATGTACGATTAAAAACTTTCGACGGCTTTCCATCGGATAAATACGATATTCCTTCTCAAAACTAATGGCTAATGCCGGCTTAATTTGGACGCGGAATGAAGATATCGTTGTCTGCCCGTTTTGCTCAATCAAACTCAACAGATGGACGGCTGAAGATGACCCTATTGCTGAACATGAGAGATGGTCACCCACATGTCCTCACATCAGACGACTGTCGGATCCCAATTACAAACCAAGATTTTGTTGTTCTCTCGAGTGTTTTATTGAACCACGGAGTCATGTGGACGGCGTTGCTTGCTGTCGATGTAAACTATTGCAAATGTGATTGTGTAACTTATAGAATGAAACACTTGCAATTATTCTAAAGGCAGTGTATGTAGTTTACCTTATCAAATGGATTAACATAAAATCATGTTCTTTTACATTTTCGAATAAAAAGGAATTTAATTGTTGTCGGCCGCCTCTTTCTTTATCTACTTCCCGCTCCCACAGAGAAGAGTTTATACTTTATCTACCGCACGTTGACCCTGTTACGACCGACGATAAGACAATTAACCGCGCATTTCTAACCACATTTCCTTATCATTAGCGTCCCCGGCCCCCGCCCCCGCTACTGCTTAGCACTCCGCCAGGCTAGGCGGGGTAGGCATCGGGCTGAACCCCCATTTCACCACTACTTATATGTATGTCTGTATTTATTTATTTATATATGTGTCATTCCAAACGATAACTCTCCTTAGGATTGAGATGAAAATTCCGTTCTTGCGCCAAAAAATCAAGCTTTCCAAACGAAAGGATGAGTTCGTTGGCCAGCACTTTTTGAGCACATTAAATTGGTCAAATTTCAAAAAATGTGCTAAAAAAAAAATCAGTAAAAATGGCTAAAAACTGCTGAAAGTCTATATATATACTTTTTTTTGCAGAATATTGCTCAAATAAAGTTTATTAATTATAAAATAGAACATTTAAAAATCTACGTGGTTTTTACCACATACTGAACCTGTTCCACCAATCCGTTTATTTTTGTAAGAAGAGAACACGTCTGCCTTTGTGCTTGTTCACTTGCTTTTGATGTTTATTTTGATTCAGTTTTACTGTATTTTCCTCTCATAGTTTGTTATCATTAAATGAAAAAAATACAAAGTATTTGCTTATAGGGAATAAAACTTATTGGCCTAGGGAAAGCGTCCTTAAATTGGTTGCTTACAATTGCCACGGTTTGCCTGGCTGTGCATATGTTGCATTGGAGGGAGTGGGACATTATCGGTACATAGGTGTAAATGTCATGGAAGCAACATACGTATTGAATTTCTTCAAAAAAGCTTGCAAGATTGGTTTGCGTATTTTATAGTGTAAGGAACGTTTTCAACCGTGATAAACTGATTTCTGTACTTGGCGCTTGTGAAGTCAGAAATTCCAAATGGAATTGTTGTATGAGGTGGTCGCTTCGAAGCTATTTGGTGTGTTTTTGTTACTCAAAGATCTATATTAAAACTTACAATGAAAACGCCTAGTTCGATCATACCTGGATCTGTTTAATGAGTTTTAGGTTTTCACCCCCAGTCAACTGAACACGACCATTTCACCTGATTGAGGTAGCTATAAAACTTGTTATCCAGAACCTGCACTAATTCTGACGACTAGTGTTTTATTTTTAATGGGGATTTGAAAATCGTGAAAATATACAACAAAACTAAATAAATTAATTAATACTATCAAACACATGTTGATAATAACCATTTCAATTAACCAGTTGGATTTTCGAAGTTTTAGATGATTTCTGCATCATACACAGATCCTCACTAATTCTTATTCTTTAAAACTCGTCCTTTCATTTGCGATTCTTGGTTTTTCAGCGGAACACGCGATTCGTTATCCCGTTACTAACATAAGATACCATCTGGAAGGATACATATAATAATTGTAGGAAGTAAGAAAGAAAAAGATAAAACAGTTTTGAGAACGAGGTGATTTTTATTTGGCGGAACGCGTTAACAGCAACGGAACTTTCACAATATGGCTGAAGCCCTTTTCAGATGGGGCCCAACAGGTGGAAGTGGTGGGAGAACAGTTTGTTAACACACACACAGCCAACTCATTCTACCTACAAACACCGACTGGCTTATTGAAGTATCCACTCTTCAGGAGCAGTTCAGAAACAGGTGGATAAGGTTCTTCAATCAGCCACTTGAGCCACTTGATCTTCTGTTCTCATGCGAGGAAAGTGACCTGTTAAACACACAGCCAACAAATCCTTCCCACAAACACCGACTGGCCTGTAAAGTTGATATTTAGGTAGAATTGACTTTCCACACACCCCCGCTTTTCTACAATTGATAAGCAGACTAAGTGAATAGACCATGCTAACGATAACAATCAAATTCATTATAAACAACAGTAATTAAGAAACAATAATGAAAAAACATGCTTTAATCTATGTTGAATTGAAACGTAGGAACTTGGTACACATAAAGGATTATGGCAAATTTAAGAGTGGGAGAAAAGATTCAAATTGTTTGACAGATAAATCTTTTGTCATGACGTCAGCTGTCTGGCTGGTGGGAACATAATCGAGTTTGACAAACCCTTTTGTTAACGACTAAGCGTATTTTCTTTTGTAATATTATTAAGCTCTCGAAGTGTTGTAAAGTGACTGCAGCCGTATCAGTGTTTGTGCGAATGGACCCACGGAACCAACATCTTCCTGCAATGTCGTGTGAGTCTAATTCGATCGCTGCATTGATTGCTCCGCTATAGGTACAATACGTCGTCATCCGCTGTGCCAGCTCATTACCTCTCTCTTTGTTCACTCAACACGTGTTCTCTTTCAAAATTTAAATTGGGTCTTCAGCATCCCGCAAAATTTCTCCAGGTCTTGCTGATGGGTCAGCAGAATCCCACATCTCGACGTCATCTACCACTGGACGGCATTTAACCAAACCTACTGTCCATTTCGACGTAAGAACTAGTTGAGACTCCGTCAACCCGACTTGGTATGCCTTACGTGAATCATTCTCATCATACATTTTTGCACTTCCTTGCAGATTCTACGGGTGTACCAGGCAGCACCGTTTTCAGTTCGCTTGCGGCTATTCGCTTCTTTGCAGCATCGTCTACCATCGTCAGGGATTGTTACCACATCCTGGTGGTACATCTACGGCGGTCCTTCAGCAGCAAACGTGCGCGTGCTACCCACATCCAGCAGTCGTTACTGTCAGAGATTTATTAACTCTATATTTAAATCGGCGATATAAAGTAGGCAAAGAAGACAGCCTTTATTTTTAATGATCGTACATAATATTAGTTTACACACCTAAGTATATGAAATCTATTTCATGGAGCTCCTTCTTTTAATTCATACATCATATTCAAAACTATAAATTACGAGTATCGATTGTGTACAAACCGTATGTGCCTATCCACAAATTAAAAGTTTTGGTGTCTTGGGTATCTGGTTTTTCAATTGCGAAAACCCCACCTCTGTGCATTTCAAAACACCTTTCTCTACAAGGTCTTTAATAAAGTAATGTTTCACATCAACATGTTGGTTCTCCTAGTCTCATATGTTGACGCCATCTGAACACAAGCCTGATTGTCCTCAAAAACGAGGATTAAGGGCGAAAGCTCATCTCCTACAATATCATCAAGAATATGCTTTAACAAGAGAATTTCGGTTAGACAGTCAGAAACAGCATGATACTCTGCTTCAGCACTATTGAGAGCAACATTCGCCTGCTTCTTTGACCTCCAACCCATAATATTTTCATTTAATTTAACAATGAAGCCACTAATGCTTTTCCTATAATTGACGTTGTTCGCGAAATCTGCATCAACATAAGCAGAAATTTTGAAACAGGAACCGTCGTTTTTCAAAACTCCAGACTAAGATCTCTACTATGTTTCAAATATCTGATAACTCTTTTGAGATGACATCAATGAGTGGAACTATATGCATTTTGAAATTGGCTAAAAAGGGTTATTTTATAAGCTAGATGTGGCCTGGTACCTATCATAATATACCTACATAAGTGAACCGATGAGTTTTTTATAAGGTACCTCGTAGTTGTAGTCCATATCACATAATTTTGGCACCATAGGGATGCGAGCTGTTTTGCTGTCACCCATTTCGAACTGAGCAATGACTTTATCGATTAAACTGACTTGACTAACTTCCAATCCGATGGCAGTGCGCTTAATGTTAAGTCCCAAAATGGTAAAGTCCTCATTATTGCTTAAATCTTGAATTTTAAAATCGACCCCTAGCGATTTTTTGGCATTATCTAGATCGGAAAGACTTTTAAAGAGCAATAAAATATCGTCAATCCAAGCAATCATGTAAACAGAAGAACTAAAGAATAGGCAAGGGTCGGACTTACATCATGTGAAACCAAAGCTCAGAAGTTTTTCATTTAAAACAGTGTACCGACACTTAAGACTACACTTCAAACCATAAATACTTACTTGATACATACTAACTTAATACATACTTACTCAATACATAAATACTTACTTAAGCTTACACACAAACTCTTCACTTGGCACAGTAAGCCCTTCAGATCACTTTCACTGGTGATTTGAGAACTCCATTTAGAAAAGCACGATCGAAATCAACACAGTGAATGATCAGATCCCACTCCACGGCGACAGCTAGAGCAACTTCAGGGAATTCATTCTAGCGACTGGGCCGTAAACATCTTCATCCAGGGACGAACGCTGCAGGAACCCTCTGGCGACAAGTCGAGCCTTCTTGAATTCCTTTCCTCTTCACATTTTTGAACGAAAACCCCACTTGGAATCAATCACAGTTTCTCCAGGTGGTGCAACTGACAGCTCCCAGTTATCATTTTCAAGCAAGTTTCGAAGTTGTGCTTGAATAGCATTGTTCCAACCTTCACACTTGCTAGCATCCTCGAAACTTAGCGGAACTTTACAGCCACTGTGTAAAGCAATGTGAGTTGTTAGTACAAAGTCATCGTATCTAGCAGGTAGCACCTTGTTACGATTGCTTCGCCGAAGCTCAGGAGACGACTGAGGACTATCATTGATTTTTTGGGATGATACTGGGTTTCAGGTAGCGGAATGCGAGATGGATCTTCCTCTTGAACTTCTATGGCTTTGATATATTCACGTTCGCCAACAACGACAGATCTAGCTGTGGAAATTTTTCTTTTCTCAGGGTCGTAAAGGCGATAACCGTTGTGTCAGTAACCGACAAAGATAGATCTTTTGGTCCTTGACTCAAGTTTTCCTTGACGATCGTCCGAGGGAATATGCGCATAAGCAACGCATCCGAAAACTCTGATTTTAGATAAATCAGGTTTAAAACCATACCAGATTTCAGCAGGTGTTTTCTCTGAATCGATGGCACGCGTAGGCAGGCGATTTAATAGATACACCGACGTCATCTCCGCTTCACCCCACATTTGTTTGTTGACATTTGAATCAAACACTTGACACCTTGACATTTCATAATTGATCGATTCTACCGCTTCTTCTCACAAAGTTTCTTCAGAGATTTTGAAACGTATATTCACCACCACGA
Source organism: Adelphocoris suturalis (assembly GCA_030762985.1). Taxonomy (NCBI): domain Eukaryota; kingdom Metazoa; phylum Arthropoda; class Insecta; order Hemiptera; family Miridae; genus Adelphocoris; species Adelphocoris suturalis. The sequence goes on from CM061045.1 coordinate 88,298,619, forward strand.
TCAGGTAGGTAGAAAGTTTACCAAACTTGTTCACCACATGGTTCAGATACTTTCTAAAGTACCTAGCTCTCCACTTCGCTCTTCTCCTTCATCAAGTAGGCAATACCGAAATGAAAGTAACTACATAGGAACGTAACGAAATATTGAAAGTTGCCATGTGTGGCTGGGGTGATTTTACCACAAACATCGGACCAATATTTGAGTAGCCTTTCTGTCCTCAGGAATTTCATTTAAAAATGATTTACTAGTTTGTTTAGATTTAAGACATACCTCACATATAGTCACGTTTTCTTGTGTAGACAGTCACAAAAGTGCATAGAATGGTTGTCAATGCTCTTGTGCACTTAGGATTGACAACAGCCGTTGTAAAGCCACATATCTTGTCAAAAGACACTATTTTAGTCAAAAGCCATTTTTTTCAAGAAGTCATTTTATTTCCACAGTAGTCATTATTCTTGCTTGTATAAATCTCATTCGCATTGAAATACATTATTTTGGCCGAAAGTCACGTTTTTCTTGAAAAGTCACGTTTTCTCAAAAGACATTATTTTTCGACAATAGTCATTACTTTTATATATATCTTTCGCTGCTTGTAGTGCTAAGACACTATCTTTTCCCAAGAGGCACGTTTTGCTAAATAAGTTGCATTTTTGTAAGAAGTCACTTTTTGACATAAGTCATTATTCTTGTTTTTCCGTATCTTCTTCATATTGAAGTCAGACACTATGTTAGTCTAAGGGCACGATTTTGCTATAAATGCCACGTTTTATTGAAAGAAGTCATTTTTGTCAGAAGTCATTATTTGAGTCACGTTTTATCGACAGTAACACATATTTCATCTTGTACAAGTTATTGTCTCGTATCTAAAACCTTGCATGTGAATAGTCATGAACGAGTACTATAACCCATCTTGTCTCTTGGTTTACGTTGTATGACGAAAGCCACGTCTGATATTGTGAAGACACTCATATTCATTTTTATTCGTAATATCAATTCTAAAGACTTTTCATAGTAATCTTGTTCGTAAAAGTCATAATCGAGTCCAACCTTGCAGAGACACTATTATTTTGAAGTACCATACTTAGAGTCATTATTTTCAAGTCACAGTCACGAATTGACCCCTATTAGTTTGAACTCTGCTAATTCAATAAGTGTCCATAACCAGTCAGTTTACATTCATTCAAGACTTCCCTGACACCCTCTTGTCATAGTCATGCAGTGAGCTTGCATAGTCATTCGTGTACAGTACGGGACACGTTCTGGTTCCATTACATATTTTATTGGCTGTAACTTGTGAGGTAACAGTGACGCAATTAAAGAGTCGCCAACTTGCGGCTCATTCTGAGTAACGCATAAAGAGAGAACTTCTAGAACTTCCGTGAAGCCTGCCACATCCAACACAGTAAGTGCAGACATTGTTACGAGTATACTGTTTAGCACAGCAGATTAAACCGTTTGAAAGTTTACGACATGAACAAGTGTTTATGAGATATACAACCTCAAGGATATGTATAATAGGAGTAGTACCTAAAGTTTCCACAATATTCAGAAGTTTTTTTTTTTTTTTTAATCTTCTATGGCTGGTGGTATGGTCTTTTGATATTATTATTTTTTTTTTTAATTCAATCAATGGACACTATTGTTTCAGGAAATTTAATGATTATTTCGGAAATATTGTAGAACGTTGAAATTGGTTGAGTTGTATAAAAGAAATATGGACTGCGAAAACCCTGTTGCGAACATGGTAAAACTTCTTTCTACTATCGAGATATCGTTGTTTTCACATTTCAGCTAAAATTTCTCTACCAAATCGAAACAAAATCGCAAAGTTGGCCATACCGTTGAAAAGCTCATTGCTGATGGGAATAAATTTGATTCATGGTTTTAATACTTTTGAAGTCGAGTGAAAGTGGATTAATAGGTGTCAGACAAAATCACGGTGAGGTGGAACATGAAAAACAAGTCATCCCTTTACATGTGAAACATAGAAGTACCTTTTTCATTGAAGTCAGTAAAAAGCTATAAAACTATAAAATCTTTATTTGAAAATAAAAATTGGCACATTATAGGATTATTCACAATATATTATGGAAGAATAACTGTGGAAAGTAGTAAAGATACTTTCCTTAGTTAACCTCGAGCTCGCCGATTGGGTGCTTGGTCGAATGTTTCCGTGTTCTACATTTTGCATTACTATTGTCATGCTGTTAATACAAGGGAGCTGAAGTGCCACAAGCGTTCGGTTAGTGTTTTGTGGACTATTATAATTTATCAGTTTTTCGAAAAGAATATATCACCTCCAACCGGCTAAAAACGTTCGCCTTTAAGTGAGCCGTCAACTCAGCAGAGTCACATACTCCGGTTAATCTCCGAATTCAAGCTGACGCATATCCTGGGTAGAAGATAATGATGTGGAGCCCTCAGTGCAGAGATAACTAACTCTCGCCTTTAGCTTGCACCATCCAACTTCTTCATATTAATTTGTATTTATTAGTATGGACGTTGAAATTCAAGTACGGCTGTCTTGTTGAATATTGCATAAATTTGTTAACACAAGCGTTTGAGAGCAGGTTCACGTGATTTTAATTCCGAGTCTTCTGTGGTTTCGTTAACCTTCTATACATTACCTGCTGTACATCTTGGACTTCTTTCACAAAATGTTTCAAAACGGTAATGTTATAAATAGTATTTGTTGAGCCTTTATCATCAAACCATCCATCATCATACGCGATAATGTTGGAATGCTTATTATGATGCGATGAATTCTTTCTTTGAGGGGATCGACTGGGGCTCTTGCTTTGTTCACCCAGTTGAGAATTCTGTGGATACTGAATACCGTTCCGGGTGTAACGATACAAGGATCGGATCCGCAGTGGGATCGGAACGGATCGGAAATTGCTGTGAACGCAACGATGGTTTTTTATGATTGGATCTGCATATCTCGTCAAGGAAATCACTGAAAAAAGTGATGAAGGAACGGATCGAAGCGAGATCGGAACCCCATAGTAGGGATGACCCTACCCCCGTAGGTTGAGATCCAGCCGTATGGATTTCTTCCTTTCGCTGGATCGAAATCGAAATGAGATCTGACGCTGCTTGGATTTGTTCGTCGAACGAGACTGTGCCGTTTCGTTCTTGGAACAAGAAGTTTGTGATTATCATCCGTACATACTCATTCCTACTAAGCTGCATTCTACCTACCACAGGTATTTTCGGAAATTATAATGGTGCCGCCTAAGAAACTTCTTCATTTGTTTTTTTTTCCCCCCTTTCTTTCCAGGCATATTTAATTCTCAAACTCAATCTGTGAGTCCAAAACTCGAGAAGAATTATTAGTAAGTAATTAGGAAACAGGGAGGGGGGGGGGGTTAGTAGGAAACAAGGGAGAAGACAGCAAACATTCTGTTTCTCTATGCCTCTTCAGCGTCGTCTAGGGTTGTCAGATCTACTTTAATTTAAAGTATCCTACTTTATTTTTGTCCGAAATACTGTATACTTTGTATAAAATCCTGGTTCATTGTCATGAAGAGAAATACTTTTTCATACTTGTTGTTCATACCCAACGGAAAACCCAAAAACATGAAGTTCGTAACGACTAATGAGAAAGTTAAGTGCAACTAAACTGCGGTGTTCCATACTTGAGGCTCATTATCTTTGCATTAAATCAATGCCCTGTTTACGAATTGAAAACTAAAAATGAGCAATCAGCCCGTATTTGTACTGAAACTAACATGAAATTCGAATTCAGGATTGAAAATCGGCGTTTCATATCGAAATGAAGAAATTGATTAGTCAACCAGTGGACAACAAGACTGGTGGGGGGAAAATATCACGTTGCCCAACCACCGTTAACGTGACATCAAAATTAACCCTGGAATGTCCCGGCTAAATTTCCAACACTTAACTCCCCGGTGGGGTGTGTCAAACCCCAACTTTGAAAAATGTTAGAAAATCCAAAAATAAGTTACACTTGAATCAAATTTTATTTTTATTCTGTTATCAAGAGTGTAAAGAAACATGAAGTTCAAGAAACATAAAATTGGCACCAAGCAATAGGATCAACATTCTCAACACTTTGAAGATCTATGATGTTCACAGAAGGAACATCGAACTAGTTCTCCAAAACTGTCACTTTTGCCGCTTCTTCATCGGTGGCAACTTCTTGTAACTCGACATTATCTCCGTGTTTGAATTTTCTCCGCCAAAATATACATCTTCTTCCTCCAACTGTTCTAAAATGGATCTAATGTCTTCAGGATCCGAAAACTTGCGTTTTCCAGCCATTTTTAACGATGAGCCAATAACAAAACTGTGGGAACGCCCACAAAAATAACACTTGCTATAGAGAAAATCACTAGCGGTTAACTCCCCGGTGGGGTTTGTCAAACCCCAGGCACAAGAAAGTACCACACTACACAGAAGTCTTGAACGTACTAAACTGGAAAAAGGCTGAAGCCTTTAGAGAAGAAGTGGGGGGGGGGGGGGTGGTATAGAAGGGGGCGAGAAGAGCCAGACGTGCGGGATTCAACATGATAAACTGACTTTAAATCGCGATTGGGGTTTGACAAACCCCACGGGGCATTTCAGGGTTAAGGCAACCGTTCTCCCGGTTCCATTTGGGTTAGCATCTTCATTTGCTCCCTCAAGACTACGGTAACGGGTGACGTTAAGTTGAAGTCGCCAAAACTCTCCATTTTCATCAGTTGGGTATTGTAAGATTGCGCATTTATAATTTCTCGAAAACCTGGTTCTACGTCCTCCAGTTTTAGGAACGGTAAACCAATAAACAGCTTGAGCCACTTACCATTATCTATTTCTGTTTCATATTCCTCGAAAACACCCAACGATTGTATTTTAAGCCACCATGACTGACGGAAGTGGAAACGGCAAGCAACGAGAAACATTCGGGCCAAGCAAACTGGGTGGCCTTTTGTAAAGCTACCCCCAGATCGGTAGCGACAGTTTTCGGTAGGAACAGTAGGGTGGTGGGGCCAGTGTTTGACACCTTAAGAGGCATTTTGACTTTAACAAGCAATTAAGTTATGCTTTTAGCGAATTTTCTTAGAAAATAGAAATGTACTAAAGAAATCACAAAAAATGACAGAAAAATGCTAAACATCGGTGTTTTTATTTTTTTAGCAGAATATTACTCGAATAATGTTTATCAACTATGAAGTTGGTAATTTAAAAATTAAAGCTCAAACCTATGCTCAAAATTGTAATTAAATTTCATTAAAATGTGCTACGAAATCGATAAAAATGTAAAAAATTCTAGAAATCCAATATCTTTGTTTAAATAATAGAATGTTATTTAGAACAAATTTTTCAGCAATAAAATTGATAGTTAACAATTTTTTTGTCATAAAATCAATAATTAACAACTTCTTCGCACTCCAAAATCTCAAATTTCAAAACAATTTAACAGGATACAATACGATAATTTACGAAAATTCGCTCATACGATCATGCTGCATGACTGGAACTTTTTTCATCAGGATGTCCTCAAACTGCTTGATATTCGAAAAATCACTAATTCAAGCCACAAAACATCATAAATTCGTTTTTATCGTAATCAATTTTTTGAACCCAGTATTTGACAGCTTTTTTTTTTTTTTTTTTTTTTTTTTTTTTCTGGTACCTGTGATTGACCCCCTATGATTGACAGAGCAGTTATTCTGCAATAAATTATTCCTTTTATCAACAAAACATTTTATTTCAACATTTTATAAATGAATTGAGCATTTGAACTTAGTTTTATTATCTAAACATAAAATTAATTTGAGTACTCATAAAGACAAAGTTGAAAATATTACCGGATGTTTCATCACAAAATAGGTACAATGTTTTTTTGATTCCAGAGGCACAGTACGATTCTAATGGTAAACTAGCTACTTGTGAGTTGCTATGTATTTATATAAATATAAAAACGCTGCAAATTATTTCACAAAGGTTTATTATTTTTTCAATTGAGTATGATCGTAGTTTTAGTTGGCTTGCGTACGTCATAAGGCCCGTCCAGGCTCCCCGGCGTGTCCTATTTCGAGTTGCCACAACCTATACTTCTATAATTATATACGCATGTTTATATTTCTCGATTTGAGCTCCTATCTATTCAAATAATTATTGCCTTAATAATATCATTATCTAAGTAAGTACGAAAAGTCGAGAGGATATGTTATTAAATATGCGTAGGAAAAGCATTGGTATTAACACACAAATATGACCTAGAAAAAAACATATATTCATCCCTCGAAGGAACGCTGTACCCACCAGAAGGTGCCGCGGCGCCTCCTCACCACCCACCGTGACCCCCTGCCAAGCGTGCCAGGCGTGCGTTCGTGCGTAAATCTAACACTCAAAGCCTTGAAAAAGACACTTTTTCGCCCGTTTTTGGCCCTTAGCATCTATGCGAGTAAAGCGATCGGGATGGTTAAACTTTAGGACCAAGTAGACCCCAAATGGAGTCTATGTGCGAAAGAACGGGTTTTTTAAGTCAATTCTTAGGCCTTTTATGGCCCGGACGGCGGACGGCGGACGGCGAACGGCGAACGGCGGACGGCGGACGGACATTTTAAATTTGGATTCTACGCACCATGAAACGTAAAGTGACAAAGTTTGAGGGGGGGTTATAAAAATTTTTTGCTACACGATCACATAGGCTTATTATTGGAAATAATAAACCAAAATTAAGAACGAATGACAAGAACGAATAAAGATCTATATTGACAGCACTGTCAATCACTGAGGGGAGCATCAGTTTGGGAACTAGTTATTGAAATTTGCATTTTCACATGTTACCTTTGATTATTTCCAAATAATGATAGCTTGAATGCAAGCTACATAAAAAAAAAAAAATGGAAACTTTCGAATTTGAAAATGTGGAAGGCATGGTGAAGCAGAATAAAACGCTTACCTCCTTAGCGAAATCACAAGAAACAACACCAAAGAAATTACAACACGAGGTTCTGTTGGGTAACCTTCTCCAGATTTTACAAAAACCCGCCTGAAACCTTTTCCCGCCTTTATACTTTACTGAGAAGGTATTTTGCCTCAAAATTCAAATGGATCAAGCCCGTAAAACACTACTTTTAAATGCCTCATTATTAAAACTTCTTGGTGAGATGTCAATCGCTGGGTCCCTGTCAATCACCGGACCCTCCTCCCTAAATTGAGGTCATTGCGTATCGTTCGACTTCAAGACAGATCGATGCTCGGTGCCGTTAAGTCTGATGAGACGGGCTCATTTCACTTCTAATAACTCGAGTTATCGGAGCGGTCAGTGGGGTTAGCACTAGGGATGGGTATCGATGTATCGATGTTTCAAAACATCGATGTTTTCCCCCCAAACATCGATGTTTTTTCATCGATGTTTACTCTTCGATGTTTTTTAAACATCGATGTTTTTCCCCAGACATCGATGTTTTTTTTCAAATGTGTTTTTTGTCGTTAATGTAAAAATGATGGTTCTTTTATACCTGAACAATAATTATTCTTGTTTTATAAATGCTTACTTGGTCGTTTATTATTCTTCTATAAAAATAATACTGTACAGATTCAAGAAACATCGATGTGTTTGAATCAAATCGTACTACGGTAATGTCGATTCGTTATCACATATTGTTATCAGTGTTTGTATCATTCATTATCATGAAATTCGTTGTCTCGCGTTTCCGCTGTTAGTGAGTTGTAAAACAAACATTTAATTTTTTACAACTTCTTAACAATTTTTCAGTGTTTCAATGAGAACATTTTCTTTCTCATTTTCTGCGATTTTACTTATGTAGGTATGTGTACACTAGCTCAAGCCACCTCGTCATCCGTCTTTCCTTTGGGCGCTTTTCACGTAAATTTGGGCTCAATTAGATCCTGCCCGAAAATTTTAGGGACTGATTTCTTATTGGTGACAAACTGAAATTAAGTCCATGGTTTTGATTGGTACTTAATGGTTGTCATCGGTAATATGAAAATTTTAATCTGCCACGTAAATACTTTTGAGCCACTGTTGCAAAAGTCGCTCAAGAACTCACCATTTTGAAGAAAAAACACACTGATTGAGATTTTTACCAACAATTTGTGGTTTGGGGAGTAACATAAAAATGTGCGTCTGCCACTCGAATGATGTAGGGATAGAAGAGTAAATTAATATAAAAAACACATGATTAGGGGGGTCCAGAAACGGGTATACGGGTAGACTTCTGACATTTTAACTTTTAATTATAGATAGGATATTTATAAAAATACACCGCCACTTTCGAGTAGCTGGGTTGTGGGGTCAAACGGTGGCAAAAACAAAAGTTCAAGGGACACGAATCGACTTATATGTAGGTGCCTGGAATTTTTAGCCACGCTGATAGATGATATATACATATAGCCCACAAATCCAAATGGTCCACTTCGGAGTTGCTGCGTTGTTACAGCAGGAGGATCAGAATAGATGCTCAGAAATGTAGTGGTCATTTGTAACTTACTGGTAGGCAGATGAAATCATGGTACATGATACTAGGTTTAGTGGATAACATGAAAAACACACGTCTGCCACTTCAAGGTCGCTGGGTTGCTTGGGCAGAGGGACTCGAGTCACCGAAATTCGGGAGCTCGATATAGAGTAATGTCTAAATGGTCGAGTCGCGGGTGGACTTTTCAGAACAAGACAATCAACATAGTAAGAGAATGCTGGTACTTGGGCTTTGCCATACCGCCGCGCGGAGGATATACTTCATAAAACACCTGAAAAGAAAGGCCCGGACTTCCAACTTCATGATGACACAAGTGCGGATGAAACTCTGCAAACCCGGGATCCCAATGGGCGCAAAATCAAGAATTCAATCCAGGCTTTGGGCAATTTTGTGTTACATTGCTGAGGTAATATTACTTTTTCTTAATAAAGATCTTTTGATTGGAAGTCAAATATAATATATTATACTAAAAAATTATCTACCTCATCAGTAAATAGTAATATAAAGAAATAGTCATACTACATCAACAAAGTGTCAATATCATGCTGCTGCTTCAAATCCGAAATGATGATTTCTAGAAAAATGATTCTTAATATGTCGAATTAAACATGTTATGATGATTGGTACATGTTAAACATGTACCAATTATACCATGAATTCCAATGAATCCGGTTCCTATTAAATAAAACGTGAACCATTGATTGAATCTCTGATTGTAAATGTTGATTCAGAATATTCGTATGCTTGAAGAATAGTAAAATAAATCCCTAAAGTTACTGTTATGATTAATCCTTGTTTAGTTTGATTAACATTTTTTCTAATTATTGCGTGATGTGCTCATGTAATGGTAACTCCAAAACACCCTAAAATTATTGTATTTAATAAAGGAATTTGTACTGAGTTAAAGGTTAAGATTCCTTTTGGGGGTCAAATTATACAAAGTTCGAATTTGGGAGATAATCTACTATGAAAAAATGATCATAATAATGAAATGAAAAAAAAAAAATCTCTGATGTGATGAATAAAATTATACCTATTTTTAGTCCATTAACTACTTAAATAGTAAGTTTACTTCGGAAAGTTCTTTCTCGAATAACATCTCGTTATCATTGATATAATGATAACATCAAGATAATAGTTCCTATATTCATGTTATTTATATGAAATCATATAACTATACCTGATACAAGTGTAATGGGCTCCAATTGATCTTGTTAATGGTCAGGGTCTATAATCTACGAAATGAAATGGGCGATTGTGTTTACTCATAATTACCTTCTCTAGAGTATAATGTTATTAAGATTGAAAAAACATGTGCTTGAATAATTGAAACGGCTCAAATAATAATAATAATAATGATGCTTGGATTAATATAATTAATGGTTATAATTATTACATTACTATATAATATATTATTACCTAATAGTCTTATCAGTAACTGTAAGGCAATTATAAATGCTGTAAATCGTACAGCTAAAGAACCTGGTCAGATTAGATTTCTTTAGGTTTCGATTAGTACTATAAATGTTATGAGTAGGTATCATTGGTGTTCCTGTTGGAATTAGATGTGCAAATATTATTTGAGATTTATTAATTCATTCAAAAATTATTAGAATTATTCATAAAGGTAAGGCTAGGGTTAATGTCAAGTAATCTAGTGAAAATATATGGAAGAAGTCCTAGTATATTATTGAATAAAATATATATATAAATTCCAATAATTTTGATTGTTATCCCAAATGAGTTAATTACTAATAATATTTTATTAATGCGAATTTCTTTCTTGATGGACCAACGGTGTTGAAATTTAAATGAAGCATCTTCGAGACATCTAGTATACAATTACAAGGAATGGGCGATCACTGATCAGCTGAGGGACCTCTGAAGACAACTGTTTTAGCAAATTTCTGAAGAAAATTAAGCTATTGCACTCGCCTCAAAATTTGTAGAATGTGAATTTTTGAAAAAATTTTATGCAGAAATCCGTTTCAGGCTATTCTGAAGTTTAACGCATTTTTTTATGTATGTATGTATGTATGTATATGTATGTGTCATTCCAGACGATAACTGTTCGTAGAATTGTGCTAGAAACTTCAAACAAATTTTAAAATGTTAAGGACACAAAACGAAAGTTCAAGTTCGTTGGCCAGCATGATCTTACATCTTCGGGTTGAAATTTTCATAAAAATGTAGTCAAAAATTTCAAAACAGCCTGTTTTTTGCGATTTGTTGTGCGAAATAATTTTTTCAGCATACTAACATGTGGTATATTCGGAATCAGCGTAAAATTTCCTATAAGAATATGTATCAAGTTTTCAAAAATTTCAAAGTTGAAAAATCAGTCAAAAATCGAAATAATGCCGTTCGCTAGTTGTAAAAATCGGTAATGTTTGCATGAAACATTGTCCAAATTCAGACTACTCTTATGGAAATATCAATGTATAACCAATCCTAGAACCATGCTATTTAAAACGTAGGTAGTAGGTGCTTGTTAAAAAAAAATATATATATATATATATTATATATATATATATATATATATATATATATATATATATACTCACAACTGATAAATCATAACTGATCACATACTGTTAAGATTTCAACTGCCTTCAATACTGACCACATTGGACATCGAAATCTATGAATACAGTTTCATAATAATAAAGTATGAGTACCTCCTAATAATTTTTAATAATTTGATTCCATGTTTGTCTATCAAAATCATAAAATAAAATTTTTCTACACGATCAATAGCGACTGAAATGTCGAAGATTTCTTCAAAAATTCGCTCATGGGGTCATGCTGCATGACTGGACTTTTTCCTAATCAACAAGGTGCTGAAATTTTAAATGGAGCGCTTTTGGAACATCTGGGATAAACAATTACAAGGTTTGGAGACGCACTGATCTGCTGAGGTACCAATGAGGCTAGTTTCTCTCCTAACCTGCCAACAGTGCTTTAATTTGAAATGGAGCACCTTTGCGGCATATAGAATATAATTACTAGGTGGCGTACTGATCAGCTGAGAGTCCTCTGAGGCTATTCCCTTTCCTAATCTTCCTACAATGCTGAAAATTGAAATGGGGCACCTTTGGGGCATAAAGAATACAATTAAGAGGTATGTGATGTGCTCACTGATCAGCAGAGGGACCTCTGAGGCTAATATATTTTCTAATCTACCTATAGTTCTGAAATTTTTTAAAAGACAAATTTCAAGAACAAAGTAACTTGTATAGTAGGGAAGAGTGGGGTAATACCGCCAAGTTGGGGAATACCGCCACCCCATATTATTATTTAACCACCTGAGTGAAAAACCTTGTAGCCAAATATCGTCATCTTTAGATCAGCAGTAATGTTCGAAAAGTTGGTTTGGGGTCACTAATTTGTTTTTATCAAAGATAAGCGAGTTCACAGTTTTTGAAGCTTAGCGATCTAGTTTTACGGGATTCGAATTTTAGTGGTATGTAACAGTTTTTCATATGTTTATGTAAATTTTTGTACATGGCGACGTAGAAAAATCATTTAGCTTCAATTTCCACCCATTACTTCGTTTTTTTTTTTTTTTTTTTTTTTTTTTTTTTTTTTTTTTTTTTTTTTTTTTTTTTTTTTTTAACGAAAACTGTAGTTTTTAATGATTTTTTATCTCGAAAAGTTTACTGGGGCAATATCGCCACACCAAATTCAGGCTAATACCGCCATGGCGGTATTGCCCCAATGCTCCATTCCTCAGACTTGTTGGATTTGTTCAAAGCTTTTTGTTGTAATAATCACCTATTCATGTTGATTCTGAGCAATTAAAATATAAATTAATATTTCAAAGACGAATTATATTGTGATAGCTTATCTCAATAAGCACCTCTATATTTACCTAATCGTGATTTATTAGATATTTACCTACCTATCTGCTGAATAATTGTGCAGTGCCTATCTACCTAACTTCTTTCTTCTATTAACATAATCATTGTAAGATTCTACTCTTCCACGCTTCAAAGTTTTGATTTTGACAATGGACGTTAGTCTTGTGAATTTTGCTGCGACCTGAAGAAGAGCACAAATTTAAAACTTCAAAAGCCGGGAAGATGGAATGCTATATAATATTTCTTTTTTTAACGAGTTCCGCGTTGAACGTTGTCAATAATTCAGTTCATAACGTTATTCATGGCAACATTATTTTACCAATACTTATTTTGTTCCAATTTTACTATTCTGATGTGGAAATTGTTTGTCAACCTTCAGTGAATCCTTTTCTTGTCAACCAAGTTCCCAAAATGGTGAGAAGCTACCCAGGAAGAGTTTTTGAAATTCAGTAAAACGTTATTCCGATGTTCTTATGAGACTGCTCGTTTCCCCCTTGTTTAAATATGGCAATATTACCCTAACCCCATGGCGGTATTTCCCCAGCTAGATGGGGTAATACCGCCATTTACAAGGGTTTCGTAAATTGTTGTTTACTAATATAAAGTTGCTACACAACCAGCCAAAACGTTGTAATTCACCACTGGAGATTTTTTTTATATTTTTATTAATATAATTTGCTTCAAAATCTGAAGCTCCTGTGCAAACCCGGGCTGTGATAGACAAATATGCTTAAGGTGGCGTTATTACCCCATTTTCCCCTACTGATTATCATACGAAACATTTATCAAATGAACACTAAAACTACTCTAGTTACTTCTCGTATTTTTGCATTGAGTTTACGATTGCGAAAAAACCCCAAATTATTGTTCCTTCCAATTACTGAAACAAAGATTTTTATGTTCAATAAACAAACATCGTTTCCGATACAAGTCAATTTTGTGTGCCTTGATAATGCCATGGGTCTTCCACCTTTATGTTAGTGACAGAAGCCCAGCTTCAAAATCGGATGAAAAGTTTCTAGCGTTCATGTCGATTGAAAAAAAGTCCAAGAATGAGGAAAAATCTAACAATGAAAGTAGCGATATTATTGGATAATTTTGAAAAATCATAAAATTAATAAAACGTTCTATTTTGATTGTTTTTTTACGTAACAAAATGAATATAAAACTGGTGATATTGAAACTTTCTTCGTTCAGCTGTGCCAAAACTCCAGGTTTCTACATACCTGGTTCACAGGGTTTGTATAAGGAAATAAAAACAAAAACATTGAAGCATTTAATTTTATTGCCAAAAATGCATTTAAATAATACATGAAATGAAATAGAGGTTGTTTTGAAGTACAAGGTACTTTGAGTAATATAGAATCGATTTATGAAACAATTAATTAAAACATTTCCATTATCAGAATGGAGATGTTCAAAATAAGTATGACACATTATCACCTTTAAACAACGCAGAGAATTATTAGTTACTTCTATGCTAATTACTATTGATTATGAATTACTCAATAATTTACCAAATGATGAATTCTCAAAATATAAAGGGCATTACCTAAAATTGTCATATTAATGGAATAAAGGTTAATAAGCGATCGTCAACGGAAAATTTACCAGTGAATACATATTAATATTTTTGTTTTGAATTCTTCTAATTACTTTGAAAATTTTAATTAATTTAATGTTGAAGGAAATACATGATGCCAGGCCCCCTTAATTTTCTACAGTGATAAAATTGGACCTACTTCATGGATTACACCATTTTGTATGCCATCATTTATAATTTGAAAGGTGCATATTCGTGAATGACGAAGTCACCAACATTGTTGAAAAAGAGAAATATCTTATTAAATAGTATTACATACAAAGACCAAATATTATACAGGGTGCCTCAACTTAAGTTCCCGTAACTTCAGGGATAGATTTTACAGGTTAAGGGCTACAAAAAGTGTCACAAAGAAATTTTTTTAGAGGCTTTGTTTCCGAGTTATTCACGATTTAAGATTTTTTTCGTGTTTTCGAACTTACGTCACAAAATCGGCTATAACTCCCTTCTATATCAATTAAATTCAAATTTAAGGAGACCGTTGGAAAGAACATCAAATTTCCTATCTTTCTTATGCCAATCAAAAATTTTGTAAGCAGGTTTAATGGGAGAGATATCCGGCTAAACGTTAAAATTTGGCAAATCTTAAGAAATCCATCGAAATTCGGAGCGCTATAGCTCAAAAGTCTTCTATCGAATTTTACCCTCGGAGAAGGGAAAAAAATGCGCCGAGATCTCACCTTTCCAAAGATGTAGTTAATATTACTTTTACTGTGCTAATTAGGGGAGAAAACTATGTTTTAGTTTTGAAAAACATTGTTTTTTCAATTAAATCGAGGGTTTTCTTGAAAAATGACCTTCTATGATAATACGAGTTTGAGGTCGGTTTCAACGTATTTTTACGATGAATTGAATGGTAGCACTTTCATATCTCCCAAACCCCGTCATATCCTAGTTCAACACTTTAACTCACAAATTTGAGTTCATTTGAAACGATAGATATTGTGTTTTTAGGGGTGGAACTAGTAAGCTAAAGTGTAAAATTCGGCTGTAAAGGCACTGGGGTGATAAGCAAGTGCTACCATTCTATTCAGCGTAAAAAAATACATAGAAACCGACCCCGAACTCGTACTTTCATAAAAGGTAATTTTTCAAACAAAAAAAAAGAAAACGCTCGATTTCATTGGAAAAAAATAAAGAAGTTTTTCAACACTAAAACACAGTTTTCTCCCCTAATTAACAGAGTAAAAATGAAATTGACTACACCGTTGGAAAGGTGAGATTTAAGGAAAGGTGGCACAGTTTTTCCTGTCTCCAGGGGCAAAATCCGAAGATCTATAGCTCTCCGAATTTGGACAGTTTCTTAAGATTTGTCAAATTTTAAATTTCAGCCGGATTTCTCTCCAAATAAACCTGCTTAAGAAATTTCGAAGTGGTATGAAGATGGTAGAAAATGTAACGTTCTTTCCAAAGGTGTACTCGTTTTTCAATTTTCACTGTCATTTGTGGGAGTTATGGTTATTTTAGTGATATAAGGTTGAACACACGAAAAAAATCTTAAATACTGAATTACTCGAAAACTAAGCGTTAAAAAAATCTCTAGGAGGAACTTTTTGTTGCAAATTAGTTGTAGAATCGATCCCTGAAGTTACGGGAACTTAAGTTGAGACACCCTGTATACTTACATACTTATGTATCTACTATTCTTAAATACAGTTATGTTATATACCACCACCATTTTAATATGTCATAATGTCAAATGCTTCTGTGATTATACCTACAATAGTTTTTATTCGTTAAAAATAGTTGACTATTTCTTCGTTTTTGCTAATGATGTCCAGAACTTTTGTACCTTTGAATTGACGCATACTAGTGTTGGGCATAATCTTATCGACGAATACGATTGTAATCGCGATAATTATTTGTTGATTCTGAATCAACTACGATTATATTCGTATTCGTGTAATCGTATTCGTCTGTTGGCGATTAGACGAATACAACCTATAAAAATGCGTCACATTCATCAATTTCAATAGGGCGTCCCTCCTATAATATGCTAAGCCTTGCTAATATTACCTAGCTTCATAGGTACGTCCTTAAAGCGAATTCAACGATTGGAGCCCAGCCTATTTGTCTCAAATCTATTTCAATAGGACGTCCCTCTGAAGCTTGGTAATATTAGTAAGGCTTCGGATATTATAGAAGGGACGCCCTATTGAAATTGATGACCGTGACGCATTTTTATGGGTTGTATTCGTGTAATCGCCGACAGACGAATACGATTACACGAATACGAATATTATCGCAGTTGACTCAGAACCAACGAATAATTTCGCGATTACAATCGTATTCGTATTCGACGATAAGATTATGCCCAACACTGCCGCATACCTGATGGTCGAAATATTGAAAGGATAATGTACAAAAGCAGGTCAGTGCAGTGCCTTGGAAAATTGAGCAATGTTACAATCAACTGTTATTATTGTTTTATCATTATTTATTTTTGAAATTTGTTCCGTTATAATGACTTGAAACCAAAGACTCAAAATTCCAAACCCATAGGTAGATACATTGGTTTTGATTCAGTAAGCATTTCCAGGGCAATACTCAGACCATACTCAGTCCGACACAGGCCGTTTTTGCAATGCACATTTCTGGTGAAACAATTTTTGTCAATAGAGAAATCAACTTACATAAATATACATAAAATACTAAATAATATAATGCTTAATACATATATATACCACCACCATCTTAATCTATCGTAAAACAAAATACTTATATGAGTGTTGATAATGAACGTGATTTTGGCCGTTGGAGAACTCGAGACCTGCAAAAACACGAAAGTAGACTGTTGTATTACAGATTGCAATAATTATACGAATGATAATAAATGTCAGTTAGCAAAAATTGCAGTCTACCTGACTTGTAAAATTTTAAGTACCATCGTCGGTGGTGATTTCAGCCAAAATTAACGGTGTTTTAGCAGTGAAATTTTATCTATGCACTTTTGAGCTCTGAAAATTGTAATTTATAAAATTTCTTTGTGTCATGCTGTGAAAATTTGGAGGCACTGAGTATAATATTTTTTGTGCAAAAAAATGTCATACTGCGGCTAAATTCACCTCTTGAGATAACGAAAAAGAAAAAAAATGAACGGAAGTAGACAAAAAATCATTCCTTAGGATTTTGGCGCTCAAAAATGCAAGTGATGGGTTTTTTTCCTGACATATTCCATCAAATCCGAATCGGCAATAAGAAATAAGAGCGTTCCTATTTGACAGAAAAGTTAAAGAGATTGTTCACAATTTGCACAAGCGCAAAGGCATGATTTTTGAAATATCGGAAATGTTTTAAATGCTCTTAAAAATTTCATAGTGGAAAATTGTAAATCAACATTTCGAGAGCGTAAAACGTCAAAATCGGCCAATTGGGAAACGAGAAAATGATGCATGTAGTAATTTACGTTTGCTCATGCGCAGAATAAAGTAATGATTTGAAAACAATGAAATTGGTAGAGAACCATGTACAGCCTATCTCGCTTATTCACTGGCAATTTGATCAAAATTTGATCAACTCTGGAAACATTTTTATGATCTTTTGAAATTTATATAGGATGCTCAATCGTCTTCTCCCAGTCATATTCCACATTCGAGCGAGATCGAACGTCTAGGGCGTGAGAAGATGTTGCTTGATGGAATTTACGTTTGCGCATGCGCAGAGTGAGTTAGTGGGTTGGGAAAAAATGAAACTGATAGGGACCATCTACACTCTAGCCCGCAACATCCCTGAAAATTTCATCTAATTCGGTTGAAAACTGTGGAATTTAAGCTCGTTGCAAAGATTTGAGGACACACGAACACAAACACAGACAGGCACAGAACGAAAGTTGTTCAAAATGGTCTAAAAAGTAAAGTGCGAGTGGAGATTTTGATTTTGGAGACAAAAATTTGTAGACCTCGCGGAATTGAAAAAAAAGCTTCCGCTTCTTATTTATGTAAACTCACAGGCAAAATACGAAGCGATGCTAACATGGGTTTACTGCAGGAGTGAACATTTCGGAATTATTCGGTTGCAAATCATAAATTCACATTCAAAAATTTGAAATGATTCAAATCAAAAACAACAACAAAAATTAATGAGAACATGACGATGATGTCTTGGATTTATTATTATTATTATTTTATTTATTTTTTTCCGTTTTCAAAGAATTTTTTGCAAAAGGTTAAAATACAGTTTGGCCACTTTATAATTCTAATTTCATTTTCTACCTTGGCTATCATCAATAGACTGAGGAATTAAATTTATAATTGGACTGGAGTAGTTTGAAAGTGGATATATATTAGTATATGTATGTATATTTATTAGTATAAAAGGTGTTAGTGTAATATGTAAAAGTATATAATATTATAATAATTTTTTCATAGAAAATTTTGAGCGTACCAGATAACTCCAATGTGGTTGGATGTTTCGCTGCCTGTCACGTCATTTCTCAAGTCGCCACGGCAAACGCACATCATGCATAGAAGCCTTGTGCTCGCCAGGACTCATGGTGTAGAACACATAGCCGGTGGTTGGTTTGATGGATCCATTAGTAAGAAATTTCCCATGACTGACACTGGTGTTGACGATGTTGGACAAACCAGTAGCATTGGAGTTAAATACATCAAACTCGCTGTCAGTAAGAGTGGCCATAGATTTTTTTACGGTTCGGCTTCCCCGAAATTTAGAATCTTTTAGAATCCTAGCGGGAATTTTGTTCATATAGGTAAGGGTAAGGTTGTTGATTGCCGAAGCAATATCATAAGCAATGTGACTGATGCCAGCATTAACGATTTTGGTAAAATTGGAAGCATCTCCCTTAGAGCTGATAGTAGTTATTTCCGTAGGTTTCTTGATTATGGGTTTCCCCGTAAGGGAACGGTTGTATCGCTGGTGCTGTTGAGTGACAGTTCTAGGCCCTTCCGTGGTTGTCGTTGTTTTGGAAAGATGGGTCATCAAGACATCATATATATCGCAGGGATAAAAAATAAAATTGCTTATCTTTTTAGTGACATCCGTAGAATTTCTGCTTTTTCCTTGAAACATTTTTTTCATTTTCTGACAACTGTAGATCAAGTTGGACCAATTGATAGCACTGGAGTTAGTTGTATCAGAATCACTCTTCGTAATAGTTTCCAAAATGTGTTTGGTTCCGTTTCCCCAAAAGTTAGTGTTGACAGTGGTAAGGTTGTTGATCACCGCAACAACATCATGAGCAATCTGACTAATGCTGCCATTGGTGGTTTTAGAAAATTCAGTGGCGTTCTTTGAAGAGTCGTTGGTTGATCCTTCAGTAGGGTTTTCCTTGGTTTTGAGTTTCCTCGTGTGGGAAGTGCTGAATCGAGTAACATTTTCAGAGCTGACAGTTGTAGGTTCTTCCGTGGTTGTCGTTTCTTTGGGATGGAGATATTTTCCCTGCTCCGTGAGATTGTTGCTGTTGATTTTAAACAAATTTGTTGTTTTACTGTTGTTAGGAGGAGCATCCAGGAAGTGATTTCCATTCCTGCATGACATCACGGTGAAGTTGTGTTCTCTTTGTTTGATATTATTGGTATGATTATTTCTGGAATCGTAGCTATTCAAAGTGTGGGGGACAACGTGAACACAGTCTAACTTGGTATTTAATTTTTCACGTAGGTTATGGTAGTTGGACTCACCAGATTTAGGTAGAGTTCCTGCACGTTCGAAAGTACCCACGATGCACAGGAAAAGCACAAGATGAACATTCATCATGGTGCTACGGTAATTTGATGAATGGAGACGAAATCACTGCACAGGTATGAACTAAAATCCACTTGGCACTCAATAATCACCCGAATATTTTTAGATATCCACTCGGCTGTTACTTCAATACTGAGCTCAGGAGGTGGGAGCAGCCGCTTATATACTGCGCCTCCAAGTGGGGGAACCAGGATGATGTCATCCCTTTTTATGTTCTTCTTATCAAAGAGCTCAAGTTATGGAGTCCTCGATTCTGCTGACCTCAGCATGGAATCCGGCGTCAGAGGCATTAGCATTCCTTATTGTGTAGATAACTCCGTCCACATCTTATTTTATCTCATCCTTTTTATAACATATTCAAACACCGTGTATTTGACCAAATGTAACCTGTTAGCTTCTAATAAATTTGTATTTAGATCAGCTTATCATCTGAACGTCACAATAAAGAAATAAAAGTTGATTTTGAGAAGTGGGTAGGCTGACTATCCAATGATGTTTCACGTTACGTCATTAAGTATACATACATTGAAATATTCGAGTGTCTAACCATTTATGAAAAAATACATAATTTACACGATCAAAAAGTTATTGGTTTCAACATGAAGGATGCCACAACGATATTCAACGAACTATAATTGCGATGGTTGATACATTTTCGTGAGCGCCTGTTCATTTAAGGAAATCTTAAATCATTTATGGCATCAAGTGGCATTATGAGACTTTATCATAATTATCACCCATTTCACATAATGTACATACGTACCACTGCTAAATCTGTATAGACTGTAAAGGACCGAATCTAACCTGGTCATAGAAGGTGTTTTGTGTCAGATACATTCCACTTAGGATCGAATTATACGTATAAAGGTGTCATGGTATACAGAAAAACACATTAGAATAAGTCTGCCAAGTCGAGTAGTATATTATGTCTTACTTACCTACCTTCTAATTTTATCGTGAACTTATAGAATAAGATAACTAACTGACGTAACTAAGGTAACTGCGTTAGTATGCAGTTTTAAAAACATTTCAAACTGTAACTCCTCATCATTTTTTACGTTTTATCCGAATATGACATTTTGTCGAATGCACAAAATGTGCTCAATGCACACTAACTTTGTTATTTAAAATAGAAAACCCATTTCGAATTACAGATTTGAAATCTGAACGAAATGTCATGGAAAAATAGCATATCATTCGCGTTGTCCAGTGCTCAAAAATGTGCAGAATTTCCTGTCCTAATGTTCGAATATGGCCTTATCATAGATGGAACGGTTTTCGCCCATAAAGACGGTTACCTCTAGATCATCACACAGAAAACCAAATAGACCACATTGCAGACAGTCGAAAATTTCGGAGGTCACTCCTGGAAGTACGAAACCGGTGAGGGTGGACGTAGCCAGTGACCATAATCTACTGGTAGCACAGTTTGGTCTTAAGATTGTGGCAGCAAGAACTGAAAAGGGCACTTGGTACCCCAAAACAAATTTTTCAATTTTTTTTTGGTCTTAAATAAAATTAGATTCATTCCTGAACAAGATAATATGTTACGTGTAATATTTAAAAAATTGAAAAGTCTCATAAATCAGCTTAGAAGTTGCCCGCGTCATAGTCGGCCGCCCCTGCTTCTTCAAATTCAGCCAACCAATTTTATCATTGTTATCATCTTATCATTCTGGTTGGTTGGTTCGTTGGTATTATGCTCTGACTGTGTGAAGTCATTGAGGTTACTAACTCATTCACACATATTCAAGTCATATTAGTTCACCAAAACGTCGCAGAAGCGCGAATATCGTTACTTTTTCGTTTTTCGCCTCTCCTGAAAAGTAGCATATTTTTGCGAATCTGTCCCTATATCTTGGGATCTACTGAACCGAATTCATTTTTCTTTCTTTAGAAAGTTACCTCTCAACCTACTGCAAAAATCTGCGGGAATAGTTTATCGAAATAAGTTATTGTAATTACGGGACAGATAATCGAAGTTACCTGAAATACCACCCGATATTTCCGAAATTGGCTTCGATATTGTAATGCGGCAAATTCATATTTTTTCAATCTGATTCCGCAGATTTTTAGATCTTTACTAGATCTATTAGTTTAAAAAAAAAGATCATCGAAATCGGCCCAACGAATGCCGAGATAATGGGTCACGAATTTCGTCATTTTCGGGGGGTACCAAGTGCCCTTAAACTAAAAAGATTTGCGATTTATTTGAGTGTTGGCGATTTTCTAACCACAAAGTGTGTAACCATCTTAGAACAGATTGAACAGTAATGGCAACTCCAACAAGCCCACTCTGCAGGGATCGTGAAAGATGTACACCTTGAAATGTGCCCGAAATTCATTCCCTACAAGCCTAGTTACGATGTTCCTGAAGAGAAAATGAAAAGCATGTTATACTGAGTAGCTCGGAAGGAGATTGGAATTCTAAACCACTGTGCAGTAGTGGGGTGTCCCCACCCTTTGCCTTTTCCCCTTAGAGTGGGCAGTATGTTGACATCCTAACTATCCAGACAATCCTGTGGTGAATTCCACCACAATATTTCAACAGCCCTTTTCAGGGCTACCAAAAAGAAGTACTCACGACACAATTATATATAAAAGACGTCGAGTTACAACTCCGCGAAATAACATATTTCGCCCGAGAGAATATGCGAAATATTCACTCACAAACGAAATAATCAACAAGCCAAACACCCACTGAGGGAGAAGGGTTCGTCAAGACAACACACAAAAGTTGCCTTGAGAACAACAGCCCAAGGAAACGATCAATCGACCTCTATGCAACTCAAGGGCGAGGCTGGCAAACCAACTCAACAATCATTTTCACAGATTCTGAGAAAACACTATGCGAGCCAATAAGAAAACACCTGGTGAGCTAATGAAATTAAGCGGACCAACCAGGGGGCGGCCGGAGGCGGCCACCCCCCTATAAATACCACGCACGGAGCCCTCCGTATTCATTCCACCTTCTGCTCTCGCTGACGACTCTTCTCACCTCTCGACGAAGTTTCTACACGCATCCAAGGCTCAGAAAGGCATATTCTTCTCTCCTCACAGATTCTCTCGATCTTCTTGGCATCTACGAGTCTAGTCATTGCACTACTCATTGCCCAACGTAGATCTCCAGTCAGGGTACCACCCGGCACGTTTAAGACTTCGTCTAAAACGCTGCGTCCGCAGGGATACCTTAGACGTGTCGCCCGAATCTCGCAGCATTACGCTCTTGATTGTCCGCCGGGGCACGCCGGGAAATTGCACAGCTCATACGCTCCAATTTACCGTTCAAGGAAGCCTTTATCAAGGCTCGGAGAGGACCCCAACATCAAGCTGGGAGAGAGCTTTGTCGAGCGAGTCCCTCCTATACATAAATCCTTCATCCGAACGGAAAGGTATTTTTATCGAGTAAACACACTCGGATATCTCGATGGAGCAAAGCCCCTCTTACTTCCTAGGGTTCGAGGAGGAAGAGCTCGGCGCTGGAACGGGCATCGGCCCCGCTACAGCTCCTTATCCGAAACTCGATACTCACTCAAAACATAGTGACAAACTACACGGACCAGCTCCGTGCCCAAAGCTCGAACCTCTCGACGAGATCGCAGCTTTACCTAACAAATCCGCGAAGGGTTTGTTAGCTACACCCTTACCTACACAAGGGGCCGAGGATTCTTTACAGACTCTCTCGGAAGGTAGTTCTTACGATTCTACCCATATACATGGATATCCTAAATATTCATCTCACGATCGCACCGCCGATCCGAGTGTTAAATACACTCCTATCCTGCATACACCACACGGACCAAAAGGTACTTTCCAGCACCTCAATAAAACACATTCCGTTCCTCCTACAGATGTAAATCTGAGACCGGAATATTACACAACGGTTCAGTACCCAAATACACATTTCCAAACAGCTCGAACCGAACCTGGCGCCCCTCGCGGCCTACCAATGAACGAACCACGAGGTTCAACCACCCAGCAAAATGTCCTTGACAATTTCGCTCACATTTCCTTCGGAAATAATACAGGGACTAACCCGCATATCCAGGATATGGGTACTTTTCAAAACGTCCCACTTGGTCTACCTACACCAAGTAGAACATATATAAATCCACTACAAATCCATAATCCATTCGAATCTTCCATGCATTCTCCACTGTTGTACCTATTGATTGGAGTAAGTGGATAGTAAGTTATATTTGAAATTATTCAATATTCCCAATAAGAATTGTCGATGTTATAGTTTTTTCCCAGCTAGATCGGTTAATATATTAGTTCCGCTGTGGCAGGAAGCAAATTTCTGAAAAAGTTCTAAGAAGAAATTTCACGGAAACTCGAATCTTTCACAACTGGGCAATTGTACACACCGATTTGCTAAAAATAGAGCTTTAAGGGACGAAATTGTTCTCACTCCGGTAAACTGTTTCTCACCTGCCCATCGCAATTTTCCCACGTTGGATCGAAAAATGGCGGCGAGAGCGGATCTTAGACCCTCTCGTTTTCAACTGTCTCAGAGTGAGCCTGGAAGAATAAGAAAGAATGAGTGGGAATCCCAGTCAAAGAACGGGATTAACCAATAAACAATAAAAGATAAACAATAAACCAATTAATTCTGTTTACCACTGCGTTAAATTCTGTTGAAACTAAAACTCTTCAACGACTGTATTATTTATCACAATACAGGAAGTTCATTAACCTCTAAATTCTTCTTTTTATGGATTTTTTATAAGAACATCGAAGTCAGTGAGATTCAAAACATGTTTTCTAATCAAAATTCTTTACCTTCTATGTTGTTTATCACCAAAAACATTAGTAAATTTTCGTATGTGTGTAGAATGCTCAAATCATCTCTAAATCTCAAGCCATAAGACCCACCCCCCTCCCCACAACCTTTACCAAAGTTGGGATCCCTGAAACTTCCGTTTTATCGTACTGTATTATCCATGTTAAATTGTTTTGAAAAATCAAGACTTCGAGTGAAAAGAAATTGTTAACTACCAATTTACCAACAAAAAAAAACCTCGTTCTAAATAATATTCTGCTGTTTAAAAAAGATATTGGAGTTTTAGCTCGTTTTGCAGTTTTTATCTATTTTTTAACAAATACTAATTAAATTTTAGTACATTTTTCAGCATAAATTTGTCCATAATTTTCTTCATGTTCCAGTTCATTGTTGATAAACTTCTTTTGACTAAAATTCTGCACACAAAAAAACATATATTCAACTATTTCCAGTCATTTTAACCATTTTCAGTAATTTATTGGGCGCTTTTTTTAAATTTATACAATTTAACGTGGTCAAAAAGTGCTGGCCATCGAACCCATCCTCGCATTTGGAAAGCTTGTATATATATATATATATATATATATATATATATATATACAATACATGTATATATATATATAAGTAGTATAGGAATGCCAATCCTGGACCACTGACTTCAATCTCTGTTAAAAATGATTCCGACTTCAATCTCTGTTAAAACTGATTTTGTGATAAACCCTGTTAAAACTAATTTTGTGTTAAATCCTGTTGAAAATGCTTTTCTGTTAGACCCCTGATAAAATTTTTTAACACAAAACATCATAACACATTTTTTAACACAAAACATCAGAATCAGTGACTTTTTCATTTGGGGGGTAAGTTAAAAGAATAACATTTATAATAAAAATGAGTACAAGCGCATTATTACAAAAACTTAATTTTGATAGTAGAAATTTCTGTCAAAATTGTGAAAACGACGAGAAATTTATAAAAGAAAACGACATTTTAATTTGCAAAGTATGTTTTTCAGAAGTTATACAAATGACTTATTTTAATAATAGATCTTATAATGTCGTAGTACCAAAATACAAATATGATCGTGTTAGTCACTTTAAAAAATGTATTCAAAAGTATCAAGGAAAGCAATATACTTTTATAAACCCCACTATTTATTCAGACCTCGAGCACTTATTGATATTTCATGGAATAATTAAAGACGAGCGAGAATCTAGGTCTAAAAAATTTGCAAACGTAAAAAAATCTCATATTATACATTTCTTAAAAGAACTCGGATATACTAAACATTATGACGATTATGTACTTATACACGCAAATTTAACTGGTCAAAAATTAAACGACATAAGTCATCTGGAAAACATTCTAGTCAAAGATTTTGAAAAATTTTCTGAAAAATATTCGTCTATATTTACAAACTCTGAAAGAAAAAATTTTATAAATACAAAGTTTATTTTATACAGACTGTTATTGAGACACAACCATAAATTAGACGAAGGAGATTTTCTTACAGTAAAATCTCTTGATCGTAAAAATGAAACAGACAGAATTTGTAAAGCTATATTCGACTCTTTAGGGTGGGAATACAAAACTAAGTAATTTTTTAATGAACACTGCTCATTAAAAAATAAAATCTCCTTCCCCCAGCATTCTGAGCTTTTAGCAATCGTATAACTGATCCTCAAACTGATCCTTCAGTTTGTCTTTAACATCATTATAAACCAATTTTCTAATTTGACGTTCAGTAGCATTTTTAGGAACCTTAATCTTATTTTCATTAAGGTATGCCAAAACTTGCTCCTTTGTATGGAGTGGTGGTTTCCCATTGACACCTAAGAAGCGTTCTCTGTTCAACCGTTTACAAAATCTATACTCATTCAATTCATATAAAATAGCATCTAGTGCGTCAAGGTTTTTATCATAAAATTGAAATTTGGGTGTCTTTACCAACTTCCAGAAACCTCCATGTTTTTCACATAAATCTAATGCTTCGTCGTTTAAACCCATAGCTCTTTATTTATTATAGAAAATATTTTTTTCGGACCCACCTTTAAGAATTCATTGACAATGAGGGGTAAGTTAAAAGAAAGAAAAATAAATGAAAATAAATAGTTTATTTACATCGAGTAGATCAGCTTAGTTTCATAAAAAAGAATAGCTAGAAACGAATGCGATCGTCGAGGAGCGCTCCTGTAGATAAGGCGTTCTTCGAGGAGCGCTTTAGGTGGGGGAACTCATATTTTTAATCAGGCACATTTTATCTGTGATTCAAACTGGAGTCCGAGGCGCTCTTATCACGTCAGAGAATTACGTCACATCGTCCGCTTTTACATTCAGATAAACAGATAAGGCGCTCTTCGAAGAGCGGATTGGGTGGGAGAACACGACCTTCTGGTTCAGATGCATTTCATTCCATCTCCCAAAATGTTTTATACTCAGGAATCTTTAACATGGTTTCCACTCGTAAAATAATTTTATAAAATGATGAGAAGTAAATGGAGAGTTTCTTCAGCTTTGGGTTTTTATAAACCATTTTGCCAACTGCCCTGAGTTTTCTTGCATATCCTTCAGAAATATTAAATTTTGCTTGCAAGTGTTCTTTCCAGGTGGTTGCAGAAGTATTTTTCTTGAAGTTCTCGAAATATTCATTGAGAAAGTAGCCGTATGCTGAATACAAATAAAAGAGCTTCGTCTTTTGCTTTTTTATGACAACATGAAGTTTAAGTAAATAATCTTCAACTTCACCAATGTTCGTCTTATCAGGAGGTCGTAAGTCTTCAGTATTTCGATCTGGTACGAGATGATTAAGTAAAAAACTATGCGTTTTTTCAGGAGGAATAGTCTTAAATGTTCTTGGAAGTTTTAATAATTCTTTATAATTAATACGCTTTACCACTGGCACTTGAATGTTTCCAACTGTTATCAATGTTCTTGCTGCTTCCAAACTTTCACAATTTTCCACTTTCTTGATAAAGTCTATACACTCACTGTGATACTTTTTATGACTCTGAAGTTCAAAAAAAAAATCCTCTTCATCACCAAATGCAAACCTCATGTAATCTTTAGGTTGAGACATTGTACACACAGCGTCACTTCTGAAAGATAACTGAATGAGAACTGCGTATCGCCTCTTCCTTGACTCATATCGGTGATGCAACCAGTTTATGATAATGTAGATTCACCGAACAGTCGGTAGATTGTGCTTGCAGTTCTAATTCTTTAGTTTTTAGTGTCTCGTTATTCGGAGTAGTTTTTATTGAGAATATTCTCAATAAAAACATATTCACTCTATTCCCTAAACAAGTTTAAAATTCCTCTCGAATTATATTCTTCAACAGAATGTAGTTCAGAGTAACTTCTGAAACCAAAATTACGTAAGCAAAAGTGTTTTCTGGTGCATCATTTTCAAAATCCGCTCGTAAAATTATATTACTTTTTTGTCCAGATATGGACTGTGGTTGTCTAGTCATATTCACACTGAATATTGGATAGCTCTCTTTGAAGAACTGAGGCTCATAATATGGAAGGGATGAGGAATCTTGACATACTATTCTCTTGAAATCTGTAAACATGTCGTAAGCTAAGTTATAATCCCCTGAACTCCAATTTAAATTCAAAGGTTCTCGAGGAAAAATTTTCCCTGCTACTTCAAAACTAATATTTTTTACACTCAAATTATCAAATTTGGAATTATCTTTCTTTTGATCATTTTTTCTGGCAGTTTGGAATACAACAAACCCCCAGAACGGATTCTGTAAATTTCTATAAATATCGGTAATATTATAAGTGAAGTAATTTTGAGTGACACGCTTTTCAATACATTGCAATTTTTTAAAGTGAAACAAATAAGGAGCGGTACTAAGTTCAGCAATTAATTTATTTTTGGATTCACCTGTATATTCAATTATCGGGACTCGCAGGTAGAAAGTTTTAATTTCCACTTTTCCCTCCACAGCTTCAGGAGGAGTATTATCTTTCTTGTAACGGAAGAGCACATTATCATCAGAATTTCTAATGAATGTGATTTCAAAACCTCCCTTGTAAATTGGAACTGTTGAATCACTGAAGAACCCAAGGCCTAAATCACCCAATTTACCACTTGCACTGAAATTTCCACCTCCTATAGCTTTCGTATTAAAACCTGAATTCATTACTTTACCATTATAGTTTGCTGGGCCTGGGAAAGAAGCTATACCCATCACTGTACTAGCAATACCTGGATGATCAATTTCATCAATAAGCGTATTGTGTTTTCTTATTTCAATTTTGGAAAAAAGATGTGCTACAAAATTGTTTATCATCATTACACTATCATTTGTTCCATATGCTTTTGTGGTATCTTTAGGAATGTATTTTCCAGAAATGTAATATTTAATATTGCTGCTAATAAACTCATCATTTAGAAGCAACTTGAAAAAGGTTCTTTTGTTCTCAGAGTTAAATTCCAAATTAGTTTCAGGACTATAGTTTTGATACTCAATACTTGTGATTTCAGAATCGTATTTCGAGTAAATTGCTTTAATTTCATTCATACTTATTTATTATAGGAAAAAAAGTTTTTATAGAATCGAAATTCTATAAAAAATATCGAGATAGTGGAATAATTAAAGGGGAATCCCTATAAAAACTGACTTAAAATCTAATTAGTAAAGGTGGTGTCTACGAGACACTACCTTTAAAGTTAAAATCCAGTTCTGAAAACTTCCCCATGTTTCAAAAGTGATAGTTTGATAGGGTCCGCACTTTTAATTTCTTTCTTATTTTTATTATATTGATTTAGAATATTACTTTTCATATTTATATAATTTTTTATTTCTTGTTCAATATCATTGAACTCTTCATCAGATATTTTACCGTCTTTAATTGCTTTTATGAACTTTTCTTCAATCGAATTTAATTTAGCTTTTGCCAAAAGCGCAATTTCAGAGTGTTTAGTAATTTTTTTATTGAAAAATCCGCTTGAAGTCCTTAATATTACTGATAAGGTTGTCAAGCCTACAGAAATTGGAACACTGAATGGAATTATTATTGGTAATGTTATAGAAGCACCAGTCAGTCCGAGTTCTGAGAGGGCAAATAAAAATTCAGTACCGTAAAGAGTACTGGATAGTTTTCCATATTTTTTACTCAAACCATTTCTCATTTTCTCTTCATCTTCTAAAAATTTAAATTGATTGATAATTCGATTGATTCTATAATTGTTCTCTTTAAACTCGGGAAAAATTATTTTTGGATATAATCTAGGATGAGTTATTGGATTAAATTCTTCAGGGGCTGAAGGTGTTTCATTATTTGTGTACATCATTTTATTATAGGAAAAAAGTTTTTTTATAGAATCGAAATTCTATAAAAATATCAAGACTATAAAATTTAATAAAAGAAATTAAGATTTTTCTTCAATGTTCTCATGCTATTTTCAAAATCGTGTCCTTCTGATAGCTTTTTCAAAATTAATAAACATAAATGTCCACAGATAGGAGGATCATATTGGTTTTGGATTTGTTCCTCATTATAAAATAAATTTTCTGAACCTAAATAGTGAACAAGTTCTCTTGGTGGTGGTGCATTACCATACGAATCAAAATAATATTTTAAATTGTTATTTTTATA
This sequence comes from Adelphocoris suturalis, assembly GCA_030762985.1. Taxonomy (NCBI): domain Eukaryota; kingdom Metazoa; phylum Arthropoda; class Insecta; order Hemiptera; family Miridae; genus Adelphocoris; species Adelphocoris suturalis. Next base: position 88,328,631 of record CM061045.1, read on the forward strand.
AAATGCAGTCCAGTGGCTTCCAGCCTCATCAGAATTTTCTAGATTTATAATTCCACATTCCGTGTGGTTCACTTTCTCTGGTAAATCATCCTTCATGAAAACTCCTTTGAAATTTTTAATTTTCATTTCTTTCGATAATCTTTCAATATCAAAATTGGTAAGAGGTTGGAAGCTATTTAGTTTTTTGATTTGGTAGGTTTCTTTTTAGGTTTCTTTTTAGGTTTTGAAATAGTTTTTTTCTTCTTCAATCCAGAACCGATACTTAAACTTTTTGCGTTTTGTGCTAATCTCTCCATTTCCAAGTTATGGCGTTTGATTTCTGCTTCTTCAGCAGATTTATGCTTAGAATCAATAACGCTAGAAGCTACTGCAGCTCCACCACCCAATAATGCCCCAAGAGCGCCAATTCCTGCAAAAAGTAAGGGTAAAAATCCCCCTGAATGATTTATTTGCAACTGATCATAATTCATTTCCAATTCCAACCCTTTTTTGTTTTTGATACATTTATCTATCTTTTTTTTTCTGAGTTTCATTTAACAGGATTCTATGATTTCCTTTTCCACTAATATCTGCAAAAGTCAGTCGTACTTTTACTGGAACACGTTTTTTATAAGCAGATCTTATTTTTTTCATTTGTATTTCTGACAAATTTATTTGATGTGTAATCATTTTATTATAGGAAAAAAAGTTTTTTTATAGAATCGAAATTCTATAAAAAACAATCATAATAACTAATTAGTATACGCCCATCCCAAAGACCCGTTTAATTTTCATACCACCTGTTACAGTAGCAGCAGCCAATTTTTCACCGATATTTGTTGAACTTTTCATAATTTTATAAGCTTCTGTTTCTAGTTGTTTATCAGCAAGATGCCTATCACTTGTTTTTTCATGATCCCTATAAAAAATGTCGTGTTGTTTACAAGCTTTATCAAGGCTATTTATACCTTCATCACCTCTATTTAATCTCTTATCCAATTTAGTAAATGGTCCACAATATTGATAACCACCTGGGAGATGCATTTCAGGTACGAAACCGTCTAGTTTGTTCAACAAAGTATTGAAAATACCAGAACCGTTTTTTATCATATTTTTGGGTAAATTATTAATAATTTTAATCAAGTATTCAGTTCCCTTGGGATTATCAATATCTTTCTCCAGTTGATCTTTAATGAAATTTATAATTCCCAATTTTTCATTGTGAAAATTATTATTTCCTGCCTGCTCTTGCGCATACAAATAGTATAGTCTTTGTTGAAGTTGATTCAAATTATCTATATATTTAAATTCTACAGGATTTTCAGTATATTTAATCAACCCAGTACCAATCTTTTTCTTTTTACTATACTCCCAGATTGGTTTTATGATTTCTTTCCATTTTTTACTAACACTTGATTTTGGTTGTTTAGATTCGGGATTATTATTTTGAAACATGCTATTTGTTTGAATGAGGATTTTTGCATAAGCATTAAAGTCTTCATTAGTGTATTCATCTTTGGATGGAATATCAGAAGCTATGGGTTTTGTTAAGAGCTTCCATAAGCCTTCAGTACCGGAATATTTCATTTTTTCTATTTCAATATCATTGCCATTTACCCGTATCTGTTTATTTCCAATAAATATATGATTTTTTAAAGGATATATTCCAAATTGCCTATCAGGATGAAGAATATATAATTCTGCAATTGACCCAATACCTAAAGGGCCTACAGAAGAGTTTGGTAATTTAACACTTTTTTGTAATATTAATCCCATTTCATCATCCCTATCTGCATTGTCACTTGAAAAGCTTTGATTTAATGTATCTTCAGTATCATTATCAATACCTTGAACCTCGCCATCAACATCTTGAAAAGAAACTTTTTTAGGTGAACTGATAGCCAAGGGGTTAAATGTTTTTATTGCAGGAATGAGTTCTAATTTTTTACCAAGATCTTCATCAGTTTGTTTCACTGCTTTTTCTACCTTATCTAATCGTGAAGTTATAGGTTCATAAGCCTTTTCTTTTGTCTCCTTATCAGATGCTTGGTTAATCCTTTCTTGTTTTGCTAATTTTTGTAAATATTTTCTAAGTTTAATCGATTTATCAGCTTCAGCTACGCTCATGGGTTTACGGTTTGGTTTTGTGAAAAATATTTGTTCATCTTTTTCGGAAGGTTTATCAATCTTTTTGATTTCTCTAAGTTTGGCTTCTTTTTCCTTCATAATTTCAAGTTGCGCTTCTTTGTATTTCTGTCTAAGCGCTTGTTCTAAAGTAATTTTTGTCATGTTTTTATTATAGGAAAAAAGTTTTTTTATAGAATCGGTCAAACGTTAAAACGCTCAAACGCTTAAACGCTTAAACGCTTAAACGCTTAAACGCTCAAACGCTTTAGGAACGCTATTTTTGCGTTTTTAAGCGTTTCCCAATGCGATTTTTGAAGCGTTTCCCAATGCGTTTTAAAGCGTTTTCCAATGCGATTTTTGAAGCGTTTCCCAATGCGTTTTTATAGGGATTCTCTATAAAAACAAAACTTAAAATCTAAAATATTTCGCCAAATTTCTTTCGGTAACGTCCGTTACTGCGTTTCTTTGTTAGATCAATCGTTAGAAAACCAAAGCCCTCATCCCAACAAGAATAGCATAATTCTTTGAATCGTTCATAAGTGAAATCAGTTCCCACATATTCATCATAAATATCTCGCATGTATCTTGGTCCTTGTCTAAATACACATAAAAAATTAATATTGTTTCTAATGAGTTGTTTATCAACTTTTGACCATGATTGTGTCAAGTAAACGCACGAAATTTTCTTATGGCGTCCTCTCACAAAATAATCTTTGATTTCTCTCTGATGTTGAATGTTTACACAATCATCAAAAATAATAAGACTTTTTTCTTCACATGCGTCCAGGGTTATAAGTTCGTCACAATTACTGAAAAACTGCGCTATTTCCACACCATCTTTTGCAGAAATTTTTTCATAATTGCTTCTCAAAATCTCATATGCATTCTGATCCAGAGATTTTGAAAAAATATATAGATGATTAAAGGGGATTCCCCATGGCTTTGTGATGAGATTATAGAGAAGTGTTGTTTTCCCACAACCAGAAGTTCCTACTATTAATGATCTTAAAGGTAATGGTAAAATTCCTTTTCTAGCCTCTTTTTTATCATGCGAAATTGGATCAATCTTGTATTTGTATTTACTCATATTTATTATACGAAAAACTTTTTACCTATAATAAAAGCATGACTCTAATAAAGATTTCTGATAAACACCAAGATCTAAAAATAACTTTTGATCCACAAATTGTTCTAAATCCCAATAAAAATTATAAACTCGGAATAGTAAAGTTATTATTTACTTCACCTTCTCTTTCATTTCAAGTAAAAAATGTATTGATATCATTAAAAATGTTTATTATAGATGGATGGTATCATAACGAGCATGTGTTAGATGGCACATTTACTGTTGAGACGTTTAAAAGAGAATTATATTTAAAAATAAAAAATTATATAACTGAACTCATGAAGAAATTTGAGGAGAATAAAACACTTTATAAATCACAAATTGACACATTAAAAAAAAAAAACCTGAAAGTTTGGTTTTTAAAGTAGACTACGGTCCAAATTGTAATAGATTTTATCTTAAATCTCCTGTTGTTCTCGGGTTTATAAGGTATGGAAATTTCTGCGAACTGTTCGATTTTAAACAGTGTAAAACACCTGGGGATTATTTTGATGCTAATAAGGAATATTATTCAGAAGACAATCCAAAATTAATCAAAAATATTTCATTAATTGAATGGCATTGCAATATTACCGATTATAGCTTCGCTAATCATGATGAACATTCACATCTCCATAGTGAACATGAATTACTCCATGTATCTTTGATAGAGAAAACGATTCTCCCAAATACTACTTATATGGAAACGAATAAGAAAATTCTCTACAGTTCTTTACGAAAAGGAATTAGAGAAATTAAAGAAATTAAACTATCATGTAGAAATGAAAATGGAGATGAGCTGCAATTTGAAAATGTTACAGTTTATTTGCATTTGATTGAAGAGTGAGTGAGGAGTTTCTTTTTTATGAGAAATATCTCATAAAAAACCTTTTTTCCTATAATAAAATGGATAATGATTTAACTGATCCTATTTACTGTCACAAGTGTAAGAAAAAAACGAAAAATATAAACGTGAAAATTGTACAAACTGTGAACGGAAGGTGGATAATTTCAGCTAAATGTGTTAAATGCAGAACTCATAAGAGCAAATTCATTCAAGATCCTAACGGAGAAAAAGCACCAATTCGTGCCATTTTTGATTGGGCTATAGAAGGCAAGGTACCGGACACATTAAAAAAACCTGTTTTCCTATAATAAAAATGGATAATGATTTAACTGATCCTATTTACTGTCACAAGTGTAAGAAGAGAACCAATAATATTGATGCAGAAAAAATACAAACGGTAAACGGGAGATGGAGAGTGGCTGCAAAATGTACAAAATGTAAAACTAATAAGAGTAAGTTTATCACTTCCCCCGAGAGAGAAAATTCTGAAGAACCAACTGTAGTAGAAGATCTGAATGTTGATGAAAAATTATCTCTCGCTAAAGAATTACATAAGTCAATAAGAAATAAATTTCAAAAAAGGACAATATTTACTAAAGGTATTGATGATTTGTGGGCTGCTGATTTGATAATCATGAAAAATTATGAAAAAGAGAATGATGGATACGGTTATATGCTTAATGTTATCGATACATTTTCAAAATTTGCATGGACCTTACCCTTGAAGAAAAAGGATGGAAAAAGCGTAACAAAAGCTTTTGAGAAAATCATAGAAAAGGCCAAATCACAAAATCATAAAGCTCCTAATTTACTACATACCGATAAAGGATTGGAATTCGAAAATAAAATGTTTAAAGAATTTCTGAAAAGTCACCAAATAAAAATGTATCATACACAGAATGAAGAAAAATCGGCAATCATAGAAAGATTTAATAGAACTTTAAACGAAAAAATGAAAATCCATTTTGAAGTACGAAATAATAAGAAATGGATCGATATTCTAGAGGATTTGATTCATGAATACAATTTTAAAGATTTCCATAGATCGATTGGTATGATACCTGTACAAGTTAATAAAAATAACGAAGATGAAGTGTTAGTTAGATTGTTTAGGAACCAAAAAGCCTCACAAAAAGTAAAGTTTTCTCTTGGAGATCGAGTTCGAATAACAAGATTTAAGAAAACATTTGGGAATAAATATGATGCTAAATGGACTAGAGAAATTTTTGTGGTTTCTGGAATTCTACCAACAAATCCGATTACTTACAAAATAAAAGATTTAAACGACGAAGAGATTGAAGGATCTTTCTATGCTCAAGAACTACAAAAAACAGAATTCTAGAAAAAACTTATTGGTTCAGGCTCGAAAGAACCAAACAATTGTTAACCGAGATCAAAATTTGCGGCTCACATGTGAGCCATAAAATTTCGTATGAAATGAAAAAGCCGCGGCTCACATGTGAGCGTCGGCTCTAAAATTATGAGCTTTCTTACGTTAAAGAGGGTGGGTCCAAATCGGACCCCCCCACTTTAAGAGTTTTAAAAATATTCTTTAAATGTTCTCGACTTGTATTCGACTTTAAAGTTAAAGAGGGGTGGCCAATTTGGCCCCCCCTCTTTAAGAGTTTTCAAAACTATTCTTTAAATGTTCTCGACTTGTATTCGACTTTACATAGGACCCCCCCGTCGAATCGACGGGTCCTACTTATTTACTGTTAAAAATCAAATTGACTCGTATTTGCCTTAATAGGAGACCCGGCGAATCACCGGGTCTCCTATTTAAAGATGGAAGGCTAGTTAAAAGAATATATTCTATAATAAATAAATAGAAATGAATAGGGAGCAGCTATTGAAAAAAATTAATTTTGAAAACAACACAAACAAGCTTTCTGAACTAGAAATCGGAAAACCTTACAAAATTATAAACTTTGAATTTGTGTCAACGAAATACTCGTGGGAGGCTGTTATAGCCAATCTAGGAGAATTTAGAGTGTTCATACCAGAAAGATGTATTCAAGAATTTGATAAAAATGAACTCCAAGCTCTAGTTGAGTACGGTGTTTGCTTAGTGTACCATGGAATCACCAAATCAATAAATGGGAGAGACATGTATAACATCAAGTTTGTTTAAAACCCAATCTATTAAAGGTGGGGGGCGAATCGCCCTCACCTTTAAATATTAATAAAAAACGTTTTAATGGAAATTTTCCATTAAAACAACAATATTATACTAAGATTTTTTCAGAATTCAATTTCCCTCTGCATGTTTTTAAAACAGTTTCATAATATGTTTATTTTCCAAGTATTTTACCACCTCCTAAAGAGTTGGTGCGTTTCCATAGGACTCCTCATCTAATAAAACTCATACAATATATAGTATCCATACAAGAAAAAGCGGGTGGATAATATAAAAATTGAGGGATTAGTTAAAAGAATCTCTTTTCTAATAAAAATGAACGATACGAAAAAAAATGAAGGGTTAGTTAAAAGAACCCCTACTATAATAAAAATGCATGATGCGAGAAGACATTGTGAAAAGTGCGATGTTAGCACTACTTATAAAAATTGGGCTAGGCACCTAAAGTCTAAGAGCCATGGAAAAAACGACCCGGACCGGACAATGACTATCAGAAAACCTAGGAAAGCGAAACCTGTATTTGTAAATCCGAGGAAATTGCACAAAGTATTTAATTTTAGTGAAAAAATATTTGAAAAAAGCAAAGAACCGAAAACGGAAGTTGTAAAAAAGGAAGCTGCATTTAAATCTAGATTAGTGACTTACGATATTAAAAATACGAAAGGATTTAAAGATGCTTCCAAATTTCTTGACAGTATTAAAAAAACCGTAACTGGTTTAATCAACATGAAACTTAGAGAAATGAAACTAAAAGTTAATGTAGTTTTAATCGCAGAATTTAAAAAAGGGACTAACGAAAATAATATGGAGTATCATGAACTCAATTTCAAAACTAAAAACGTAATAATATTGCAGTCAGCAGAAGTACCAAATTGTTACGAGGAAATGAAACAGAAAATTCTAAATGAAATGGAATCGTTCGAAATAAAAGGATCTCAATGGCAACTTCATAAGATCAAGCATTTGGAACTTAACGTTAACAAGTACACTCCATTGAAAGGATCGTCTTACATTCAACTCCCTGATTTTCTACAAAATAGGAAAGCAATCATAAATGTGAAAAATGATGATAATAAATGTTTCCTTTGGTCTGTTCTGTCTGCACTTCATCCAGCTGACCACCATTCTGATAGAATAGGAAAGTACATAACATGGGAACATGAGTTTGATGAAGCGTTGAAAGATATCAGTTTTCCTATGAAACTTACGAGTATAAAATTGTTTGAGAAAAGAACTGGGATTTCCATTAATGTTTACTGTCTGGATGAAAATAATACTATAGTTCCCTTGGAAATAACGAAAGATGAAAAGGAAAAACACATTGACTTGTTGTACTTGAAAAACGAGGAAACTGAACATTACTGCTGGATCAAAGATCTATGGAAACTGGTTGGTCATAGTCAGCTAACAAAGAATGGTCACAAACGATTTTTATGTAAAATGTGCTTGAATAGCTTTGGAACTCAGGTTAAATTAAACGAACATAAAGAATATTGCGGAGCTCATAAAGCTGTTAAAGTAGAACTACCTGAACCTTACGATAACATCTTACAATTTGAAAATTATAAACGCTCCATGAAAGTTCCATTCGCTATCTACTCGGACTTTGAAAGTTTTCTAAGCAAACTTCAAACTTGTCAACCTGATGAAACTAATGCGTTCACTAATAAAATTCAAAAACACGAAGCTAGCAGTTTTTCATATTACATAAAGTATTCCAACGGATATTATAAACCTCCAGTCGAATATTCTGGTACGGATTCTCCAAAAGTATTTTATCAGAAACTGAAAGAGGAAGTTTTACACATTGCTAAGGAATATTACGATAAAATTGTACCAATGAAACCATTGACAAACGAACAGAAACAGGAATTCAAAAATGCTAAAGCTTGTCACATTTGTGAGAGAGGTTTTAACGAATTGCCTCCAATGCTTGAAAAGAAACTCGAGGAGATGGAAAAAGCTTTGGTCTACTTTCACATGCAAGAAGATGAAAGTAATGCAAACAAAATACAAACGGAATTGACCCAATTAAAACAAAATATCAATATGAACAAAAGTCGTGTGGCTGACCATGACCATTTGTCAGGAGAATTTAGAGGTACCGCCCATTCTCTGTGTAATTTGGAGTATCAATGTCCGAGATTCGTACCTGTATTTTTCCACAACCTGGCTGGGTACGATGCCCACTTATTTATAAAACAACTCGGAGAGGATGAAGGGGAAATACGATTGATTCCAAATACTGAGGAAAAGTATATCTCATTCTCAAAGATTCTCAGGTACGACTCTGGAAAATTGGATATGAAAGGAAACAAAGTAATGAATAAAATTGAAATAAGGTTCGTGGATTCGTACAAATTTCTATCGAGCTCTTTGGAAAAACTAGTAGGAAATTTAACGAAAGATCAATTTAAGGAACTGGTAAAACATTTTGGAACAGAGAACTTGGAGTTGATGACAAGGAAACTAGCTTACCCATATGAGTACATGGATAGTTCGGAAAGGTACGATGAAACCTGTTTACCACCTATTGAAGCATTTTACAGCAGCTTGAACAAACAAGGAGTACAAGAGTCCGAGTACAGAAATGCGCAAGAAGTTTGGGAAAGATTTGGAATCAAAAACATGAGAGAATTCACCATGCTTTACAACAAAAGTGACATCTTACTGCTTGCAGATGTGATGGAGAATTTCAGAGATATTTCCCTGAAAACATACAAACTAGATCCTGCATGGTATTACACAACACCTGAATTCTCATGGGACTGTATGTTGAAAATGACTAAAGTTAAGTTGGAACTTTTGACCGATTACGATAAAATTTTAATGATAGAAAAAGGAATTCGTGGTGGTATATCGCAATGTAGTAACAGGTACGCGAAAGCAAACAACAAGTATATGATTGATAAATATGACCCAGCTAAACCTTCGAGTTACATAGCGTACGTAGACGCTAACAACCTTTATGGATGGGCAATGTCAAAATACTTACCATATGGTGGTTTTAAATGGGTAGAGAACTTGTACAATTTAGATGTTGAAAAGATTGATGATGAATCTCCTAAAGGTTATATTTTAGAAGTTGACTTGGAATATCCTAAAGAACTGCACGATTTACACTCGGATCTACCACTTGCACCGGAAAACAGGATTGGAAATACAAAATTACCTAAACTGATGACAACTTTGTACAACAAAGATAGATACGTTTTGCACTACAGGAATTTGAAACAGTGTCTGAGCATGGGGATGAAACTAAAGAAAATACACAAAGTTCTGGAGTTTGATCAATCGGATTGGTTGAAAGTGTACATTGACTTCAACACGGAACTGAGAACGAAAGCGAAAAATGATTTTGAAAAGGAATTTTTCAAATTGATGAACAACAGTGTATTCGGAAAAACGATGGAAAATATCAGGCAAAGAGTCGATATCAAATTATGTTCAAACGGAAAGAAACTGGAATTATTGATAGCAAAACCAACTTTTGATCGTAGAACGATATTCACTGAAAACTTAGCAGCAGTTCACATGAAAAAGACCAAAATTCTTTTCAATAAACCCATCTACATTGGAATGAGTATTTTGGACATTTCAAAAACTCTAATGTACGACTTTTATTACAACACGATAAAGAAACAATACGGAGAAAATGTCAAATTGATGTACTGTGACACGGACAGTCTAATCATGGATATCAAGACTGAAGACTATTACTCGGATATTAAAAACAACATGATTGATCAGTTTGATACATCCGATTATCCGAAAGAAAATGTCTACGGTATACCTCAAGTGAACAAGAAAGTACTTGGAAAATTCAAAGATGAAATGAGCGGAAAAGTAATGGAGGAATTTGTCGGACTAAGATCGAAACTTTACGCACACAAAACGTTCGAGAATCAAAAAGAAACAAAGAAAGCGAAAGGAATCAAGAAAAACGTTATTGAACAGGACATTAAATTCAATGATTTCAAAGAATGTCTGTTGACCAAGAAACCGATCTACAAAACGCAAATGATGTTTAGATCAAACAAGCACGATATTTATACCATTAAACAGAACAAGAAAGCGCTCAGTGCCTACGATGATAAAAGACATATTCTAGACAATGGTATGGATACTCTTGCTTGGGGACATCATAAAATTGGAATAGGAAAAGAAAATTTCGTAGATCATCTGAAGGAACTTACGAAAACACAAAACGAGAAAGAAAATGGAAATGGAATTATAGGTAGGATTAAAGTAAATACTAAATTATAATTTTTATAAGGGATCCCTTATAAAAACCTAATATTTTTACATCTCCTCTTCCATCTCTCCTCTTACTACAGATTCACTTACAAATGCAAATATACTGTGCACACATTTTAGCATATTTTGATTATCCTCTTCGATGCATTCAAAACAAATATCACCATTTAGTACTGTAACACCACAATTTTTGCAAACGTTAATATTTTTGAAAGGAGTAAAATTTAGAATGTTTTCAGTTAGTTTATTTTTTCCATTGAGAAAGTTACGTTTCACAGTTGGTAAATCCAAAAACTTATGATACTTTCTCACGAAATAATCAGTCAGTTCTCCAGATTTAGATACTTCCTGCCACTCGCTCTTGGAAAGACAATTTCCATCTTCGAGTTCTCTTAACGATTTAAAGTATTCCATTTTATTATAGAATATATTCTTTTTAACTTACCCCCGCCAAATGAAAAAAGTCACTTGGTCTGATGTTTTTGTGGCAACTTTTAAAATTGAAACGATGAGTTAAAGGAATGGGGTTTTATAATAAAAGATGGCCGATAAATTTTTGGAAAGAATCAATGGTAGGAGCGAATTTAGTACGTTTAATGATTTAAAACGTAACAAACCTTATGTGATCCTTAAAGCGGAAAAGGTGAAAGCTAAATTTGGCGAAACTATAGCGGTAGACTTGGAGGGTGGCTTTACCAACATATTACTACCAATTCATTTTTTAAAAAATAGGTTTAACCAAGAGGGGGATTTAGAAACACTCGTGAAAGACAAATATAAATTGATCTATAAAGGTAAAGTGACACTTAAAAATGGTAATAAAATGCATTGTATAGAGTTTACAGAATGAGCTGATGGTATAATTAATATATACAATTTTTAGTGATACATGTCATTAAAAATTAAAACCTACTGTAATTTTTTAGAGTTTCACTAAAGTTTCTAATAGGAAAAAATATTCTTTTAACTTACCCCCGCCAAATGAAAAAGTCACTGATTCTGATGTTTTGTGTTGAAAAATACGTTCTGATGTTTTGTGTTGAAAAATGTGTTATGATGTTTTGTGTTAAAAAATTTTATCAGGGGTCTAACAGAAAAGCATTTTCAACAGGATTTAACACAAAATCAGTTTTAACAGGGTTTATCACAAAATCAGTTTTAACAGAGATTGAAGTCGGAATCATTTTTAACAGAGATTGAAGTCGGTGGTCCAGGATTGGCATTCCTATACTACTTATATATATATATATATATATATATATATATATATATATACACGGATTTCAATGAAGAAAAATTTCGAAAATTTTTGGAGCCATTGCAATAGCTTCAGTTTCTTTTAAAATTTGCTAGAAACTCATATAATAAACTATCATTAGGGAGGAAGTAAACAATGACACGTTTACCTAATGGATTTTGGTACAAACCTTTTTCTGGTAAAAACACTTGATGATAACGCGTAGTTATGATCCAGTTAGGGGCATAATAGGTACTTCAAACTAGTTTAGTATAGTTTATACTTGCACACGCAATACAAAATAAGCACACAGAAAATTAAATACCTACTCATATTTTTATCAAACAGCTGGAAAATTAATTTCACTTCCGACTATCCCGGTCTTCCAAGTTTTGATGATGACTGGATACCCAGTTTACTACTCAACGCCTGCGCCGCGCAGAGATAGACTTCTTTACACCACCTTCCGGTAGTCCGTTCTTCCTAGCTACTCATTTGTAAGGCATTCGTTTGATTTGGCTTCTAGCTAAAATGGATGCGAATGCAGAAGAAACAATGGGACTTGTAAATTACGGGAAAATTCCTAAGTTTTGGAAAAGCTAGGACAGTTCAACGTTATTTACCACAAGATCTTCAGTTTTGGAAGGCGAATTGAATGGTTTTCGCAGTCCTTTCCTCAACGATTTGAGTAGCTTCACGAAATTGGAAACCCAAAAATTGAGATCAAATTGGCGTAAACTGAATTCGATCAAATTTTGAGTGATTTTGAGGTTAAGGAAAGAGAAAATCATGAGAGTAAGTCCCACTCCGACTTGATGGTTGATCTCATAGCCAATTTCCTCGAAGATCAGCGCACGGAGGCAAACTTTTAGGACATGTATCAAATTGGTAAACATATATATATATATTTTTTTTTATAATTAAAATTTTGATTACAGTTTTGTTTCAATTAATTGATTGATTTATTCAGTTTTTTAACCTTATTTTTTTTTTTTAGGGAATTTTGTTGGTAAATGCCAACCTTGTGATGCGATATAGGCTTTTACAATAAACGCTTGCTGACTAGAGTGGGCGGGCTGCTGATCTGAGCGGAGACTATATTACTATTACATATTGTAAATTCTAACTAGCCATCCTCCAAGCTTCTAAGCAGGTATCTTTGGGTTGAAGTTATTGAAGTTGTTGTGTCGCGGACGGTAGATCGCCGTCGTTGCACCCGAATGAAAGTTAACAACTCTATGGAGAGAATTTAGATTTTAGATATTTTGACCAGGACGTTTTGCGACGTGATTCACCGTCGACAGCAGGGTTGCCAGGTGGTATGAGAAAAAAGTCCGGACATTATGAGTCGAGAAGGCACATTCAAAAAACAAAAAACTAATAAATAAATTATACACTAATCAATTTTATGCATGTAGCAAACTAATTGATATGCCCATAATTAACCCCTGAGTGACGCTTTTCCTATCACAATTATATAAGGTCCATCTAGGTATCAAGAAACTACCACCTTATACCTACTTACTTCTACTGCAAACACTTCGATACGGCTTCACAGTCAATTGCGTAAACAAAATTGTCCGACTTTTATGGAATCGTCTGGGATTGGATCTGGCAGGTTAACGCCTAGTAGGTCCCCTATAAATTTCATTTTCGTCGGATCAATAATAGCTTATGCGCAAACGTGAATTTCTTTTAACGTCGATTTCTCAATATCTATCTGTCCGATTTCGTTCAAATTCATCTAGTTTTCAAGGAGGTGCCTTGCCAGTTTATGTTGATTGGTTGAAAAAAACTATTGCTCATTGGCATAACTAAAGTTCATTGAGACACATGAAATACCTAGATTAATGGACCGATTTTGATAAAATGTTTAGGGATTATGTGGGTCAGCTCCAATATGGTTCCCTATAATTTTCATTGTCGTCAGATCAATAATGGCGTGTGCGTATGCGCAAACGTGAATTTCCTAAAACGTTGATTTCTCACAATCTATCCGTCCGATTTTGTTCAACTTCGACGGATAGTGGGTTATAGGTTTTAAGGAGGTGCCTGACCAGTTTCATCGTAATTGGTTAAAAAAGAACTATTGCGCATGCGCAAAACAAAAGTTCTTTGACACTCATGAAACTCCTAATGAACTGACTTCGATGCAATTTCAAGTTATTATGCAGGGTTGCTCCAATATGGTTTCCAATGATTTCCATTGCCGTCGGATCGATATGGCCTGTGCACGTGCGTATACTTGAGTTTCTTACAATGCCGATTTCTTACGATCTATCATTTTGATTTCATTCCAACTTGGAACGTAGTTGGGTATGAGTTTCAGGAAGATTCCCTATCAATTTTATTGCAATTTGTTGAGTGATTACTATTGCACATTCGCAAAACTAAAGTTGGATGACACGCCTTTAGGAAATTTTACGTTGATTTCCCGAACGGCAATGTCTCTTTCTGCTTTCTCACATAAACTTTAAAATACCTCAATTCGCAACCCGGCAAAATCATCTTTATCATATAAGGTTCTCTCCTACGAACTATCTATTAAACCGCCCCTTAAACCGTTTAGCCCGTGATGCCAATCTTATTCTTCAACTAACCCGGAATCAAACATTTTTTTCCTGCCCCTTCGCCCATACCTATATATTATAAAAAATTGTGTACCGTGAACTTTTAGCGAATTTTCTTAGAAAATGTTAGCGAATTTTCTAAGAAAATGAAGCTATTGCAATGGCTCCAAAAATTTTAAAATAAAAATTTTCAAAAATTTTCTTCATCGAAATCTGTTTTGAGGCATTCTGAAATGATTCCTGGATTTTAACGCTGTTTTATATGTATATATATATATATATATATATATATATATATATATATATATATATATATATATATATATATATATATATATATATATATATATATATATGTATGTATGTGTCATTCCAGACGATAACTTTAACTCTCGATAGAATTGAGATAAAAACTTCATTCTTTCGCCAAAAAATCAAGCATTTCAAAAGAAAGGATGAGTTCGTTGGACAACACTTTTTGAGCACATTAAATTGGTCAAATTTCAAAAAATGTACTCAAAAAATCACTAGAGAGAGAAACAACCTTTATTTACAAAAATAAGGCGAGCTGCCCGGTAATACGGGTTGCCAAATGACACAGCATTCTTTTCAGACACAGATTGTTACAGGGATTATTATTTTTTTGTTATTACATTAGATTGTAGTTAATGGGATGATGTATGTGATGAAGTTAACATTGGTGGAGTGGGTTGAATGTTAATAATAGGAGAATGGTTGAGGATTTCATGAGTAGAGATGGCGGTGGATGATGTGGAGTGTGTCTTGAAGAACGGTGAGGCAGAGTTTGGTAAGGGTGGTGTTGTTAATCTGGAATCTTTTAAAGAATCCCCGAAGCAGTGGCGAAGCTGTCCCCCTCACTCCGAACCAGAGTCCATGGACTTCCCAGTTCGTAACTCCATATTTCTCTCGGAAATACGGGACAGTGGGTTCGTAGATAGTTTTCTTTTCCCTGTCGATGTCAATGTCCAGTGAGTCCACGTTGGACTCCCAGCGAAGAGTTGGATCTAGGATCATGGCTCGGTCTTGTGAGCGGTTGACAGCGACAATGTCAGCTCGACGGTTCTGCTCCCCTCCTCCGTCGTCCAGGCTCTGACAATGGATCTCTTCATACACCTCCCATCCCTTCTGTCTGAAGATATTAGCTATCTCTGAGCGGATTTTGTGGTGTGCAGAATTCCTCAGTAATTCGGATCGGGGGCAGGAGCCGCGGATGTGGGGGATGGTCTCAATCTGGTTCTTCTCTCCGCAGGTGGGGTTCCTGCAGAGGCGATAGCGATTTAGCGATAGCTAAAAACGGCTAAAAATCGTTTAATTCATATTTGCAGGTAGAATATTGCTCAAATAAAGTCTATGAACTATGAAATAAAACATTAAAAATTTATGTAAAAAATTATGCTGTAAAATGTACTTAAAATTCATTAAAATTTGCTAAAAAATCGATGAAAACTGCAAAAAAGCTAAAAATTCAAAATCTCTATTTGAACTGGAGATTATTATTTAGAATACGTTTTTTGCCATAAAATTAATAGTTAACAATATTGACTTGCACTCAAAAAGCTCAAATTTCAAAACAATCTAATATTATATAATACGACGATTTACGTTCGCTCATACGATCATGCTGCATGACTGGAACTTTTTCATTATCTATCTACTATGTATTCCTACGTATTTATTGTCTATTTGATTACCTATTTCTGTCTTTTATTATTATTTTATATTTCTTGTATCTTGTAATTGGGCTTGACCCGTGTTGTATAAAATAAATAAATATTATTACTAAAATATTTTTACAGACATCATCCAACTTATTGAGAGGTCCGAACCCTCCTCATCCTCAACATCTGACTCTGAGGCGATGACGGGCTGGCGGGCAGTATCCGTTAGGTTTACGATTTTCCTTCTGAGGCCGAAGGCTATTGATAACAGGATTAGATGTGATCAGTGATATATGACTCATGATATCATCATTCGTGGAGCTCCGAGAAGACGCCTAAGAGTTGCGTCATACGGAAATGAAGAAATATAGAGAATCATTTTCTATAAAATCTTGACGTATCTGCACGCTAAAAATATTTCAGTATTAATATACGAGTATTTGAGTGTTAAATCAATTATTCCCAATAAATTCATAATTTCATTAATACTATAATCAATTTGAAATCTTAGATATGTGTTTTTTATTCTTTTGTGCTACAGATATCCATAACATTTAATAGCATTTAGAACTTTCAAAATTTTGCCACGTCCTTAGGGGCAATTTCGGGGAAATAAAATCTATTGTAAAATGTTAAGTAGGGTCTCTTCAGTAAAGATCAATAATTTCTAAGTTCTGTGTAGTCAGTGCAGTGTGAAAATCCACATCTTATTTTAAGTTTCTTGTGATCAATCGACGCAAGATGTAATTATTTATCACTTTGGAAACCGCAGAAAATCACTTGAATATCACCGTTGACTTGTAAAATTCAAAAACCTGCAATTTCGGACAATTTAAAACAAAAAGTTCCATTCATGCAGCATGATCGTATGAGCGAATTTTCGTAAATTATCGTATTGTATAATGTTGAATTGTTTTGAAATTTGAGCTTTTTGAGTGCAAGGAAATAGTTAAGTATTATCTTTAATGCAAAAAATGTATTCTAAATAATAATCTGCTATTCAAATAGAGGTTCTGAATTGTTAGCTTTTTTGCAGTTTTTATCGATTTTTTAGCAAATTTTGATGAATTTTAAGTAAATTTTTCAGCATAATTGTGTATATATATTTTTGGATGTTCTATTTTATAGTTAATAAACTTTATTTGAGCGATATTCTACAAAAAAATATAAATTTAACGATTTTTAGCAGTTTTTAGTGATTTTTTAAGGACATTTTTTGAAATTTGACCAATTTAATGTGCCCAAAAAGTGTTGTCCAACGAACTCATCCTTTCTTTTGAAATGCTTGATTTTTTGGCGAAAGAACGAAGTTTTTATCTCAATTCTATCGAGAGTTATCGTCTGGAATGACACATACATATATATATATATATATATATATATATATATATATATATATATATATATATATATATATATATACATATAAAAAAGCGTTAAAATCCAGGAATCATTTCAGAATGCCTCAAAACAAATTTCGATGAAGAAAAGTTTTGAAAATTTTTATTTTAGAATTTTTGGAGCCATTGTAATAGCTTTATTTTCTAAGAAAATTCGCTAAAAGCTATATCTTCCATTTTCTCCATCACATTTTCGACACAGAATTTTATTGTCTACGTCTTTTCTCTGGAATACAACTTTTTGTACGGGTTTTAAAGGGAAAACTTGTGAAAAAAACGTGTTTTGTTGAGGTTTTGCGTGAAAAAGTGCGTTAAGAAACTATTTTAGATATAGGAACATGGTGTATATTCGGAATCAGCGTAAAATTTCATATCAAAATAGCCAATATAATAATGCTGTTCGCCTAGAATCGCATTTTGTCCCGCTGTGGGGTGGTAGGAGGGGAAAATGCACCCCTATTGGAGCGAGTGACGTACGTGGTTCAAAAAAAAAAAAAGTTCTGGGATTTTTGGTCCCCATTGCGTTTTTGCTTCCTCGGTATGTCAGAATGACTCTCCTAAATTTTTAGCAAAAAATATTAATCCTAACCACTTTACCTGGGTCGATTTTTGCCAGTTATCGACTGCTATCGTAAACCAACCTCTAAATTGGGGCCGACGTGATGATTTGAAGGACGGATTTCAATTTTTTTAGGTCTATTTATGGGTTTTCGCATGCGCTGAACACGATGAACCTATTTATTTTACGCTCCGTCCACTAGTTATCCGGTAAACTGGCGGAGGGCACTGCTTGAAGATAAGTAAAAATCGAAAATTTCACCGAAAATGCTGTCGCCTGGTTAAGAATCGTACTAGAAACATGCTATTATGGTCGGATAATATGCTTTGGCATGTTCTGAACATGATTCCGTTTTTTACTATACTTTTTTACTTCGTTTATCGGCCATAAACCTCAAATTACTTGTAGGGTAATAGACAAATTCACCCTAATTTCACC
Source organism: Adelphocoris suturalis (assembly GCA_030762985.1). NCBI lineage: Eukaryota > Metazoa > Arthropoda > Insecta > Hemiptera > Miridae > Adelphocoris > Adelphocoris suturalis. The sequence goes on from CM061045.1 coordinate 88,346,966, forward strand.
AGAAATTATGTCGCGTTGATCATTTAAGGTCCCAAAATACCTTGTGCCGATAAAATTTGGTATTTTTTTTATGTTTCGATATTTCATCGTGTTTAAATTTTTTTTTTTTTTTTTTTTTTTTGTATATTTTTGTTATGTTATTCTCGTTAAAATGTTATGTTTTGTGAAACTAAAATTATATTACATATTATTTTCAATTATACTGCATCATTTTTTATTTACGATCCAACCACAGTTCAGACAATTCAGAACTATGAATTTGACCCCAGAAAACCGATGGAAACTAAGGAATTTTACAGAAAAATGGGAAAATTTTAGCTATTTTCTCCATTTTGCCGCTATATTTGGCGAATAAGTACAATGCCGGTTCAGGTCCTTGCCAAATTACCTACGGCTTTGTATCGAGTATCCTGGAAAATACCAAATTTTATCGGCACAAGGTATTTTGGGACCTTAAATTATCAACGCGACATAATTTCTGGTGAAATTAGGGTGAATTTGTCTATTACCCTACAAGTAATTTGAGGTTTATGGCCAATAAACGAAGTAAAAAAGTATAGAAAAAAACGGAATCATGTTCAGAACATGCCAAAGCATATTATCCGACCATAATAGCATGTTTCTAGTACAATTCTTAACCAGGCGACAGCATTTTCGGTGAAATTTTCGATTTTTACTATCTTCAAGCAGTGCCCTCCGCCAGTTTACCGGATAACTAGTGGACGGAGCGTAAAATAAATAGGTTCATCGTGTTCAGCGCATGCGAAAACCCATAAATAGACCTAAAAAAATTGAAATCCGTCCTTCAAATCATCACGTCGGCCCCAATTTAGAGGTTGGTTTACGATAGCAGTCGATAACTGGCAAAAATCGACCCAGGTAAAGTGGTTAGGATTAATATTTTTTGCTAAAACTTTAGGAGGGTCATCCTGACATACCGAGGAAGCAAAAACGCAATGGGGACCAAAAATCCCAGAACTTTTTTTTTTTTTTTTTGAACCACCCTAGTGACGTACGTCTCTCCCGTGAAAGGAGCCTTAAGCCGGGTCCACAATTGTATCAAATGTCCGTATCGTATTACCAGTGCATATGAAATCACATGAAACGGTCTCCACGCTAACCATCTGATCCTCAAGAGGTATCCGTATCAATAAGATGCAACGGTGAAAAGATCGGCCAAATATAAGAAATAGACCGCAGCGTCCACAATACCCTCGACCTCGTTGCGTATCATTCCTTTGATATGACGGGGAAAAACCGCCAGCTGGCAGATCGGCCGATTTCATATCCTCATGATCGAAAAGATACAGGACGTTGCTTACTATTTGATACGCAACGGTGATATGATACGGACATTTGATACAAGTGTCGAACCGGCTTTAGAGTCACAATTCTGTTTTCAAACGTGCATTTCCTTGCCACAGCCTAACATCCACAATTTTGACTGGATATCAATGAAATTTTCAGAAAAAGTGTGGGTTTAGTCCTAGATGGTCCCCTATTAGTTTCATCATGATTGAATCAGCCGTACGCTCTGGACATGCGCGAACGTGATTTTCTTGTTAAACTCATAAGTCCGTCATTGTTGAACAGATTTTAGTCAGGTTTTCAGGGATGATGCGGGAAAGGTACCTTACAACATTTATCATGGTTGAATTAGCGTTACGCTGTGCGCATGCGCGAGCGTTTGTCTGTCTATATTTTCTTGCCACAGCCGTAACTTCCACAATTTTGATCGGATTTCAATGAAATTTTCAGGAATAGTGTGGATTTAGCCCTAGATGGTCCCCTATCTAGATTCAATCAGCTGGATTGAATTAGCAGTACGCTCAGCGCATGCGAGAAACTTAATTTTCTGTTTGAAGTCACGTTGAGATAGGTGTGGAGATTTTAGGTGTAGTCAAAGATGGTTTGGTTATTGATTGTATCCATACTACCGTTGGAGAACGAGGCTAAACAGAATTATCACAAATTTGAGGTAAATGTGTTGTCATTTAGGTTAAAATGAGGTGAAAAATAGTTTGGGGAAGTATTACTTGAATCAAAAAGCAAGCTTGATTTAGGGACACTACTGGTGAATTGTTATAGATCGGCATGAGGGCCGTTGTGAGAACCCGTATTCGGCAGACACCAGGAAACTGTCACCTGCCGAGGATATTAAAGAGGAATATACCTGAGATTAATGATATATGAGTATAGAAAAAAAGGGAATTCCACTCGCTTTCGGTAAAAACTTGGCCGAGAAGATGATCCGCTTCTATAAAGTTCAAGGGCGCATCGAATGGGTAGTAAAGCGGAGATGATTTTATTCTATTTGGCCGGCCACCTGGTCCATCTCCGCGAACCGGTTCGAATCCCTACAGAAGCGTGTAAGTAAATAAGTTAGAGGATGACATGTCTGGTGCCTACATGGGTTTTTAAGGAAAACAAATTGTTCAATTCGGGTGCCTTAAAATCAATCCGGGAGCCGAAGCAAAAAGTTCCAGTCATGCAGCATGATCGATTTCATGTTTTTGAGGATGCCTTTGGAAAGACAGTTGAATTTTGTTTCGGACTGACCACATAACGTGCTAAATTATGTACGTAACATAATCAGGAATCTGCCCCTAAGTAAAAAAAAAAAGTTACAGTCATGTAGCATGATCGTATGCGCGAATTTTCGTAAATTATCGTATTACTTTATGTTAAATTGTTTTAAAATCTGAGCTTTATGAGTGCAAGGATATTGTTAACTATCAATTTTATGGCAAAAAAAGTATTCTAAATAATAACCTAGTGTTCAAATAGAGGTTTTGAATTTCTAGCTTTTAGCGAATTTTCGTGGAAAATGAAGCTATTGCAATGGCTCCAAAAATTTTGAAATCACTAATTTCCAAAATTTTTTTTATTAAAATCCGTTTTGAGATATTCGGAGACGAATCCTAGAGTTTAACGCTTTTTCATATACATATATAAATATATATATATATATATATATATATATCTATAAAAGAGGATGTATGTATATATGTATGTTGCCTATAGACTCCGAAACCGCTCAACAGATTGTAATGAAACTTTCAGGTATTATTAGGCATGATTCAAGGATTGTTCCTGTAAAGTTTGGTGCAAATCCGTTCAAAGGGCTCTGACCCAGAGGGCATAAAAGGGTGCAGTGTCAGGTTTTAGAAATTTATTGTTTACAAAATTAACTACCCAAGCCAAGACCGAAGGCAGAGTGAGGAGGAGGAGGAGGGAGGAGGAGGGAGGAGTAGGAGGAGGAGGAGGAGGGAGGGAGGAGGAGGAGTGAGGGAGGAGGAGGATGAGGGAGGAGGAGGAGGATGAGGAGGAGGAGGGAGGAGGGATTATGTCTATTTATTTACTTATTTTTTAATATGTTTTTCGGATTCTACGCATCATGAAACATAAAGCAACGAATTCGGTATGTTGAAAAATGATTTTAATTAGTCGATTACTAAAGTTTATTATTGAAAAATGAACCAACATTTATCCAGCGAGAAATTTGGGCGCAGCAACGCGCGCGGGGGGAACGCTAGTATATCTATAAAAGAGGATGTATGTATGTATGTATGTTGCCTATAGACTCCGAAACCGCTCGACAGATTGTAATGAAACTTTCAGGTATTATTAGGCATGATTCAAGGATTGTTCCTGTAAAGTTTGGTGCAAATCCGTTCAAAGGGCTCTGACCCAGAGGGCATAAAAGGGTGCAGTGTCAGGTTTTAGAAATTTATTTAACTACCCAAGCCAAGACCGAAGGCAGAGTGAGGCCGAGGGTGAGGCCAAAGGATGAGGAGGAGGATGAGGGAGGATGATGAGGAGGAGGATGAGGGAGGAGGAGGAGGAGGAGGGAGGAGGATGAGGGAGGAGGAGGAGGGAGGAGGAGGAGGGAGGAGGAGGAGGGAGGAGGAGGAGGAGGGAGGAGGAGGAGGATGAGGGAGGGGAGGAGGGAGGAGGAGGGAGGATGATGAGGGGGAGGGAGGAGGAGGGAGGAGGAGGAGGAGGAGGGAGGAGGAGAAGGGAGGAGGAGGATACTATTGAACGTCTGCATAAAATGACAACGAATCCAGGGTCATTGTAGACACCAAAGGCAGAAACCAAAGGCTAAGCTTCCGTCCATCAAATCACCTCTTAATAACAGTTTAAAATTACGATCAATAAACAAATTTAATTTGGGCGCAGCAACGCTCGCGGGGGGAACGCTAGTATATATATATATGGACAAGGGGTGGTTTGTCGAGCTCGTTTCAGACGCAAGCTGGTGTGAGGCAGGGTGATAAATTATCTCCGTGTTTGTTTATATTGTACTTGTGGGATTTAGCTGCTAGTCTAGGTGGGGGAGTTACCGTCAATAATGTACCTACGTTTCAATATGCTAATTTTCGCAGATGATGTAATTTTGGTAGCTGATGATCCTGAAGTTCTACAAAAGATGATAGATCGATTATTTGAATATACGGTGCAATGGAATTTAGAAATAAATTTAGAAAAATCAAAGATTATGATATTTAAAAAACACGGAGGAATGAGAGCGAAAAGGGAATGCTGGTATTTAAATGGAAAAGAAGTAGAAGTAGTGAAGAACTATACGTACCTGGGTGTAAATCTAACGTCTCAGCTGAATTTGAAGGAGCACTTGTCCTCAAAACTAGCCACTGCAAAACTAGGACTAAACACTGTATGGTCTAAGTTTATGGAGAATAGTAATATCCTGATGGAAGCTAAGTTTAGTGTTTTTAATTCTGTTAGTAGAACAATGATGTGTTGCGCGTGCCAAGTCTGGGGGTACGAGACACATTCACATGGGGAAATGCTTTTGAAATTCTTCATCAAAAAACTTTTGTTTTTACCCATGAATACCCCGGATTATATGGTCTACTTAGAGAGTGGTGTAGAGCAAATGCATATGTACACTCTAAACTTGTGTGTAAATTATATTGTGAAGGTCTTGGAGAGCCCGAAATCAAAACTGACTAATGTGATAGCTCGTGAGGTAATCAGGAAGAATGTATCGTGGATGGTAGCATTTAATGAACTGGCAGGCAGACACGGGATGGTGTTAAATATTAGTCCTGACGAACCGAAAAGTATTATGCAGCAGATGAGCAAAGTATTGGAATTGGAAAAAACCGGATTTATCGAGAATTGTAAGTTAAAGGCTTGGCCCACCAAGTTATAGAAAAGAGAATAATCTTAGTCACTTTCTTATTAGAAATATTTGTAGGGCACGCTGTGAAATGCTGAATTTAAATTTTAAGCCGTGGATCTCAGGTGGTGTTTTTACTTGTCCTTTGTGTAATTCAGGGGATCATGAAACTGTTTTTCATTTTTTGGCACGTTGCCATATTTTGAGGGGGATCCGTAAGTCACATTTCGGCTCTTTATATTTGTCAGATGACGAAGCACTTGACTACTTAAATGGCAAAAACTGGTTGGCCCTTGGGTGGTATATTGTAAGAGCGCTTAAATATAGAAATTTTTTGGTTGAGGAATGGAATTTTTGAATCCTAATCGTATTATTAAAGTATCAAAACTGTATAAGTATCTTTATAGATTAATATTATATTATTATGTTATTCATGTATCCTTTATTTATTATGTATGTTATTCATGTATTTGTGTTTTTGAGTCTTTGTGCACAGTGTTCTCCTCTCTAATTTGACTATGTTATTATTCACGTGTTGCCGTATTGAAACATTAATATCCGAACCCCGGCTCATAGCTCGGTGCTAAAGCCGTACGATGTTTTGTTTGTTGAATTTGTATTAATAGGTATGTATTACGAAATAAAACATTTTCCAATTCAAATTCATTCAATATATAGTAGAGGTGGTTTTCTTGAAAGAATACAGTTCAGTTAGTCTGTATGTAGAAAGCTCTCGAGCTTACAGTACTTACAGCATTTGTGATATCCAATTCTGTCCAAATTTCTAATAAGTTTGTGCTACTTGTGAACAAAAACTGAAATGTTTAGGTACTACTCCATGCCTTGAGAATGGTAATAAACTTATAATAAATCAAAATCTTATGACTGATCCTCAAAAAAACCACTTCTATTACATATATACCAGTCAATAACTTCACACTTCATACATTTGAACTTAAATTATAGAAATTTGACAAGTATAAAGGTGAAAGAGTGATTTGATATTTCGAGTAAATCTTTTTCAAAATTAGAAGAATAATGGTTTTTTTCTGAATGATGGGACTTGGAGTGCTTCTTGGAAGCTTGTAAGCATGTATGGCTTCTTTAATTTTAGTTCAGTGAAGCTCTGTCGTTTAGATTGATACCAGGAGGCCTCATTGATCCCAGTACCCACCTCCCACCTATGAGCCCGTTCAGACTGCTGTATCAGTCTGCCGTTAGTTGGTTGTGGCATCTGCTTCAGTACTTTCACTCCGAAGCATTCGTTAAATGTCACTGTAGGGTTGTGTGATCTCGCATGCAGCTTTAATGGCAGGGGCCGGTCTAGATATAAAGAAGCCCTATGGTTGTTTATTCTCAAATTTAGTTCAGTTACTTTCCCAACATAGAAGCTTCTGTGTTTATGTTCTGTGCACTGCTTACAGATCAGCTGGTAGAAACACATTCGTGACTGACATTCTGCGTGCCCTTGAAATGTGTAGGATTGAGAGGTATTGGGAGAGGTAAAGTGAGAGCCTTCAATAACAATGTCACATAGTTTGCACCGTGGACGCTCACATCGGTGTAAACCAGGCCGCTGCACTTCTGAAGACAAAACTGGTAGATGCCTATGAGACAGTATTCCTCCTATATTTCTTCCCTGGCGGTAAGTCAGTTGAGGTATATCCTAGAACAAATCACGGGTCAGGTGACTGGAAGTCAGAATTGGTTGCAGTTCCCGGAGGATCCCATTCATCTTCTGAATCCCAAAGAAGAAGTTTGTGATTAGAGGAACTCTGTCAGATGACGGTGGTGTTCTCCGCCGGTAGTTGACATGAGCTTGAACCACTCTATCACGGACGATTCATCTCGAGTTTCCTCTCTCGATCAATTCATCGACAATTACTGATAAATATTTTCCCAAATTTTCCCGATTGCTGCATATTTGGTGGCCTCTAATTGACGAAGCCCTTGGAATAGACCGCTTTGTGTGTGGAGGATGACAGCTGTCGTTATGAAGGTATAGCTGCTTATTAGTGGGCTTTACATGCACGCTAGTTGTGAGGCTTCTGTTAATCATCGATATTTCTGCATCAAGGAAGGTAGCCATTGACCTTGAGTATGACCAAGTGAATGCAACAGCGAAGTGGGAGTTGAGATCTTGAAGAGTTCCTCTTCACCATGTGGCCATATGAGGAAAATGTCATCTATAAACCGCTTCCACATTAACGAGTTCTTCTCTCTAGACGCGAGAAATCTGTTCTCTAAATCTGCCATAAATAGATTAGCGTATGAGGGCGCCATTCGAGTCCCCATTGCAGTCAGTCTCTTCTGCAGGTAGAATTGGTTGCCAAAAGAAGAGAGGGACTTCACTTTTTTGAATTGCAGAATATTAATTAGAAGGAGTTTTTTTTGCCATCAAATCGGTAGTTAACAATTTCTTTTTACTCAAAGCCCTGAATTTTCAAAACAATTAAACATAATATAGTAAGATAATATACAAAAATTCGCTCAATCGATCATGCTGCATGACTGGAACTTTTTTTGCAGTTTACTTCGATTTTTTAGCAAATCGTAATGAATTTAAGTGCATTTTCTAGCATAATTTTGTACATACAGTTTTGAATGTTCTAATTTATAGTTTATAAACTTTATTTGAGCAATGTTCTGCCAAAAATATAATTTCAACGATTTTTAGCCATTTTTAGTGATTTTTTTATACATACATGTAAATATGTATACATGAAAAGTGTTAAACTCTAGGATTCGTTTCAGAATGCCTCAAAACGGATTCAATTTAAAAAATTTTCCAAAAATTTTTATTTTAAAATTTTTGGAGCCATTGCAATAGCTTAATTGCCTACGAAAATTCGCTAATGGTGGCCCTGCTAAGACCGATAAAATTGCTCATTTTGAAGTTTATCTCCAATAATCTCAATGTGTCCCATATATTTCAAGTTGTAGAGCAATAAAAAATAAAGCGACTCGACCCCAAGCACAACAAATTATCTTCTAATGAAATTACGAACAATTACAAATCTGGCTAATGATGAAAATTTGTCCTTTCTCCCGTACATTCCCAAATTGATTGATGAGGACGTTTGGCCGCATACTAAAAGTGGTTTCAAACCGTCAGCTTCGCAGCGCTCTTTTGAGTAAAAAATGTTTCAATCATTTTTGCATAATCGTATTAGCGAATTTTCCTAATTTTTGTATTAAATTTATGTTGAACTGTTTTGGAATTTCCCTGACATTCCCCTGATTTTTCCCTAACCGAACTTCAGTTTTCCCCGACAAAAAATATCAAATTCAAATTTGTTTTTCGTTTTCTCATAATTTCATTGTACTTTTAATGCTTCTAAAACGGAAATCATATAATTTAAAGAAGAAAAAAACAGACTACTTATATATAGTCAACTTATACTTAACAATTTAATTGCCCTCGAAGTGCTCAATTTTCATAACAATTTAACCTAAATATAATAAAATAATTTACGAAAATTCACCCATACGATCATGCTGCATGACTTTTCATTTAATATTTTATGGTCTCTCAATTTGTGATCCGAAGCTATTCGCTGAAGTACATTTTTCCTTACATAGATTTCTTAGCTCTGGGGGTATTTCAAAATTTTCGTCCGACAGCAACAAATGTCACGCTTTTTTCCTTTTTTCTTTGTTTAACTTCCTGATTTCCCGTCCCACAAAAACCGTTCGTTGAAAAGTTGCTCTGTGAATCTATAACACATTACTCCACATTCCGATGGGCCAATTTCCCCCTCCTTAACCCTCCTGAGAAGTCCTAGCTCATGTATACAAACTAGTTTTGGAACTCTTACTGGATCAATCCACTGCTCTGCTGGGGTTTTTTCCCCCTGGTTCAATACTCAGTTGATTTTTCTCACAAATGGTGTACTCTGGGTGATGTAGTTACCAGGGAAGCTAATGGCATATCCATTCACTTTTTATGTGCGTGTACCCTTGTTACTTTTGAGCAGTTTAACTATGTTAACAAGAAACCTAATAACAACTATAAATATAATAACAATAAAAAATCAACCAAGTCTTTGGAAATTGAAGATATCATTGATGATAAAGATAAATACCATATAGATTACATTCAGGTTGTAAATCAAATTGAAGATGATTCGGTCACGGACCATGTTATTTCTTTCTGCGTAATCGCACGTTGATGCAGCGGTTTTTAGTAGAGTGATAAACTCCATTAATGGCTGTCCTGGTTTTAGTGTGAGCCGATTGAATTTAAATCGCTCGTGTAATACATTTCTTCTGGGCGAGAAGTGATTGGTAAACGCTTCGATTACTTCTTCATATTTTGTTAAAACTGTCGTTATTTGAGTTTCATATGCACCTGACCGTGATTCGGCTTTAATTAGAGCATCTGCTCGAAGGGAATTATAAATTTCTATTACGCGAGATCCCAGTTTGTTGAGGAGGGTGGCAATTTTTACGTCATACTTCTCAGATTTCTTCTTAGCAGCAATCAGATAAAATCCAAAAGCTTGAAGCCATTCAGTCCATTCCTTTTTCAAGTCTGTAGCATCGAAATTGAAATGCTGAGAAGGTCTGGCGTCGCTCATTGTTAGTTTGAGAACGTTTCATTAAAGATGGCGAACAAAGAGAAATGTTATGTTATTAATATTAGGTACTCACTTTACCTGCTCACGAAACCAGCCAAATATTTATTAATATTAATAATCACTAAACTCTCAAACTTCTGACACCATATTTTATGGTTGGTCAGAAGCCTTTGTCCAAGAGACGATTGAGGAGGTCTTCTTCGGAGATCTGGGAGATGATTCGGTCACGGACCATGTTATTTCTTTCTGCGTAATCGCACGTTGCTGCATTAACCACAACTCTTCATATTTTTTTTTTTTTTTTTTTTTTTTTTTTTTTTTTTTTTTTTTTTCTAATTCGTATAACTCAATTATGAAATAATATGTACCTAGTATGCTAAAGTACGCTATTGAAATTTGATTATTTAAGAGTTACAATATACTTAAAAATGCTTTAAATTATTACACCAAGTTTTCATTTTAAAAATTCCCTGACATTTGGTGGTTTTTGCGAAATTCCCTGACATTTCCCTGACTTTTCCCGACGCAAAGATTTCCCTGACTTTTCCAGTTGGTGGCCACCCTGATATATGTCATACAAAACCTTTGGAAAACTGATTAACTTCTCATATCCGATTCAACAACATATGTTCTGTCAGGGGTCGATAGAAACCCCACCTGGTATTAGGAGGGATAATCAGGGAGTATATTGAAAATAATACAACAAACAATTCACCGCTCCTCTTTGTTTCCTAGAATCCATTTCGCAGGTATCCGACACCAAAATCTTGTGAAGGACTAAACATCGGGCGTTCATCCTTTGTTGAAGAGCAGTAGTGAACCGGTGACGATGTGGAAGTTGAATGTTAGAGGTAGAAGCCCACAGTACAGTTACAGATAATGCTAGTCAATGTTGGGCGAGTGAGCCAATATTTGTTCAAAACGTCAGGAACTGGACGTAAAGCGATCCGTCCCTGGGGGCCTCAAGGCGACTCCGGGATTCCCAATGCAGTGCGTGACCCCAACGAAGACGCTTTGGGTATACCCATAGTGTCATGTATATATATTTATATATATGAAGTGCTGTTTTTGTCTAGTGAATAATACATGCGAGGGTTTTCTTGAATTGACCAAACAAGACTTGTGATTTTATGTTTTACTGCCCGACGTTGCTGCCCCTCAATTACACAATAGAATCATAAATGAAACAAAAACTATCTTACTAGCCAATCGCTATCAAATAAAGATAATTAAGAAAATAATTTTCATTACATCTAATATCAACAGAAATAAAAATTCCTCAGATACAAACCCTGCGGTAATTCCTTCATCAACTCATACTACTGTAGTATCAAATGAAACCAATAATGCTGCCACTAATACCAATACCAATCCAACGCCAAATTTGCTTCACTCAGATATATAGGAGTAGTCTCAGATCAAATAAAGATAAAATTAAAATCCTACACTAGTGACTTGAAATTGACATTTTATAACAATGTCAAAAATCAAAACAAAAACCTATTTTCAAAATCAAAAGATCCCCTCTCCAAAAATGAAACAGTGACAACTATCCCCCAAAATTTTTTCGAGATTGGACGACTAGCGCGTGAGAAAATAATTCTTGATGGAATTTACTTGTGCGCATGCGCAGAGCGAAGTACTGATTCGGCAACAGTGAAACTGATATGCAACCATTTTACACCTTAGCCCGCACAATCCCTGAAAATTTTATCAAAATCGGATGAAAACTGTGGAAATTAAGCTTGTTACAAGGATTTGCCGACACACGACAGACACACACACTGACACGGAACCAAAGTTGTTCAGAATGGTCTAGAACGTAAAATGCGAGTGGAAATTTTGATTTTGGAGACATGAAAATGTTTGTTCCCCCGAAAGTTAAAACAATGATTCCGCTACTTACAATGAGACTTGGAAGCAAAACTACTACCTTCAGGTAGTACAAAAATTCTTAATTAAATTACTACCTAACTTTATAAAATACAACATAACTTGTCTACAAAAACTAAATTATCAGTTTTGTATTGACGTGTACAAAAATTCTCAATTAAATTACTACCTAACTTTATAAAATACAACATTACTTGTCTACAAAAACTAAATTATCAGTTTTGTATTGACGTAGATGTAGATATCACATAATTTAAACGTATCGATCCAAGCGAGTATTTTTCGCTTTCTCACTCTACGATTCACCTACTATCTTATGTCACGCACGAATACGATTTTTTATTCTATCCATTTCAAGGTGAAAACAGCTAAAAGCGACTCGAAACGACTTGAATTCCAATCTCGCCTTTTCTGTTTGGAGTTGTTTTCTGTCCACCTGTACTCCTTCCAGGACGAAGTTCCTACCTAATTTACAAGAGGCACGTGACGGCTCGTAAAAACACGTAGGTACGATATGTAGGTACGGTACGTTATAATTCATGATACTAGAGAGTTCCTGGTTACTACGTTTTTTGTTCACACGGTGCGCGTGAGCCATTCGATCAGCTGATCTGGTAACAACCAATAGCTGACGAATTTGTAGAGGTGGACGTGAATATGAGACCGCTTAATTAACAACGCAAGATCGAGTCATAGGACGTCCTCGTTACCACGTCTTCAACACTACGCCCGTAAATGTATAAACCCGAGGAAGTTTCCAGTAATATGCGTGTTCAGTTCATATTTTTCATATTAAAATGTATACTAAATTAATATATTATGAAATTTTGTTACTTAAAATATAAATTAAATATTTAATTATATAAAAATATACTAAATTTATTTCTATTCATCTTATTTCCACTCGAAGCAGTCCATTCATCGAGTGCCCAAAAACAACTTAGTCAACAAAACGGAGGATAAAGTGTTGCCGAAAAACGGATAAAATCTTTTCATTCCAATCATATCCAACTTTTTCAAGACACAAACATTAAACTAATAAGATACTAACCTACCTGCCTGATGCCTACTTGGTAGATGCCTACCTACCTGCTACTATGTATTATTTTACATAGTATTATTTTACATTACATTATTTTTCTCCGCAAAATGCATAAAATCCGTATAATACCAACCTCTATATATCTACATGTATCAATAGACTGACAACGAAAAAAACGAAAGTTCGAATTTTTGAGGGGCTCAAAGCTCAGATGATTGCATCAGATGCGAGGAACAACTCCTGAAAATTTCAGTCCGAACCCATAACCCCTTGATCTCTCCCAAACCCGTTTTTTGATAATTGAATTATCGATTTTAGAACACTAGACGCTTAGGACAAAAAGACGGTTAGGACATGAAAGATCCATGCGTCTGGACACTTTTTATACTCTATTCCTATGTTTTCGGTGTCGCGGAACACAATGCCGCCAGAAGCAGAAGCTGTATTTCTTTTGATATTCAAGAAATCAGTCCAAATAAGTGATGGAAAAAAGGCATTTTTTGCCGTTTTTACCTAGTTTTGACTGGGGAAAAAATTGTTTGCGGGTCTTTTCTGCTTCGGACCTTGTTTCCTGGCTTGTTCCGAATGTAACAAGACCAATTTCGTCCTATAATATATTATCCTTCTGAAAATATCTGCTCAAGAGCCGAGTTAGCTTTTTTAATGGTAACCGCTCTATACTTACCAGTAGGTACGAAATCAAAATTTAACGCCCTGAAGCCCTTTTAATCCCATTATTTTATGTTTTTGGGCTCGTTGAACATTACGTGCTAGTAGTGGAGGCGTAGGACTCGTATTTCGGTTAATAATCAAGAGCTAGGTGTCAAAAATCGGTGAATAGAGTAGATTTTTCTTGATGTTCAAAAAATGTGTTCAAAATATGTTCAGCAATCCCGAAACCACGAGACAATAGAAGATAATTTTTTAGCCACTGGTAAGTATAGAACGGTTACCATTAAATAACTCGACTTGGATCTTGAGCTGATATTTCGAGAAGAAAAACGTATTATGGGACAAACTTAGTCTTGTTATATTCAGAATAAGTCACAGAACAAAGTTCAAGGCAGAGGAGACACTCATAAATAGTTTTTCCCAATCAAAACTAGGTAAAACCGGTAAAAATATCCCTTATTTCTATCAATTTTGTAACTGATTTTTTTAACATCAAGAAAAATCTACTCTATTCACCGATTTTTGACACCTAGCTCTTGATTATTAACCGAAATACGAGTCCTACGCCTCCACTACTAGCACGTAATGTTCAACGAGCCCAAAAACATAAAATAATGGGATAAAAAGGGCTTCAGGGCGTTAAATTTTGATTTCGTACCTACTGGTAAGTATAGAGCGGTTACCATTAAAAAAGCTAACTCGGCTCTTGAGCAGATATTTTCAGAAGGATAATATATTATAGGACGAAATTGGTCTTGTTACATTCGGAACAAGCCAGGAAACAAGGTCCGAAGCAGAAAAGACCCGCAAACAATTTTTTCCCCAGTCAAAACTAGGTAAAAACGGCAAAAAATGCCTTTTTTTTCCACCACCTATTTGGACTGATTTCTTGAATATCAAAAGAAATACAGCTTCTGCGCTTGCAATAATGGCGGCATTGTGTTCCGCGACACAGAAAACATAGGAATAAAGTATAAAAAGTGTCCAGACGCATGGATCTTTCATGTCCTAACCGTCTTTTTGTCCTAAGCGTCTAGTGTTCTAAAATCGATAATTCAATTATCAAAAAACGGGTTTAGGAGACCTCAAGGGGTTATCGGTTCGGAGTGAAATTTTCAGGAGTTGTTCCTAGCTTCTGATGCAATCATCTGAGCTTTGAGCCCCTCAAAAATTCGAACTTTCGTTTTTTTCGATGTCAGTCTAATGTATCAATAATACTACTGACAAAGTTGAGTTGAACGATCGCCAGTGTTTCTCAGGATAAACCTGGATCGCATCGTCGAGCTCGTCTCTGCTCAATAAACGCGTGATATATATGCCTAAGAAGTTCAATACTTCTCGCTGAATTTCATTACACAAATAAAACGGCGGACAGATGGACGACTTACCGATTCGATTTTTTAAATCTACGTATCATGAAACGTAACAAACAAATTTTGAGAGGGGGTTTAAAAAAAATTTCTTGGCCCAATACAAAGGTTCACATCCTAAATATCACTACGAATCGAAAACATAACAATAAAACAACACGATGAAGGATGATGGAAACTGAGATCAGGTTGAAAGAAAACAGAGTCGGAGAAATACAAGATGGCGAATGTCAGAATCAGCGTCAGGTTACAAAACATTTGATAACGGACGTCGTGTGAAGGCGTGAAACACTAAGCTTGCACCGTAGTAACAGCCAGCGTGTTAGCGAAATTTTGATTTTCCCTAGATTCACGTATGTACCGTATTAGAACACCGAAGTAACCAGGAACTCTCTACTGTTTCCCCGATTCCCGTACCTCCTCGCCATGTACAAGAAAGAAGGTACAAACGAGAAAATTATGTTAACTGCGTATCCACGTTTTTCCGCGATAGTCTGGTTGACCATCGAGCACGATTTCGCTTTACATCGCGACAGAAAATACTTATTTGTTGCTACTGCGCATTTCGGATCCTACCTCTCTTCAAACCCTCTGGGGCTCTAATCATGGAGCCAAAAAGTTCCAATCATGGAGCATAATCGTGTGAGCGAATTTTCGTATCGTATTACATTATGTTAGGTACATTGTTTTGAAATTTGAATATGTTAATTGCAAAGAAATTGTTCACTACCTACCAATTCTATGACAAAAACACTCATTCCACATAATACCTATTCTGTGATTCAAAACTTTGGATTTTTTGCATTTTGGACTTTGGATTTTTAGCTTTTATCTGCAGTTATTTTTCCAGTTTTTTTTTTTTTTTTTTTTTTTTTTTTTTTTTTAGGTAATAGAAAATATTGAAATTTAAGTAAATTTTTCAACATAATTTTTCGCACACGATTTTTTAATTCAAGTACATCGTTGATAAACGACCAAAGTTCTGCTAAAAAATATATATGAATTTGAAAAAAATCGTATTCGTTTTAAGCGACCATTAGAGATTTTTTTGGACACATTTTTTGAAATTTGTCCAATAATTTGTGCTCAAAAAGTGCTGGACAACGAACTCATCCTTTCATTTGGAAAGCTTAATTTTTTCTGGCACAAGAACAGAATTTTTATCTCAATCCTAATGAGAATTATCGTCTGGAATAATATATACGTACATATATAAAAGCGTTTAAATCTAGAACATTAAATTTTTCGATCATTTTTATTTAATCTTTTTTTTTTTTTTTTTTTTTTTTTTTTTTTTTTTTGAACCATTGCAATTGCTTCATTTTCTACAAAAATTCACTTATAACAAAAAACCTGCCAAGTTGGGTGGAAAGTATATTAATAAAATGGACGCATAGAATTAGATGATGAACAACGTAGATAGGTACTAGTCGAAAAGATTTAAAGCAAAATAATATATGCGGAACCATGCCAAACCACAAAATAGGGCTATCAGTATTTGCGCATGCGCATATATTATCATTAATATTAACTAGATCCACCATCTAAAGTCGGTGTTAATTGAAGACCGCCATATGCAAAATATCCTAAATGCCATTTAAAAATTTTCCAGCAGACCCAAAATGAATGAAATGAGCCAAAAAATTAACGAAATGTCTTTTTGTAGTTTTCCATGTATGTTGTACCTTTTAATGTTTGTTTAACTAGTGAATAAATCAACAACTATAATTATTAATTCATCCCCTTGCATCACTTATTTTGGTAACCAGGAAGGTCAAATTTTAATTTATTGAATACATTTCAGCCTGTGTTCTGATTCTTATATCACGAAATGTTGAAGAAAGGCTTGATTATGAAGTAGGTAGGTATGTAATTAAAACTTTTATTGTACCAACTGTTTTAAAAGAAGTACCTAATTAAAATGAAAGGAAAGCATGAGACGTAAGTTTGAAAAAATAAAAACATACAATTTCCCTCATTTTTGATATAATCTATAATATTAGGTACCTATATAAAAATCTAATGGTGTCTATGTTTGTGTTACTCAATCACGTAAAAACTACTGGATCCATTGAGCTGAAATCGTACATGAACATTCATAGGGTCCCTGGTTAACTCAAAGACTATAATATTAAAATCCTCTAGACTTACTCCTTCATAATTCGGCTTTCCCGGTTAGAACGTAAACAACTTTTTAATTTAATGTTGGTCGGGAATAGTTTTAACGTAACTGAGGTTATAATGAGTTGGTTATATTGAGGGGACATTTAGTTGAAAAATTAATTAGGTACAACTTGAAACTTGATTGCTGAAATTTGAGTTGAAGCCTCTTGGGGACTGCTGGGTAAAAATTACAAGGTACCTGGTAAAAATGACCCGGAGATGTGGGTCCATGCAATGCACGGGTAACCGGCTGGTCTAAATAAAAATCTTGATTTTTTGGGGATAACCATGGAATCATGATTTCAACGGCCTTCATCTTCCCGGCAGTCCATTTATTGGAAGAAGCACAAACATTGCCGAAATTCCCTGTTTTTTATTTCACCCCCCCCCAATCTGATCAGAAGATTTTTTTTGTTTCGAGCGATTTAAGATTTGCTATATAAGTAGGTATGAATACAGGTGCCGATTTTTTTATAGCCCCGAATTCCCTCAGTCTCGTCCTAAAAATAGAAGAAGCCTTCACCGCTATCGTCAATATGAAACCCAAGGTTGATACACGTCAGTTGTCTGCTACAATACATTTGGGATGCGGGTTAAGTTAACTTAAACCGAATGAAGGGCATCTTATTTTTTACTTGTTTATTATTAGTTCGATCCCGTGTAAGAAACGTCAATCGGGGGATCATTACGTTATGCAGCAGAATGGGCACTTAGGTTTGTTTAGTTTGAAATTGAGGTACTAGTGCATTAGGGCCGGAAGGTTCGATTATTGAGATAATCGAAATATGCGATTATGTATTGATTGTGCTCCGTTCGAGGTTTCGTCCTTTTCCCAGACGCCGGCCATATTTACTTTACGGACAGTCGTTTTTCTAGTTGTCGTGTTAAGTGTTGTTTTCTCGTTGAATCATGGATTTTATTTCTTTCAAATCTCTCGTGCGTGATGTCAATAGTGAATCCACTGCAGCTCATTTTTTTCAAAAAGTCCGCGTCATACCAACCGAAGTGTTGTGCACGAACAACCACAAAATGTGGTTGGTTTACGCAACCACAAAAATTCAGATTAGTTGGACATATAGATCAGAATGATGTGTATAGTTTGGTGGTCTGGGTGCTCGCAAGCTCGCATCTCAAAACTTCATAACATCAAGTAGTCAATCCCTTAGTAAACATGCAGATTAGTTGGGCATTTAGATCAGAATGAAGAGTATAGTTTGGTGGTCTGGATGCTCGCAAGCTCACATCTCAAAAATACATAACATCAAGCAGTCAATCCCTACTTAACCCTACAGTAGAAATGAAAAAAATAAAACAAAAAAAAAACACGATAAACAGTAGAAATTAGAAATGATTGATTCTTACCAGTTAAAATGAAAAATGAAAAAACTGTTAAAATTATAAAACCGCTGGAAAACGGCGGAATATCGAATGGGTACCTACTAATCGATACATAATCGCATATTTCGATTATCTCAATAATCGAACCTTCCGGCCCTATAATGCACTAGTACCGAAATTGATAAACGAACCGCTCGGAGCTCTACTATCGCTCAGAAACTTCATGAGCAGTTTTCTTATAGCACATAAGGTCCGAATCCGTTAAAAACGTATTTCTCAAAAAATGGCACTTAAGTTGTTTCGCATATGGCAGTCTTCAATTATTGAAATGCGCGAAACAAGACAGGAATTGGATTAGGATGCCGCCAACCGCACCTTTCTTTCTCAGCCCGTTGCTGATTATGTTCTTTTAAAGGTTTTTTTTCTCGAGAAAATCTCATTTTTTGACATAAAAACCCATATTTCCCCCCTTTAAATCAATTTTTTTCAGGTTTTGAACAAATTTTCGGAATTAGCGTTAAATTGTCTTTCAGAAAATACGATTTTCATATCGATTTATTTATCACCATTCGGAGTCATTTTCTTTTAGAAATTGGAAAATTTCAAATATGTTCGAAAATTAGTCACTCTCTCAAAATTAATCTTAGACAATATCAAGTTTCACAAAAACTGCTACGTTGAAAACTCTTTTCAACGGTATAGTAAATTTTATTTTTACTTTGCTGAATGGGGGGAGAAAATTATGTTTTAATGCTGAAAAAGTCCAGTCATGCAGCATGACCCCATGAGCGAATTTTTGAAGAAATCTTCGACATTTCAGTCGCTATTGATCGTGTAGAGAAATTTTAGTTTATGATTTTGATAGACAAACATGGAATCAAATTATTAAAAATAATTAGGAGGTACTCATACTTTATTATTATTAAACTAATCTTGTAGATTTAATGACAATCTGAATTTGGACAATGTTTCATGCAAATATTACCGATTTTTACAACTAGCGAACGGCATTATTCCAATTTTTGACTGATTTTTCAACTTTTGAATTTTTGAAAACTTGATACATATTCTTATAGGAAATTTTACGCTGATTCCGAATATACCACATATTAGTACGCTGAAAAAATTATTTCGCATAACCAATCGCAAAACACAGGCTATTTTGAAATTTTTGACTACATTTTTGAAAATTTCAACCCGAAGATGTAATCCGATCATGCTGGCCAACGAACTTGAACTTTCGTTTTGTGTCCTTAACATTTTAAAATTTGTTTGAAGTTTCTAGCACAATTCTACGGACAGTTATCGTCTGGAATGACACATACATACATACATACATACATACATACATACATACATACATACATATATACATACATACATAAAAAAATGCGTTAAACTTCAGAATATGATTCAGAATAGCCTGAAACGGATTTCTGCATAAAAATTTTTCAAAAATTCACATTCTACAAATTTTGAGGCGAGAGCAATAGCTTAATTTTCTTCAAAAATTCGCTAAAACGTGGGTTTCTCAATGAAATCGTGGGTTTCCTTGAAAAATTACCCTCTAGGAATGGGGGTGAATGGTGGGAGTAATAGTAATAAATCATGATCTTGTAACCATGATGTGTAATCATGAATGTTTTCATGATTCTTCTTTTGTTCAAATGAAGGTATATCACGAGTTTCAAATTTCATTATGGAAAAGGGTGAGTGGGGGGGGGAGGGGGGTGATGATGTTCTAACTATTCTCGTCAGATTTTCGGGATAATTTTCTTAAATTCAATTATCAATTTGGTATAGGTACCTAGTTTTGGAAATTATGTCAGGAGTTTGAAATTTCATAATTATGATAGGAATTCGCAATTTGCTGTCGGTGGAGAGAGTTAATGGGGGGGGGGGGGGGTCATGAATTCGATAAATTTTTTGAAAGTTTGTCTGGATTTTCAAATTTCATCAAGAGAGGGGGTGAATGGAGGGGGTAATATTGATAAACCATAATGTTTTAACTATTCTCGTCCGATTTTCGTGATTCTTTTTTTTTTTCGACTTTGAATTTGGTTTTGTTATGGAAAATGTAACAGGTGTTTCAATTTTGTGATGGAAGGGGGCGAATGGAGGGGGTAATACTGATAAATCATTATATTTTAACTACTCTCGTCCTATTTTTATGATTCTTTTTTTGTTAAACTCTGAATTTGGTCTAGTTTTGGAATATGTAACTGGGGTTTTAAATTTCGTGGTGGAAGGGGTTGAATTTAGGGGGTAGCAACGATAAGTCGTGATAATTTTATTATAGTCATCAGATTTTTCGTGACTGTTTTTATTGTTTGTTCGATCCAAATTTTAGTTCAGTTATGCAACCTCGGAAATTTCAAATTACCGTCGGTGAAGGGGTGAGATGGTGTGAGGGAGGGGGGGTTAGAGATTCCGATAAATCATGATATTTTTATTTTTTCTCTTATTTTAAGTCTCACCAAAATTACATAAAATCCATTCATAGGGACGTCCCTGAAATGCATGCATTACATACCTACGATGTTTAAACGTACGATCATCGTCGCGACAAATAATGAATCACAGTTTTTGTTGAACATAATATCGAATAAATACCTACCTGCCTAACGCGCCTATTCGGGACTGCCTATATTGACTCACTGGCGTCGCTAGTTTTCGTAACGTGGTGAAATTATTCAGGAGTTTAGCACCATTAATTATATTAGACGATATCTGCTATTGGAAATTCTAATGAGCTCTAGGTGAATAATCGCGAGAAATTCCCGATATGAATCATGCGGAGAGCAAACAACGAGGGGAACGGAGAGAATGTGACTGCGTGAATCAATAGAAAACATTTAGCGATCTGTACCTTCGGTATAATAGATGTTATTCATTTCAACTCATTAGAACGTGCACTCTCCTCACAAATGAATCGATTTTACGTCTAATCAGCAGCAAACCAGAAATGTTTTTCACACTTTTTTACTGACTTCAGGCAGTACTTACTCTGTTTCACCTGTAATGGGATGATTTTTATCTATGTCCTAAAATTTTCGTATTTAGCCACCAATCGACACCCTTTTTAAATCAATTTGTTGGAAGTGTTGCACGATGGCTCAATACACAGGAAATATTCGAGAAAAAGCATCCGTGGGTTAGCCTCCAACGAAATGGGAGAAACTTATCCATACTCGCAAGTTATTTCTCATAACAAGCTTTCGATCGAGATACTATTAGGACAAAACTTAGATAAGTTGCGGGAAGTGGTCCATAAAACAACGAATGTATGAATTCGTCGGAAAGGCCCATTTCGGACAAGCTACGATAAAAAATACCCCCTTGTTTACCTCAGTTCCGTGATATTGTTATCAACATAACACGATTGACACATAAGATTTCGATCAAACATACAAATAAGTAGTGGAAGATTGCGTTGATGGTCCACGTAAAAAGGAATATCACAGAAAAACCATTAAGGGTAAGCCCCAATCATATAAGTAGTCACCTAAGGCAACAATTCCCATAGTTGTCTCAGTTCCATAATAATGTGGTAAGTTTAACAGTAGTTCTAACTGGTAACTAACAGAAGTAGTAACAGGTCCTATTCCAAGGAAATTTAACAAAAACCATCAGGGGCAAGTCCCCAACCATACAAATAGTCACTAACGGTAGCAATTCCTATATTCGCTCTAGTACCATGCAAATATGTTATGGAATAATATACCATTGCGCGATGTGACTAGGTTCCAACTGACAGATATGTAGCATAACAGGTCCTACTCCAAGGAAATTGAACAAAAACCATCAGGGGTAAGTCCCCAACCATACAAATAGTCACTAACGGTAGCAATCCCCATATTCGTCCTTGTTCCAAGCTAATATGGTAAGAAATATCATATGATTGAGTGTTGTGACTAGGTTCCCCTACTTACTGATATGTAACGTAACAGGTCCTACTCCAAGGAAATTCCACAAAAACCATCAGGGGTAAGTCCCCAACCATACAAATAGTCACTAACGGTAGCAATTCCCATATTCGCTCTAGTTCCATGCAAATATGTTATGGAATATTATACCATTGCGTGATGTGACTAGGTTCCAACTGACAGATATGTAGCATAACAGGTCCTACTCCAAGGAAATTCCAAAAAAAACCATCAGGGGCAAGTACCCAACCATACAAGTAGTCACCAACGGTAGCAATTCCCATATTCGCTCTAGTTCCATGCAAAGATGGTATGCAATATCATACGATTAAGTGATGTGACTAGGATCCTACTAACAGATATGTAATGTATCAGGTCCTACAAAAACCATCAAGGGCAAGCCTCTGTCACATAAATAGTCACCAATGGTAACAATTCCCATATTCGTCCTAGTTCCATGCTAATATGGTAAGCAATATCATACGATTGAGTGATGTGACTAGGTTCCTACTTACAGATATGTAGCGTAATAGGTTCTACATCAAGGATATTGAACAAATGGTTGGTAGTTATGTGCCCCATTGATATGGCATTATCAAATCATCTTCTCCCAACTACCCACAAATTATGAGCGAGATCGGATGGCTATGACGAGAAAATTTTGCCTAATAGAATTTACATTTGCGCATGCGCAGAATGAAGTATTGATTTGAGAATAATAAATAATTGAAAATAATTTATAGGGGACCTTTACAACCTAATCCGTATATTTCCTGATAATTTCATCAAAATCGGATGAAAACTGTGGAAACTAATCTTGTCACAAGGATTTCACGTACGTACACGCACAGCAGCTACTTATCACATACGATCGTGTAAAAATCGATACGTGATGATCAAATCATTGTCTCCCAACTATTCTACAAATTTGAGCGAGATCGGACGACCAGGGCGTAAAAAAATTGGTTGAGCATGCGCAGAGTGATGTATTGATTCGGGAACAATGAAACTGGTAGGGGACCATCTACAGCTTATTCCGCACATCCTCTGAAAATTTCTTCAAACCCAGGTGAAAACTATGGAAATTAAGCTTGTTACATTTATTTGCGGACGCTCAGAGAGACAGTCATCGGAGGAAAGTTGTTCAGAATTGTAAAACAACGTAGAGTGACGTTGGAGCTGCTGACAAAAGAGAGTTTTTGGCGACTTCAACTTAACGTCACCCGTTACCGTAGTCTTGAGGGAGCAAACGAAGATGCTAACCCAAATGGAACCGGGAGAACGGTTCCTTAATTTTGATGTCACGTTAACGGTGGTTGGGTAACGCGATATTTTCCCCCCAGCTGTCTTGTTGTCTACTGGTTGACTAATCAATTTCTTCATTTCGATATGAAACGCCGATTTTCAATCCTGAATTCGAATTTCATGTTAGTTTTAATACAAATACGGGCTAATTTCTCATTTTTAGTTTTCAATTCGTAAACACGGGATGGATAGTAAGCCTCAAGTGTGGAACACCGCGGTTTCGTTGCACTTATAGGTCATTAGTCGTTACGAACTTCATGTTCTTGGGTTTTTCGTTGGGCAAATTATCAACAAGTATGAAAAAGTATTTATCTCTATGACAATTAAACAGGATTTTACCTGACAAAATCATCAGAGGAGGCAGCACTTCACGCAATGTTCACGAGAAAATAGCTGAGAGTTCAGGTAAACTAAGAACAATACTGCGAAGAAGTAGTGTCTTAAAACTCAGTTTTCTCATTTAAAATATGTGAAATAATAATAGAAACAAGGCTCTAATCGACCAAATAGAGCCTGACCGCAAAAGAACGGAACTTTTCGATCGAGTTGAAGGCTAGTAAAGCTGGACAGCGGAGGCGGACTTCAGATGGCACATTCGGTTTCTACACGACTTGAAATGTAAAATAACCAAGTTTGAGGGGTGTTCAAAAACCTACCCTCTACATCAGCATAATCAGTTGGTGATGAGGCATTTGAAAAGAAAAACTATAATATTTACTTCAGTAGTATTCGAGTAATTTTGAGGTGAGCAGTAGGGTTACATTTACAGGAAGGTTAGGCTGGTGTCGTGTGCCTTTAGGTCCCCAAACGGGTGACTTTAAATGAGCCATTCTAAAGTACGACGTTGCTAACGTCCCCTCATGGTCACGTACTCTTGGGTACGTTAGGGTGACGTTAGGGTACGTTAGTGGTCACCAAAAACTCTCTAAAATAGTGAATGCCGACGCTGCCTCTTACCTCTCCCAGGACTGGCAAACAACGTCTCGAACAGCAGCCAACGTCAAGCACTCGAGTATGATCGAGCGGCTGAGGACTGCCGGGGATCTTTCACCCCCTTGGTTTGCTCGTGCGACGGGACCATGGAGAAAGAGTTTACGGTCTTTGTAAATCTTGTTGCCTACGTACTCGATAATAAGTGGGATAAACCATTCTCAAACCTTGTGGGATGGGTAAAAGTAAAATTACAATTCACCATAGTTCGAGCGGTTTCCCTTCGGATACGAGGTGCCTGGAGGAAAGTGCGGCCACTTGAATTAGGAGGATGGCCGTTCCTATGTTGGAGGAACTTTGGTGATTGCTTTCAATTTCAAGAACACCATCAAATTCAAAATGTGTTACAAGTGGTAAAAAGATAGTAACCTGTTTTTAATGAAATTAAACAACGTGGTATTTGGAATAAAAATGCTGCAAATTATTTCACAAAGGTTTATTATTTTTTCAATTGAGTCTGATCGTAGTTTTAGTTGGCTTGCGTACGTCATAAGGCCCGTCCAGACTCCTCGCGTGTTCTATTTCGAGTTGCCACAATCTGTACTTCTATAATTATATACGCATGTTTATATTTCTCGATTTGAGCTCCTATTTATTCAAATAGTTATTGTCTTAATAATATCATTATCTAAGTACGTACGCAAAGTCGAGAGGACATGTTATTAAATATGCGTAGGAAAAGCATTGGTATTAACACACAAATATGACCTAGAAAAAAACATATTCATGCCTCGAAGGAACGCTGTACCCACCTCATGGTGCCGCGGCGCCTCCTCTCACTCCACCCCCCACTCACCCACTCACCACCCACCGTGACCCCCTGCCAAGCGTGCCAGGCGTGCGTCTAACACGTCTAACACTCAAAGCCTCGAAAAAGACACTTTTTCGCCCGTTTTTGGCCCATAGCATCTATGCGAGTAAAGCGATCGGGATGGTTAAACGTTAGGACCAACTAGACCCCAAATGGAGTCTATGTGCGAAAGAACGGGTTTTTTGAATAAATTCTTAGGCCTTTTATGGCCCGGACGGCGGACGGCGGACGGCAGACGGACATTTCAAATTTGGATTATACGCACCTTGAAACGTCAAGTGATAAAGTTGAGGGGGGGTTATAAAAATTTTTTGCTACACGATCACATAGGCTTATTATTGGAAATAATAAACCAAAAGTAGAGTGACGAATTGAGTCAGGGACGATGAAACTGATGGGGGATCGTTTACACCTTAGCCCGCACATTCCCTGAAAATTTCATCCAAATCGGATAAAAACTGTGGAAAATAAGCTTGTTACAGGGATTTGTGGACACACGACAGACTCACACACACAGACAGACACGGAACCAAAGTTGTTCAGAATGGTCAAAAACGTAAAATGCCAGTGGATATTTCGATTTTGAAGAAACAAATTTTCATTTCCCGAAAGTGAAAACAATGTTTCCGCTACCTATAGGTAGAGGCAGAAGCAAAAAACAAGAATCGAGGCTAACTGAAATCAAAAGAAGAGGTCATTAACATACCTTTAGAATCATCAGTAATACAGAAAATTAAAAATAATCCTTAACCCCTTAACCTTAAATCCTTAATATTTGTTCAAATATATTACAGTTCTTGCTGAAATTCCAAATAGAATTCGCGATGGTAGAAAAGTATGAGAGCACTTACCACATATTGTTTGGTAATCCTCGTCCAGGATTCGTCTTATCTCTTCAACATTCAGGACCACTTAGCGCGCCTTTGTTGTTGAAATACGAACAGATAGAAACCTGAGCAGTCGTGCAAATATTGGATTTGATCCAAGAGATTCCCGGCATGAAGTTCCCCTTGGCGACCCGCAAGCGTAAAGCCGGGTTTACACGCTAATATAAATCGTAGCGATTCATCGTAACGATCGAATGGAGCTACGAACGTGAGAAACTCGAGGTAGAGCGCAGCACGTAAACTAGGACCTTAACGATTAGCTCTAGTTCTTCTTATGTTGCCTATAAGGACAGTGTTGACGGACACAAGTTGTTTTTGTTTGGTTGTCGTTTTTAGGACGTCCCTCAGAAGCTAGGTAATACCGGAAAGGCTTCTTCATTAAGAGGGAAGACCTATTGAAATTGATCCATGGGGGTAGGGGTGGTCAACCCTAGCATGAGAAAAAAAATAACCACATACGAATCGTGTGTGTGTGTGTGTGTGTGTGTGTGTGTGTGTGTGTGTGTGTGTGTGTGTGTGTGTGTGTGTGTGTGTGTGTGTGTGTGTGT
>CM061045.1:88376136-88618636 GCA_030762985.1 Adelphocoris suturalis
GTGCGCGTGTGCGCGTGTGCGCGTGTGCGCGTGTGCGCGTGTGCGCGTGTGCGCGTGTGCGCGTGTGCGCGTGTGCGCGTGTGCGCGTGTGTGCGTGTGTGCGTGTGCGCGTGTGCGCGTGTGCGCGTGTGTGCGTGTGTGCGTGTGTGCGTGCGTGCGTGCGTGCGTGCGTGCGTGCGTGCGTGCGTGCGTGCGTGTGTGCGTGTGTGCGTGTGTGCGTGTGTGCGTGTGTGCGTGTGTGCGTGTGTGCGTGTGTGCGTGTGTGCGTGTGTGCGTGTGTGCGTGTGTGCGTGTGTGCGTGTGTGCGTGTGTGCGTGCGTGCGTGCGTGCGTGCGTGCGTGCGTGCGTGCGTGCGTGCGTGCGTGCGTGCGTGCGTGCGTGTGCGTGTGCGTGTGTGTGTGTGTGTGTGTGTGTGTGTGTGTGTGTGTGTGTGTGTGTGTGTGTGTGTGTGTGTGTGGTAGGGGTTGCTGGGGTAGGGTAACTGTTGGTGTTTTTATCTCTTCGGAGCTCCTTCAAATCCCTACCCAAGTCAAGGTCATACGTCCCCGTCGTGCAACCCGGGCACCCTCCAGGTTACTGGAGGGTGGCAAAATGACCCAATGGCGATTAGGGGGGAGGCTCGTGTCAACGGGTCTCCCGACCCTTTCTTTACGTCTCCCCGTTATGGAAGGAAATACAGCCGAGCCTCATAACCCCCCCGGGCCCATTGGCTCGCGGGGTCCTAGGGGAGGCGCTCGGGGGCGCCCCAGGCAGGGGCGTCGGCCATCCTCTCCCTCTTCTTCATCCTCGTCTTCCTATCCCTCATCCTCTTCCACGACCCCTGTAAATGTGCACCAGTGTGCCCACTGTGAGAGAGCCTTCAGCACCAAGCGTGGCCTCAGTGCCCACGTCTGGCAGAAGCATCCTGTACAGGCCAACGCTGCAATAGATATAGAGCGAGAGCGGCCCAGGTATGCTTCTGAGGATTTGTGGCGAATGGCAGCAGAGGAGGCAGAGGCTGTGCGTAAATGGGTACGAAACATAAATGTTTTCTTGCAAGCACGTTTTCCCATGCGCACGCTTCCTGCCACACAATCTCTTTGCCTGAGGCCCCACTATAAGCAGCTTGTCCAGGATGCAATACTGGCGAATAGCCGTGGGGCCTCTCCCGCATCTCCGACAGGCGTGGGACAACAGCCCGCCATTCAGCAATCCTCCCCCGGGACCTCCGGTCTTCTTGAAGACTTGAAGACTGAAGTATTGAGGCTCGGGGAGCAGGTAGGCAACATTGTTGGTTATGAGAGTGCCTACCTGCAGGGTCTGGCGAGGCGGGCTGTTGAGGGGCCAAATAGCTTGGAGGACGAGGTCGCGGCCTATGTGCAGGGGATCTTCCCCCAGGTTGAGGAAGCGACCATGGCGAGGCACCAGGGAGGAGTTCCTCCTAATGTGGTGCCTCGTGGAGGTCGCAGAGCAGCTAAACAAGCGAGAAGGCGGGAATACCAGCGTGTCCAAAGATTGTGGAGGAAGCATCCGGCTCGTGCAGCTGCGGAGGTACTGGGGGGAGCTGGGGATGAACAAGTCATGCCCCCTCTCCAGGAGTTTGTGGATTACTGGGAGCCACTTATGAGTGCTCCCAGCCACAACCCTGGTGAGCCAGTGGTACCCCCAGCTTCCACCAGGGATTCCTTGCGCAGCATCATGTGCACACCGGTGCTTTATGACGAGGCACATAAGTGCCGTGTCAAAAACTCCACTTCTGCTGGACCCGATGGTGTTTCCGCCCGACGCTGGAATAAAGCTCCAAAAAATGTCAGGCTGCTCATCCTCAACCTGTTACTTCTATCGGGAAGGCCCCCGAAAGCGTTGACCCGTGCCGGAACAATTTTCATCCCAAAGAAAGGGGGAAGTGGGCCTGGAGGCTACATTCCGATTTCAATATCATCGGTAGTTTTCCGCCACTTTCAAAAGATTCTGGCATCTCGCTTCCAAGTGGCTGGTGTCATAGGTGACGTCCAGAGAGCATTTCGGCCAGCGGATGGCACAGCGGAGAATCTAACAATTCTCCAAACTGTCATTTCGCTGGCCCGTATCAAGAAACGGCAGCTCCATCTTGCCGCTCTGGACGTCGCTAAGGCCTTTGACACAGTTAGCCACTCTGCCCTGACCGATTGTCTTCGTGGTGTCGGGGCACCTGCTCGTTTGATTGAGTATGTTGCCTGCCTGTACCACGAAGGCGTGACGGTCTTCGAGGCACGAGGTGAGATGTCAGGGGATGTTGTTATTGGGCGTGGGGTACGCCAGGGGGATCCTCTGTCGCCACTCCTCTTTAACCTGGTCGTGGATACGGCCTTGAGTAAGCTGCCAGCTGAAATAGGGTTTGATCTCGCCCCTGGGGTGCGAGTAGGTGCATTGGCTTTTGCTGATGATGTCATCCTACTCGCAGAAACCCGTGAGGGCTTGCAGATCTCCCTCAACGCATTTGCTGAGCAGCTAGCCAGGTGTGGTTTGGTGGTAAACCCAGCTAAGTGTGGGTCGGTCTCCTTGGTCCCGTCCGGTCGCCAGCATAAGGTGAAGGTGGTGGATGAGGAGTGTTTTGTCTTAGGACAAACTTCCATCCCTGCCCGATCCGTGCTGGAGGTCTGGCGGTACCTTGGAGTCGACTTCATGGGTGTTGCAACCATTGCCGCAAGCCGTGTGGACCTTAGTGGAGCATTAGCTCGTGTCACTAAGGCTCCATTGAAGCCACAGCAGAAGCTGCGCCTCCTTCGCACGTACTTACTGCCAAAGCTAACCTATGGGTTAGTCTTTGGCAGGCTTACTGCGGGGAGGCTGCTTGAGTTAGATCGTGAAGTTCGCTCTGCTGTGCGCTCTTGGCTAGGCTTTCCACCTGGTGTCCCAAGTGCTTACATCCACGCACCGGTCAAGGCCGGTGGGCTCGGTATTGTCTCTCTTTCTGCCAGCATCCCATCATTACGCCGCCAGCGCCTGCTTGCCCTTAGGGGCTCGAGCTGGGAGGTCGCCCGCACTGCTGCTGACCTGGAATTTGTCCGACAGCAGTTGCTGTGGTGCGATCGAGCAACACCAACTGCTCCAAAACCCAGCTCATCTGCTGAGTTCGCTGCTGCACTGCATGAATCAGTAGATGGTAAAGAACTCCGACAGTGCTCTGAATCCCCCATTTCTACTCAGTGGGTGGAATGGGCTTCAGAGGGCATTGGGGCCCGCGACTATCGCCATTTTCACGCCGTCCGGGTGGCTACGTTAGCCACCTCGGTGAGGTGTTCGAGGAGTAGTCGCGGGACAGTTGACACCCTTTGCCGTGCCTGTCGGGGTAAAAATGAGAATCTATATCATGTGGTGCAGCAGTGTCCTCGTACTCACGGTGGCCGCATTTTACGTCACGATGCGGTTGCCAAGCAGATAGCAGGTGCTTTGTCATCTAGCGGTTGGGATGTCGAAAGGGAGAGACTATACCACATGCCGAGTGACCGGGGCAAGAAGCCAGATATCGTCGCGATCAAGCCCGATGGGTCTGCCATAATCCTGGATGTCCAGGTTGTCAGTGGCAGCGTGGACATGGAGCAGACCTGGCGGGCTAAGAAAAGTAAATATGATAGAAATGATCTGCGCCATGCGATATCTGAGCTAAAAGGAGTGGCACCTAATAACATCAAGGTCATTGCCGCGACCGTGTCATGGCGCGGGGTGTGGTGCGGGAAAAGCGCCACGGAGTTACTCGAGTTGGGCATCTCGGCAGGAGTACTCCGTGGTATCACCACCCGCGTCCTGAGGGGTTCTTACTTGAACTGGTGGTCATTTTATAGGGGCACATCCTTTCATCCCATTCTTCCTCCTCGTCCTACAACTTCCCTTATCCCTAGAGCCGGCGTCGGGTAAACCTGGGCGTCCTCCCCACTTTTTTATTTTATTTGTTTATTTTTCAACTTAATGGCGTGCCCCCTCCGTCTTTGAGGGGAGGTTTCTTAAAAAAAAAAAAAAAAAAAAAAAAAAAAAAAAAAAAAAGTGTGTGTGTGTGTGTGTGTGTGTGTGCGCGCGCGCGCGCGGTTACCAAGCAGATAGCAGACGCTTTGTCATCCAGCGCTTGGGCTGTTGAGAGATAGAGAGACTATATCACATGCCGAGTGACCGGGGCAAGAAGCTGGATATCGTTGCTGTCAAGCCCGATGGGCCTGCCATTATCCTGGATGTCCAGGTTGTCAGCGGCAGCGTGGACATGGAGCAGACCTGGCGGGCTAAGAAAAGTAAATATGATAGAAATGATCTGCGACAGGCAATATCTGAGCTAAAAGGAGTGGCACCTAATAACATCAAGGTCATGGCTGCGACCTTGACATGGCGCGGGGTGTGGTGCGGGAAAAGCGCTACGGAGTTACTTGAGTTGGGCATCTCGGCAGGAGTACTCCGTGGTATCACCACCCGTGTCCTGAGGGGTTCTTACTTGAACTGGTGGTCATTCTATAGGGGCACTTCCTTTCATCCCATTCTTCCTCCTCGTCCTGCAACTTCCCTTATCCCTAGAGCCGGCGTCGGGTAAACCTGGGCGTCCTCCCCACTTTTTTATTCTATTTGTTCATTTTTCAATTTTAATGGTGTGCCCCTCCGCCTTTGAGGAAAAAAAAAGTGTGTGTTGTGTGAGAATTTTTATCGACGCTGCCCAGGCCACAATTCTCAACCGATTTTCGAGATTCTTTCTTTGTTTGATCTCAAATTTAGTCTGGTTGTGCAACAAACCTCGGAAATTTTAAATTCCGTGATGGAAGTGTGGGAAAGGAGGGGATAAAGCCGAAAAAACGTGGTTTTTTCGACAAATTTTGTCGACGCCGCCTGGGCTACAATTCTTGACCGATTTTTGTGATTCTTATTTGGTTAGATTCCATTTCAGTCTAGTTGTGCAACAAACCTTAGGAATTCCAGATTTACTGTCGTGGTGGGGGGTGGAGAGGATATGGGGGGTTGCCAAGCCACAAATCTTGACCGATTTTCATGATTCTTAATTTGTTCCATTAAGAATTCGATATAGTTTTGGAACGTCTGTCAGGAGTTTTAAATTTCATCATGGGAGGGGGTGAATGGAGAGGGTAGTATTGATAAATCGTGGTGTTTTAACAATTCTCCTCCGATTTTCGTGATTCCTTTTTGTTCAACTGTGAATTCGGTCTAGTTTTGGATCTCATATCAGGAATTTCAAATTCAATTATGAAAGGGGTGAATTGGGGGGAATCTTTTGTAATAGTAACAAACCATGATGTTTTAACAAATATCGTCCGATTTTCATGATTCAACAAGGAATTCGGTCTAGTTTTAGAAGGTATATCAAGAATTTCAAATTTCATTATGGAAGAGGGTGAATGGAGGGGGTAATAGTAATAAATCATGATATTTTAACTATTCTCGTCAGATGCACCCCTTTTTCAGGTGAAACTCCACAGCGGATCTCTCACAATGAAGCACACAGTAACTGAAATTGAAATCCAGCTCGAAGCTTCTTTATTTATTCAAGTGCGATTTTTCCACTATCATCACGATGAATCATGAATCTTTGATTTAAAGTTGAATGTAATAAACTAGGAAACGTCATTTCGATATGTTTGTATTCCCACTATTATCAGATGTTTCTTGGGTTTTCTCCCACTTGTTCAGCTCATCCGGCGCATTTCCCCAAAGAACACACTCAATTGAGCGTAACAAACAAACTAAAAATAGGCGGGTCTAAGTTTAAAACGGTTATAACGGAGTTGGTGAGATCTGCAACTGTTTCCTTCAATTCAGCATTAGAAAACACGGAAAACCCAAACTCGTAGGTCCAAATAGGTTCAAGTTTCAAGAAAACCCTCGATTTTTTCACAAAAATCACATTTTGGTTCATTATATTCAATAATAAGCCTATGTGATCGTACAGCAAACAATTTTTATAACCCCCCCTCAAACTTTATCATTTTACGTTTCAAAGTGCGTAGAACCCAAATTTGCAATGTCCGTCCGCCGTCCGCCGTCCGGGCCATAGAGGGCCTTAGAATTGACTTAAAAAATCCGTTCTTTCGCACATAGACTCCACTTGGGGTCTAGTTGGTCCTAACATCTCGCCAGCTCGATCGCTCCACACCCATGGGTGCTATGAGCCAAAAATAGGTGAAAAAGTGTCTTTTTCGAGGCATGAATATATGTTTTTTTCTAGGTCAAATTTGTGTGTTAATACCAATGCTTTGCCTACGCATATTTAATAACATATCCTCTCGACTTTTCGTACGTACTTAGATAATGATATTACTAAGGTAATAATTATTTGAATAGATAGGAGCTCAAATCGAGAAATATAAACATGCGTATATAATTATAGAAGTATACGTTGTGGCAACTGGAAATAGGACACGCCGAGGAGTTTGTATGGGCCTTATGACGTACGCAAGCCAACTAGAACTACGATCATACTCAATAGAAAAAATAATAAACCTTTGTGAAATAATTTGCAGCGTTTTTTAATATTAAAACAAAATGTTCTCTAAATAGCGAAGTAAAAGAATTTTCATAAGATTTGCCAGTGGAGCATGCTTTAGTCTTGGACTAACTAGCGAAAAACGTTACGCGGATGTGTCACGAAATTTTGTCTTTTGATTTTCACGTACAACCAAGCCGTTGCTGGGGAAATGAAACTTCTATAGTTTTCACCGGACAAAAATCGTTCTCCACTCGTTGGAAACCTCTGGATTTATCACGCATTTCTTTCTTACTTGTTCTTCTATTCAAGTCGTACTTTTATATTTATTTATGTTATAAATGAATATAGTAAACAATACCGCCTGTTTTGTTGTTACTTAGTTGAGAAGTTAATCTTGGTTATAGTAATTGTGGACGCGCACCACAACAGAAAATTACCTAACTACGTACTCTCTTCTAATTTCGATTAGTAAAACATTTATGTCGTTTTTAAATTTATTTACATTCACGAATTAGCGGGAAAAAAGCATGTTCCATGTTTTTAGCATTTTAGCTGAAGGCTCAAAGCGGAAGGCAACCTGGGGGTCCAGGGGGGCGGAGCCCCCCTTTTTTTTAACTTGTAAAGTTTCAACGATATCCAGATATTTCAATTTTTAAAATTTATCAATGGTTGAGCAGTTGTTATGGTATTTATATGGAAGGTTTCATGAATCAAAGTGCTCCATCCGTATAGGAAATTTAACGTTGATTCCGAAACTGTGGTTAACCACCTGGAACTTGTATAACTTTTAGCATCTCTCTTCCATCTCTGGACAAAAAGCTGTGATATTTAAACCATTTCTAATAGCTACAAGTGACTAAAAGGTGCCACCATCACAGAACAGTGCAACAAATATCAATGTGAGTCTTTAAAATAACTCCAATACGCAGTTCATTTATGTAACCTAACAAATCAAGTAGGTAGTTACCTCCAACCATAGATCTTATTTTCAAACCTACTTTTCACTCATTCCTAACTTGATATTACCACACAGGAAATAATGGGGAAGAACCTAACTCAGTTTTGTCCATGGTGCAGACCCATACTTCAACAAAACCTGTTTTATGATGGTCACCTCACGCAAAATATACCTACCAGACAGTGTGTATGTCACGAATCTTGTTCATTCTGCACAGAATGAGTAATGCAAACATATTATGTATAAATGGTTTTATAATTAATTATTATCATATTTTTTCTCCATGTATCCAACATAGTGTCCCTATTAAAGCTCACCTCTTCGAGGGGGCTCATTTTTTCTTCCACACAGTGCACACCTCTCCGAGGGAGCCTGTTCTCTAGTTTTAGTGTCTTAAATTATGTGATACCATATTGTGTCAGTGTTCTACTCAGGTAAACACGTTCACTCGCTGAGCTTGACAAGGGTGACTGATATATAATTAACCCATCACATGTGTTGTTTGCGTCCATAGCACTTGTGAAATTCCGTAACTATGTTGGTTTTAGTTTTGCTTCATTTCTGTTCAATAAAGCCTTTCTTAAGGTAATTCATTCTTCATTTTATCACAATTTATTGAACAGAAAATCTTGTTACCTGAAATGGATAAACTCTTGCGTCCTACTATCCTTGATCTCGATCCAGACTCGAACTCGGCACCATCCCATTTTAATCATTGGCTGCAGAAGTTTTCGAATTTCTCTCGTGCGGCTCAAGCAGAGGATGATAGTAAGTTGCATCTACTTATCAACTACGTTTCGCCCGACATTTTCAATCATATAGCACATTGCCATTCATACAATGAGGCTGTATCAATCCTAAAGAGCCTATTTATAAAACCTGTAAATGAAGTATTTGCCAGACACCAGTTACTCGCCCGAAGACAACAACCTAATGAAACCGTTGACCGCTATTTGGAATCCCTCAAAATTCTTAGTAGGGACTGCCAATTTAAAGCAGTGACGGCTGAAACGAACACAGATGACTGCATCCGAGACTCTTTCATAAAAGGATTATCCAATCCGTCTATTCGTCAACGTCTGTTGGAAAATTTTACCCTCCCATTGGCAGACGCTTATACCCAAGCCCGTACAATGGAGTTAGCCCAATCTCAATCACAGCATTTTGAAAATTCTCGTCCTTCAATTAACGCTGTTTCTAATTCGCAGGTACCTGATAGCCATAGTGACAGTGAGGATCGTACTGTTGCAATTGCCCGAGCAAAATGTTATTTCTGTGGGAAAGACAAACATCCACGCATAAAATGTCCTGCCAGAGATTCCGTTTGCAGCTCCTGTGACAAACAAGGTCATTGGGCAAAAGTTTGCAGATCCTCCAAATCGCCCTCTAAATCACATTCTAAAGAACCATCCAAAGTAACCGCCTCTCTTTCCACAATAATTTCATGTTCTGTCACACGCCAATCAAAAGTAGAAGTCATTACTCATGTTAATGGATATAAGCTTTCAGGAATGCTTGACTCTGGGAGCGATCTGAGCATAATTAATGAAAAGATAGCTCAGAAACTTCGGTTGAAGATCCATCCAAAGAAGGAGGAGGTGGGGCTGGCTTCTGCAACTCATCGTTGTAGAATCACTGGCCAATGTAAAGTAAATTTAGACATTTTGGGACATAAATATGCTGACGTTACTCTATCAATAATTCCTAATCTTTGTTTCGATTTGATAATAGGACGAGACCTACTGCAACAACATTCTGTTGTTCAGTTTGAATTCGGTGGTTCTAAAGCTCCCCTCCGAATATGTAGTCTAGAAACAGCCAACGTCAAACCTGCTCTACTATTTTCAAATCTTACTGAAGATTGTCGTCCTATTGCTATAAAATCCCGCCAATATTCCGATAGTGACTCAAAATTCATAGAAGCTGAAATAAGTAAATTATTAAAAGATGGCATCATAGAGAAAAGTATATCCCCCTGGAGAGCGCAAGTTCTGGTAACCTCTAACACTAATCATAAGCGCCGAATGTGTATTGATTACTCTCGCACAATCAATAGGTTCACACGTTTAGATGCTTATCCTATCCCACGAATAAACGACATTGTAAACAAAGTAGCAAAATATGAAGTTTGGAGTACTATCGATCTCCGTAGTGCATATCATCAAATTCCAATCCCCATAGATGATCGAGCATACACTGCATTCGAAGCATGTGGAGACCTCTTCCACTTCACGAGAATTCCATTTGGGGTCACGAATGGGGTGGCGGCATTTCAACGCGTTATTGATGGGGTGATTCGAGATGAAAATCTTAAGGATACTTATGCATATTTGGATGACGTCACCGTCTGTGGCAAAACTCAAGTTGAGCATGATATTAATCTCTCAAATTTCATGAAAGCCGCATCAAAATTTAATCTGGCCATCAATAACGAGAAAAGTTCTTTCTCCTTGCGATCTATCAACTTTCTTGGTTATTCAATTAGCAACAAAACAATTAGACCTGATGCTGACCGTATGAAACCTCTTCATGACTTTCCGCCTCCTTCTGACGCCTCCTCTCTTAAACGAGCTCTAGGAATGTTTTCACACTACTCTAATTTCATACCCAACTTTTCAAAACAGATACGTCCTCTAATCAACAGTCCATTCCCACTATCTGCTGACGCACTAAAATCTTTTGAACAAATAAAAGCATCGATCAAGGATGCAGCTTTGTCAAGCATTGATGACGAAGCTTCTTTTTGTGTAGAAACTGATGCTTCTGACGGAGCGATAGCGGCTACACTCACACAACTCAATCGCCCAGTCGCATTTTTCTCTAGAACATTGACAAATTCGGAACGCCATCATTCTTCTATCGAAAAAGAGGCCTATGCCATTGTAGAGGCAGTCCGCAAATGGAGACATTTTCTGTTGGGGAGGCACTTCCGCCTCATCACTGACCAACGCTCAGTTGCGTTCATGTTCAATTCAAAGCATGCTGGGAAGATAAAAAAATGAGAAAATTATCAGATGGCGCCTCGAATTAGCATCCTTCTCTTTCGACATAACATATAGACCAGGAAAACTTAATCAGGCAGCTGATACCCTTTCTCGAATCTGCTCCATCTCTAAAGAAAACGATCAACAACTCGTAAATTTACATAAAACTTTATGCCATCCTGGTGTCACTAAAATGAACCATTGGGTCAGGAGTAAAAATTTACCATTTTCTGTCGAAGATATTAAACGCATAACATCGTCTTGCAAAATTTGTGCCGAAATTAAACCTAAATTCTTCCATCATGAGGGAACTCTGATAAAAGCTACAATGCCATTTGAGCGGTTGAATATAGATTTCAAGGGACCGATACCATCACAAACTGTCAATAAGTATATCCTAACCATAATTGACGAGTACTCCCGATTTCCATTTGCTTTCCCCTGCTCAGACACAAGCGCATCAACAGTTTGTAGCTGCCTGACACAGCTTTTCAGTATATTTGGTGCTCCGGCATATATTCATTCTGACCGTGGATCATCATTCATTTCTCAAGAACTCAAATTGTTCCTTGCTTCTTATGGCGTAGCTACCAGTAGAACTACAGCCTACAACCCCCGAGGAAACGGACAAGTAGAGAGATTCAACGGCATAATTTGGAGGCCAATTCAGCTCGGCCTAAAGAATAAAAACCTTCAAACTACTCAATGGGAAATGGTACTCCAAGACGCTCTCCATTCGATCCGCTCCCTTCTATGCACTAGCACCAACACTACACCACACGAACGCCTATTCAACCACCCAAGAAGAACTGCGAACGGTAGCTCTACTCCTTCCTGGCTTCTAACTCAAGGTCCCATACTACTACGGAAATTTAATCGCTCATCAAAATACGATCCATTAGTGGAGGAAGTTACCCTCCTGGACGGTAATCATGACTATGCTCTCATTCGCTACCCGGACGGCCGAGAAACAACAGTTTCTACTAGGCATCTTGCTCCGACTGGGAATGAGCCCCCTCCATCTGGCGAAGAGGAAAACCAACCGTGTCAAGAAATGTCTTCACCAAA
The DNA here is from genome assembly GCA_030762985.1 of Adelphocoris suturalis. NCBI lineage: Eukaryota > Metazoa > Arthropoda > Insecta > Hemiptera > Miridae > Adelphocoris > Adelphocoris suturalis. Next base: position 88,387,583 of record CM061045.1, read on the forward strand.
CGGGAACATCACTCCTGATGAGAACTCATCGGCTACCCCTGAATCCCCTGATCAGCTGATTACACCCAATCCCCCCTGCTCATCAACTAACACTTATTCTCCACCACAAAGAAATATTCCGGATACGGACTTCCAACCACGGAGAAGTACGAGAAATCGTCGCCCTCCTCGTTACCTAGAAGATTATGTTCGTTCCTAATATTGTGGGGGTGAATGATATATAATTAACCCATCACATGTGTTGTTTGCGTCCATAGCACTTGTGAAATTCCGTAACTATGTTGGTTTTAGTTTTGCTTCATTTCTGTTCAATAAAGCCTTTCTTAAGGTAATTCATTCTTCACTTTATCACAGTGACCATCATCGGCACCGAAACGTCGCTCAAAATGTTCACTTTTGAACCAACTGTAGCTGTAAGGACTGCAATGTAACTCCAAATATACATCTACGCCCAACGACTGGACTGGTCTTTCAACCCGAATTCATTGAAACACCCACCGAGTCAACTCAACTACTTATAATGTGGTTAACAGTTAAAATTAATTGAATTAAAGAGCATAAATTTAAGTTTAAGAGAGAAGAAAAAACACGGTTTTCTTGAAAGAGAAGAAAAGGCTTTAAAAATCATATCTCGAGTACGGATTGAGATAAAAATATGCGGTTAGTAGCATTCTGCTCCACTTCGTTCGCAGTTTCACTGTTTTTTGTCCACCGTATATACACTATTTGTACTACACGAGTTTCCTGATTTCATCGTTGTTTGTCTAAGCTCAAATATGTATATATATATATATATATATATATATATATATATATATCTTCTATAATATAAAATAAGCACTGCCAAAAGACAATTTTTTATACGCCTATTTTTTGTGTCACAGCCGAAGTATTTTTCAGCGCTGAGTCAAGTGCGAGCACTCCCAGATCTGTAAGATTCATAAATAAGTGAGAAAAATCTATTTTTAGGTGAAAATTGCCTAATTGACTAAAAATTTTTAGTTTTCGAATTGTTCTGTGAGTCCTAACATTTTCTTTGCTATCTCGTCACGGCTGTCCCCTTAGTTCTATTCAGGACATTGTTGGCCTCAATGATAAGAATTTAAGTGCCTAATTTAATTGTATCCCAACTTTTCTTTGAAAATTCGCTCTTTTAGCCATGAGTCATAGCTGTGACTGAGTACTTTTTTTTTTCAGATAAGTAGAGATACAATAATTTGTGGAGAACGGGTCGGTCTTGTGTAGTTAAGCAATTCCCTCTTCGGATTCCTACTTGAAACAAATTCGTCCGTTATAGAAGAAACGACTCCTGTGTCAACTGCGAGTTCAAAGCCGTGAACAAATTTACTTGCTATGTAATGGCCGTAACATTTCGTGGGAAACGTGTATTACACCCGTGTGTTCGATGTACAATGGCGACAGATGACGATCTCTTTAATTTTTCATTGGAATGTCCGACGTCGGATAACCTATCTCAGCAAATACACGAATGTCACACGAGAAACCTTGGATGAGTTATTGGGAAATCTAGAGGGAACAACAATTCCCAACAACTTATGCTATTTTATGGCTGCTGCACTGATGAAGAGACTAGCTGAAAACAGTTCACCTGCTGAAGATATTATAAAACCAGGCGAGTGAAGGAACTTATCTACAATTAATTAATAATTTACTATTAACAATTAATTTACTATTAACCTAACTAAGTAGTATGAAAGAACCTAAATTGATGGGCTTATGATAATAGTATTGGTGATATTAATTGAGATAATGGCTGCTCTGAATACCTGATAAACAAGGACAAAGAATCATGAAAAAAATATATATATCCTACATACCTAAATGTAAATGTATTTTTTTAAATTACTTATAGAGTTTCGTTCCTGTATATTATTGAATAAGAATTTAAAATGATTAAAAAATAAATAAATTTAAATAACAATAATAATAATTGGATATCAGATGTAATTTTTGCCAGAATGATTTATAATCACAAGAATTATGATTAGTTCTTAAGATCCTGAAATTGTTTGTAGAAAACAGGAAATTTATGGTTAGTCACATTAATGAAAACACATATATAATAACATAAAATAAGTAATAATAATAATGATTGTTTATATGATAATATTAAAATGTATCGGTCTCGGAGCTGAACCTCCGTGTCATGTTGTTTTTTCAACTAAATACACGTATTTTTGAACTTGAACTAATTTTTGCGTTCAAGTTTTGAACATACGTAGTTAACCGGAGAGGGTTAAATAATATCTATTTCATGCCTTCGCCTACCACCCTAGATGCTGAAATGGTAATTTTCGAATACGTTGACTTTTTTCCATCTGAAACACAATGGTCGAAACATTGTGCGCCGTCCAGAGTTTTTATCCGAATTGACCGGACCGAAATACGTTCATTCGCTCGCTTCCCAGGGCTACTGCTTTGGCGGCAACAAGAATCGTCAACGTGAGTATGAATAAAAACCAGTGAGAAGACACAATAGGGAGTTTTTGCAGCGCTGAGTCGTAGTCGAGCGGGATGAACTACGAATAGAAATGGAGCATTTCGCATGCGCGAAAAATGGTAACGGTTGTGACAGTTCCCGCGAAATCCAAGAGAATACGCTGCGCGTCCGTCGCTTTGGCGCCAGGCGTTCATTCTCACGTTGTTGAATTGCTATGGTTGGCGATAGATGAGGATCCGGGAACCAGAAAATTATCTTCTCCGAACATAGCACATATGCTATTAGTACGAGTTGTATCTCTTATGGTACTGTCACACCCCTCTCTCTCTCTCTCTCTCTCTCTCTCTCTATGAGTGCGGATTTAGGCCCCATTGCACCTCTGGGGGCGGTCTAAGTCCGTTACATGGTAGCAGAGCGTGGTTAGGATTATGTACGGCTGACGCCTAGTAATCCAATCCACTATTTTTGGGGCGTTAATGTTTCAGAAGAAACATGGCGCGGGTATTCCAGAAGGAATACCCATTATACTCCCTTGGATACATGTATCCAAGGGATCTTGATTTGGTTCTTGATTATTAATTTCTCAATTTTTCCCCTCATTTCTATTTAACATACTCATTTTCGTCTTATCAATTTTCAGGTGGCGGCTGTCTACGTCAGCTTCAACATAGGTATTTATATTCTGGTGTATAATTGTAGATAAAAGCTCTTGTTACGAATAGAGGGACCAGTAAAGTGTAGATGTTTTATTTAATTCCATCAATTTTTCATCGGTAGGTGCCTTTGTCTATGCAGATCTATTTTGGTAATGTACAAAACCACTTAAACTGTGTACTCCATTTAATAAATATAGACCAGTGATTGATGGAGAAGGCCTGTCTAATACAGAAATGATAAACCTTTGTGTAATAATTTTCGGCGTTTTTGTTCTTTCAGTTTTATAGAGTTGAAGTCAAATGTGACACTTAATATCTCTACTCATCTTGTCATATGAGCTAGAAATCCGTTAGGTGGCTTGAGTGGACAAAGAATCCTGCAGGAACCTACGCTGATGGAAATCAGGCTGTCAATATTGATGATTTTATAATGATGCTTTATTGCCTGAAGGTCCCTGAACAATCATTTACGATCATCGACTCATTTCGTGCTTGTCAACTCCAAGGTCACGTCAACTAACCAACAATTCCTCGACTACAGCCACCTATATGGTTACAGAATTTATTATTGTACAGTGAGATCTGATTTAATTGGTATAAAATGTATTCTGGAGTGCCTAAAAACAAAACTTCACAGCCTGGTACCATTTTCCCGAGTCAAACAAGAAGAAAATCTTTCGCTATCGTCAATCATTTATAAAGTTTGACTATCCGAAAGGGCTAAAAACAAAAAGTAACTACAAATAGACCGAACAATTTTGGTTAAATGTTCAATATGAACCTTCGTAATTGTAATCGATCAAGAAAAAAAGAACCCCCTATAAAATTTGTTGGTGTACGTTACAAAATGCGTAGAATCCAAAATCGGATTTATGAAAATCCGTCCGTCCCTCCGTCGCACAGTGCGGCCGAGGGCCGGGGGATCCCCCGTTTCCCAGTCAGAGTGTGGCTTATTCAACTAGAATCAGAATCTGAATTGTTTATTGTTTAAGGGGTTTCCTGTACAATATACGAATGAAATTAACACTACAATAACGTACAAACAAAAGGTAGTCTTTCGATTTTTACAATAAAAATTAAATGAATTGAAATGAATGAAATCGAAAGACTAGAGTGTGAAAAAATGAAAATTTCATCGGATGAAAACTGTGGAAAATAAGCTTGTTACAAGGATTTGCTGCGGACACGTGAGAGCACAGACACACACACACAGACACGGAACTAAAGTTGTTTATAATGGTCTAAAACGTCCAATGCGAGTGGAAATTTTGATTTTGGAGACCAAAAATTTGTAATCTGCCGAAAGTGAAAACAATGCTTCCCAGGACTCCCAGCTTTGACATTTGCTACTCACTCACTCACTATACAGGGTGTCCCATCTAAACGGGCCCATCGGGAAATTACAGCCTTACGGTGCGAGCTATCGAAAAACTGAACTGGACCTTTTTTATAGTATTTCAACTCAGCTTCACGATGCGGAAGTCCGATTTTTATTTTTCCATGTTTTAGGGTCTCAAATCATTGATTGAAACTTACGGTTTCCTCTTGACCCCCCTTTTTTATTGCTTTTTTCGATTCTAGGTTGAATTTGGAACAGAAAATGCCTCGTTGAAATTTTCTTTTTGGGGCTTCGTTTCTGAGTTATTCCACTTTTTGCGAAATACAGAAAATCGCCGATTCCTTTTAGACATTACCGACACTTTCTTACTATTTTTATCTTCAATTTTTGAGATGTTCACCACACTTTTGAAATCAGCATTAAACTATCTATCATCAGACCCCAGCGTTCATAATCAACAATCACCATCAGGGGGATGACTTGAACTTGAACCGCTTACGATTTAAAAAAAGTTTTCCAAATCGTCGTTTGAAAAAAAAACCCTCAAACTGTTCAGTACTATTACTCATAGTGAAAAACTAAGGTTCTTTAAATAATAAAGATCATAGTGCAGACTGAACAATAAGTATTTATCAAGAAGCTGTTGTTTTCTTGACCCTTGAATACAGTTTGCAGAAGAAGGAGCAGAGGCTGCAGAAGGAGCAGGTGGCATTTTCGATTTATCGCAACACAACTGACTGGAAGTATCATCGTGGTACATTTTTTAAACTGTATTCTGAACAGTGATTCTGTGTGTACTGAACAGTTTGAGGTTTTTTTTTTTTTTTTTTTTTCAAACGTTTTGGAAAACTTTTTTTAAATCGTAAGCGGTTCAAGTGTAATGCCATCCCCCTGATGGTGATTGTTGATTATAGTAAATGCTGATTTCAAAAGTGTGGTGAACATTTCAAAAATTGAAGATAAAAATAGTAAGAAAGTGTCGGTAATGTCTAAAAGGAATCGGCGATTTTCTGTATTTCGCAAAAAGTGGAATTACTCAGAAACGAAGCCCCAAAAAGAAAATTTCAAGGAGGCATTTTCTGTTCCAAATTCAACCTAAAATCGAAAAAAGCAATAAAAAAAGGGGGTCAAGAGGAAACCGTAAGTTTCAATCAATGATTTGAAACCCTAAAACATGGAAACATAAAAATCGAACTTCCGCATCGTGAAGCTGAGTTGAAATACTATAAAAATGGTCCAGTTCAATTTTTCGATAGCTCGCACCGTAAGGCTGTAATTTCCCGATGGGCCCGTTTAGATGGGACACCCTGTACATATAATAACGGCCTTGTCAAATGGGATCATGGAAAGAAGAAAGCGAGGGAAGGATGACTAGTACAATCCAGTTCGGTTTTATTTTCGTCACAGTCTGTTATGAATCCGAAAATAACTTACAAAATCTGTTATGATTACTTTCAAGTTAGGTACCTGAGGAGCCATCCCAAGAACATGCAATGCCGTCTCTTTATTTTCTGACTGGAGTGAATTAGTCGTGTTTTCCAGGAACACAAAATGGCGAGAGCAAAGAAATTTACGGCAGCAGAGCTGAAAGAGTGGAAATGTTTAGCAGAGCGCAGGAGGTGAGAAAGTAGGAAGAATGATCCTTCATGAAGCTATCATATCTGCTCAATGCAACGTATGAGAGATAACACAATAATGATTGATGCACAGTTAAATTGATTAAAAAGTATAATTTTCCTTTTAAATACCTTAACCCTGGAATGCCCCGGCTAAATTCTCAAAACTTAACTCCCCGGTGGGGTGTGTCAAACCCCAACTTTGAAAAATGCTAAAAAATTCAAAAATAACTTACACTCGAATCAAATTTTATTTTTAAACTGTTAAAATGAGTGTATAGAAACACGAAATAAACTCTGAATGGAAAAAAAAAATTGTCAGAAGAGCTTTACGCTCTGAAGAAAAAAATAATAGCAGAATGGTAACATAATTTCAATAACATTGTAACATTGTAACATAATTTCAATATAAAATTTGCAAATTTTCATTAAAAAAAGGAATATATGGTATATATAAAACAATTTTCTGAGATTAGTTTGATATCACTTACAAAACCGAAGAACTAGAATTAAAAGGCTATATAACATTGGCACCAAGCAATAGGATCATCATTCACAACACTTTGAAGATCTATGATCAAGGCATATGGCTCTGTAGCATACGAAGCAAACAAACTGGTTTTCTTGCCGCGACCTCGTTCACAGAAGGAACATCAAATTAGTTTCTCCAAAACTGTCACTTTTGACGCTTCTTCATCGGAGGCAACTTCTTTTTGTAACTCGACATTATCTTCTGTGTTTGAATTTTCTCCGCTAATATACTCTAGCTTCTTCCTCTAGCTGTTCCAACACGGATCTAATGTCTTCAGGATAAGAAAACTTGCGTTTTTCAGCCATTTCTAACGCTGAGCCAAAAACAAAACTGTGGGAACGCCCACAAAAATAACACTTGCTATAGAGAAAAACACCCTGGTGGGGTTTGTCAAACCCCAGACACGAGAAAAAACTGCACTACACGGAATTCTCGAACGTACTAAATTGGAAAAAGGCTGAAGCCTTTAGGAAAGAAGTGGGTGGTGATATAGAAGGAGGCGAGAAGAGCCAGAGGTGCAGGATTCAACATTAAAACCCGACATCAAATCGCGATTGGGGTTTGACAAACCCCAGGGGGCATTCCAGGGTTAAGATACCTAATAAGATACCTTTAAAATTTAAAAAAAAAATACTTTTTTATCAATTTAACTGTGCATCTCTCCAACATTTTTCATTATTTCTCAATTTAAAAATGCAAATTGACCACAAAGACCGCCTTATACGTATAAGGACACAATAGAGATATCAATCAATCAGACAATGCGTGATCCAGCCACCAGTTTTTCACATATCCCCTTCTAACAAAATGACGAAATATACAAACTTTGAAGGTATCTATCTCCTAAGATGGTGAAGAGGACCCGAAAAGCAGGCATTAAGCATCTAAAAATGAACTACAAACTATGATGAGACCATTACAAGGCGAAAGCGCTTAGCGTACGCAATAAACGATATGATTTGAGAAGCCTTGAAAAATTCTCAACCCTCAAATACCACTACATAATCTAGGTCTGATTATAGATGAAAGTTTATCTTGGTCTCAGCACGTTGATATGACCTGCAAGAGAGTTTTTAAAGCATTGTACCAGTTGAAACGATTAGCATTTGACTCCCCTATTAAAATGAAGGCTGACCTTGTTATGGCTCTTATCATGCCTTACTTTAATTATGCTTCATCTGTGATGTGTGACATTAACTAGGGTGATATGGATTCCTTGCAAAAAGCAAAAAATGGTGCTATTCGTTTTATTTATAAGTTGCCTATTGATGAACATGTAACACCATTTTATGGGTGATATTCTCGAGACTTGGACACTAGCACATCCTTACATCGAGACAAGGCGAAGTCGAAGTTATTTCACCTTGTTGTCATGGTGACGAGTAAACTATGCGAAAATGCGCCATTTGTAGCCACAGCTGGACAACTGCATAACATAGTCCTACCTAGTTCCTAGTCAATATTTTCATTATTTGTAACGAACTGTTCTTTGAATCAATTGAAACTAAAAATCTTTAGAGTACTGTGAAAGTAGCAATGTAAAAGGACGTGTCATGAGAGCTCTGCTAGACGGGAATAGTAAGTATCGCATGTGGAAAGGTAAGTACCTAGAGGGAAGGTATACCTACATACTTTCCGTATATTATTACTTGTTCATGTACTTCATTGATAAAAACGAAAGTAGGTACCTAATTAACTTTTTTGTCCCTAAAATTTGCGTAATTGCAAAACTCACGTAATAACTGCACTGCCAATGCCGACTTTATGAAATCTTACCTTCAGAAGAATGCATTTCAAGGTTTTTTCCTTGCAGCTGGTATTTCTTGGTGTAGCAACAACCTGCCTTGTTTACTTTGACAAACTATCAAATCTCTCCTTTTATTCATTCAATATAACAAGTAAAGCTTCCTCAGTTAAGCATACTACTACGAAGTTATAATAAAACGCTGATGAAGCTACCTGAGCAATGGCTAGGTACCTACACAGCAGTACAGACACCTGAGGAATTTTCAATCACCTTTTCTTTACTATTTTTCAGGTTAATTATTCTCAAACCCTAAACGAATGAAGTTCTTTAGTTTTCTGACACTGATTAACTACAATAGTTACTAGGCTCCTAGTCCAAATAAAAACTCGTTCACGTTAGATTGGTATCGTTGTCAGCAATCTACAATCAATTATTGCGCTGGCAGGCACGATTATTATAACATTTAGTCGAATTGAAACTTTGTATTGCTGCAATATTATACTTTTTCAAAACAAAACTGTTGAAAAATGGCCTTATAACCACGAATTATGTTGACGTGAGACGGCAAACTTCTTGTGAGAAATAGTTTCGTTGAGTAGCCATCCATTGACGTAGGGCAGTCATGGCCGACTTTCGCTGAAACGCGAACCTACTCCAGGCGTGACGTCACGAGAATATGGGCCATAGGAAATTAGGCTGGCTAAAAGTAAGAGACAAATGGAAATTCAATATTGGGCTGCTTACATTCAAAATATTGAAATAAAAAAAAACAGAATATCTGGCGATTGATTATGTCAAACAGGACATTGTTCATTGCCGTGATACCAGACATGCTTCTAGCCTATATCAAATTCCTCATCATAGTACAGTTAACTATTCTAAATCATTCCTCGTTCAAGGTGTTGAAATTATAAACCAACATCCTGACCTATTCAGTGTCAAATCTGTAGTCACTTTTAAAAATGCATTTTTAGAAATTATTGCGAAACTCGAGGCAACAATTTAATTTAATTTGATTACAATTTAATTAAAAACTACCGAGTTTTTACTATTTTATATTAGTTAATCTCCACACCTGACTTGAAGAATACAAGTATATTATGTTTATTATATTCTGTATAATTCTAAGAGTGGGCTACTTAGCCTAAAATTGCACAGATTATTAAAAAATCTCTCTCTCTCTCTCTCTCTCTCTCTCTCTCTCTCTCTCTCTCTCTCTCTCTCTCTCTCTCTCTCTCTCTCTCTCACGAACGAACGAAAAAGATAAAGGTGTCCTCAAAATTAAAATGATTGGTCTATCAAAAGTAAGAGTTTATTAGGAGGTTGAACAAGTCTTATGCTAATAATGTACAAAATGGTTCAGGATCATCAGCTGGAAACGATCCGTTGGGGTTTTTTTCAAATGAGACGTTTCGTGTGACTGGTTGTTTGATTCCGCGATCAGCTGCGGGTGTTTGAAGTCGAGGTGACAGTTGCGGAATCACCGGCGCCAGTATCCGCCAGAGCCCCAGCCGAGGCCGACGTTCTTGGTGATGCCGATGCCGATGCCTCCTCCGAGTCCGTATCCGGAACTCCATCCGCCGTAGCCTGAGCCCAAGCCGGAGCCCCATCCGTGTCCGCCGTAGCCGCGTCCCCAGCCGTTGCCTCCCCAGCCGCCGTAGCCGCCGCCGAGCCCGATGCCTTTGCTCCATCCGCCTCCAAGTCCTAAGCCGATGCTCTTACCGCCCCAACCGCCTCCGTAGCCGCCCCAACCGCCTCCGTAGCCTCCCAAACCGCCGAGGCCCCACTTGGTCTCTGAGGTCTCCAGCTGCTCCTGGTCCTCCAAAGCAGCAGGCGCCGCATACACGGCCGCCACCAAGCAGGCCAGTCCAACGATTGCCAACTGTAAACATAATATTTATATTCAAAATTATTCATTTGCTTTATTGACATTGTACTGGCAAAAGCCCAATTACATAATAAAACATAAAAGTTCCAGTCATGCAGCATGATCGTATGAGCGAATTTTCATGAATGGTCGTATTACATTTATGTTAAATTCTGTTGAAATTTGAGAACTTTGGGGACAAATAAAAATTTTATTATACATTTTATAGCAAACTAACTTCTTGTCAGTAATATTCCAATGAACAAACGATTTTGTGGATTTTTACAACTTTTTCAAGTGTTCCTATCGATTTTTAGCTTATTTTAATGAAATTTAAGTACATTTTTCAGTACAATTTTGTGGTTAGTTTGCGGAACGTTTTTTAAATGTCCTAGTTCATGTTCGATTAATTGTTTTCGAGTAGCATTCTGCTAAAAAAAAGGGAGCTACACTATTTTGTTTAGATATAAGGTTAACTGATTTTCAATTAACCAAGAATTTACTATTTGGAACCCCCTTTCAGCAGATTTAGCAGTACCGTCCCAATCCCCTGAGGATATATATATAATTAATATTATTGTACGGGCAAAAGCCCAACTACATAATAAATAACAAATCGCACAGGTATATAAATATAGAATACGCCACAAAGTCAACAATAATTAATTTCAGAGGAAAACAGACACCAAAATAGTAATATCACACAATTATAGCGAGGAAAATTCAGTGAATCATCAAAAGAGCATTAATAACAATAATAATAATAACACTGCCCAAAAATAAAGCAAAATCGTGGCCCCGCGAATCTGTAACTGGTCCTGGGGGTTTTCGAGGGTGCTGAATCCGAATCCGAAGCCCGTTTTTAGGACGTCCCTCTGAAGCTAGGATTAGTCAATAGAGGGACGACCTATTGGAATCGATCCAGGGGGTGTGGGACAACCCAAGAATGAGGGGAAAAAAAAATAACCGCATACAAATCCGTTTCAGACCATTCTAAGACCGAATCCGTGAAAACAAAACCATAGGTGTGTGTGTGTGTGGTGTGTGTGTGTGATACAAATTTTTTCGACACCAATTTCAGTCTAGTTGTGCAACAACTTTCGGAAATTTCGGATTTTCTATCGTGGTGGAGGGTGGAGGGAATAATTACCGATTTTTGTGATTCTTATTTTGTTCCATTATGAATTCGATATAGTTTTGGACAGTGTGTTAGGATTTTCAAATTTCATCAAAGAGACGGGGGTGAATACTGTTAAATCATAATTTTTAAACTATTCTCGTCCAATTTTCGTGATTCTTTTTTGTTAAACTTTGAATTTGGTCTAGTTATGGAAAATGTAACAGGAGTTTCAAATTTCATGATGGAAAGGGGTGAATGGAGGGGTTAATAACGATAAATCGTGATATTTCTATTATATTCATCAGACTTTTCGTGACTGTTTTTATTGTGTTTATGCATCCTCGGAATTTTCAAATTTACTGTCGGTGAAGAGGTTAAATTGGTGGGGGGGGGGGGATTTCCGAGAAATCATAATACTTTTTTTCTTATTCTAATTCTCACCAAAAGTATATACAATCCATTCATAGGGACGTCTCCGTAATGAATGCATCTAATTTTTTAGGTACGGCACCCGTATTTTTGAAAAAATCACTAAAATTCATGATTTTTCATCCTATTTTCGTCACTTTTTTTTCCCAATCCAGATTTCAGTTCAGTCATTCAACGAAGCTTGGAAGGTTCAAATTTGCGACGGTGGGGGTAAATGGAGGAGTTAGTACCTACTGATAAATATTGATAACTTCGTTTCTCTCATCCATTTCTTATCGTATTTTTCTCGTATCTTTTAGTTTCGATGAGCCCAAACTCGGAGATTTCGTTTTGATGACGGATTTTTGTGAAGAGGAGTGATAAAGAGGGAAGTGAAACCTACTAATAATGTTTTTCTCGACCAATTTTGATGATTTTTTTTCCCGATTATTTTACTGTGTCGCTCGAAATATTTGGTCTCTTGGAAGAACCACTCTCAGTAAATTAATACAATTCTACTTCTATTGTAGTTCTAATGTAGAGAGTTCCTAGTGCTTTACGGTCACTGTAGATACGCCCCGTATTGTGCAATACGGTGGATGTTTCACAATACGGTTCCGTATTCGACCGGATACATGCGGTGGCTAAACGATCCGTTCCAGACGTATTTCAGTCAACCGTATTGTAATGTAACCTGCCATTTGGATAACAGTGTTTCTTCTGTTAAGCGTTATTTGCCGCCGTTTTTCACGTGTTCTCAGTCCTCAACTTTATTGTAGGTAGTATTTTTCAAGTAGAACTTATTGTTTATTGTTGGAATTTGTCAGAATTTATTGTTATACCTGTAGGCTTATATGCACTCTGTAGCCGTTTGTTCCCCCTGTATGGACAGAGGGGGGGGGGGGTATACCGATGAGACGTTGGAGTTCTGGTAAATAAGGGGTTGGGTTCTGGTTCATTGTTGGTTCTTATAAGAACCTTTGAAATAGAAAACAAAAGAGAACTGGGTAAAAATTGGACGAAAAAAAAAGCACGAGAAATAAGGGAAATGCGTGAGCTCAGTGAGAAACTGAAATGGCGATGGATTTAGCGTTACAATTAGATCCGGCGAGGACTTGATGTGACTTTAAGGTGCGGTGAATTTTTGTTAACTGTGGTTAGCATCCAGTCGCTCGCCCTAACCGTTCTCGTTACGGCTCGCCGTATTGAGACCGCCGGATCTACTTGGAACTCTCTTGTAATTCATTTTGGCCACACACTGTCTTGTCATTCCCCAATCAAGAAGGAAAGTTGGTACCCCAGGAACCTACGTACCTACTAGTGTAACTAAATTGAGTATCCAATTCCATTCACGTTCCAAAATAAAGTGCCCACTTTTAATAAAGTGTAAGGTAGTATTTTAAACGAGAAAAACGTCTTGTGGCACATAGCTTTCTCGTATCCATAACGTGAACTTATAGATCATTGGAATGTAGTAAATGATCTTTAAATATTTCAATAGGGGGAAACAGTAAATCATGATGTCGCATAAAATGTCAATATCGGTCAATTAGGAAACGAGAAAATTATGCTTGATGTAATGTACGGTTGCGCATGCTCAAAGTGGAGTGTCAATTTGGGAATGATTAAACTGGTAGGGGACCATTTGCAGCCTAACCCGCACATTCCCTGAAAAGTTTTTCAAAATCGGAAGAGAATTGTGAAAATTAAGCTTGCTACGCTAGGATTGGCGAAAACACGACAGACATACACAGACAGGCACGTAGGGTGGTGGGGGCAGTGTTTGACACCTTAAAAGACACTTTGACTTTGACAAGCAATTAAGTTATGTTTTTTCCTTTGTTCAAAGTTGAATCTTACAAATATTGCTGCATCAGGATGTCCTCAAACTGCTCGGTATTGAAAAAAGTCCATGACCCCATGAGCGAATTTTTGAAGAAATCTTCGACATTTCAGTCGCTATTGATCGTGTTTTTTTTTTTTTTTTTAACAAGCACTTACTACCTACGTTTTAAACATCATGATTCTAAGATTGGTTAAACAGGGATACTTCCATAAAAGTAGTTCAATCTGAATTTGGACAATGTTTCATGCAAATATTACCGATTTTTACAACTAGCGAACGGCATTATTTCGATTTTTGACCGATTTTTCAACTTTGAAATTTTTGAAAACTTGATACATATTCTTATAGGAAATTTTACGCTGATTCCGAATATACCACATGTTAGTATGTTGAAAAAATTATTTCGCACAACAAATCGCAAAAAACAGGCTATTTTGAAATTTTTGACTAAATTTTTGAAAATTTCAACCCGAAGATGTAATCCGATCATGCTGGCCAACGAACTTGAACTTTCGTTTTGTGTCCTTAACATTTTAAAATTTGTTTGAAGTTTCTAGCACAATTCTACGGACAGTTATCGTCTGGAATGACACATACATATATACATACACACATACATACATAAAAAAATGCGTTAAACTTCAGAATATGATTTAGAATAGCCTGAAACGGATTTCTGCATAAAATTTTTTCAAAAATTCACATTCTACAAATTTTGAGGCGAGAGCAATAGCTTAATTTTCTTCAAAAATTCGCTAAAATTGATAAAAAGTGAAGGATACAGCGAGGAAATAATGTATTTCAACAAATTGCAAACAACCCCTTCAAATTTCACCAACTTTTTAACTTTGGCAAAGCATCTCAAACTTTTCGGCCTCACTACCGAACTAAATATGAAATAAACATGCGAGAATCCCCCATAGGATGTTTGGAAATTAACATAATATACACAGCATACATTGTAAATTATTGTTATAGTCAAAAATTTCTCAAATTATTTATGTTACCCCATTCTTATAATTGTTTTTTTGTGCTGTTTATCATTGTTGAGAATTTGTGATCTCTTTTTTTTTCCATATTTAGCTTGTTTTGATTGTTGTGAGATCAATGTGTAGTTAGTAAAATCTAGATACAAATTAATATTATTACCATAAACTGTAAATTGGGCAATTTGGCCCGTAAATAAAATTAAATAAATAATATGAAACATCGATGTCATTGTTAGGGGTATCATCGATGCTCGATAATATTAGGCCTCTCAACATCGAACATTCTAGATTGTGTAAAATTTAAACTTCCCAGGGTGAGCGAGTGAGAATTTGGCACATTCAGCTGCTTTGGAAAGAGCCCATTATTTCAATGGTCTCTTAATACCCCAGAGAGGCTATCTAACGACCCACGAACCAAAGTAGGTAATTGTTATGACAGAAAGGTCGTTGGCAGGGTTACTTTAGTTATAAAACACTTATGTGCATCGCATCCTTGTACGCAAAAATTTAGGTAGGTACTGGGCCATACTAAAGACATGAAACTTGTCAAAATATTATTAACCAACCCCTTATAGTGAAATCTAGAATAGATGAACAAACAGATCAGAAATATACTCGTATTTTGAGTTTTGGGAAATAAAACTGGTGAGAGTCCGCAAGAAAGTCCATACGGCCCAGGAAGAACTTGATAGGTACCACCTGTATATCAACACACTACTACAATCGCTCCAAAACTTCAAAATCAAAATTTTCGAAAATTTTCATCATTGGAATCCGCTTTAAATATCAATGCCGAAATGTGCTCGAGTATTATGCTGCAAAATGTACTTAAATTTCATTAATATTTGTCGAATAAATTATCGAAATATCAAGCCATTCTTTCATCTTTATACTTGTGAAATTTCTTACATTTAATTAATTAATTATATTGTTCAGTAGAACAGTCAACCAACGAGTTATATATATATATATATATGTGTAAAAAAATGTATGTGTGTTATTTAATTTAATTTATTTATTAATTTAATTTTTGAGTACGCAACATATTGTTGCTGTAGAGGGATCCTTTTGCCACATGTGAGTCAAGATTTTGAGGATTAGTTTCAACAGAATTACACCTTTTCTCATCAATTTTCTCGACGACTCAACGCCAATAACAATTCGTGATGCCCCAAAGCAATGCATCACAAGTGGCAATTGAATACCTCGACGTATTGCAATTTGCGTACATAATGTGCACGCTAATTCAAGAGATGGGTCATTTTTCCATGAAATTTCTCGAAGACCGGATGTGCAATGAAAAGTGGAGGTTCTCGTTTGGAAAATGTCCCAGATATGCATCATGATCGAATGAGCAAATTTTCGTAAATTATCGTATTATTTTTAATAAATTGTTTTGAACAATTTTGTGCGAAAAAATCAATCTAAATAATAATCTGCTATACAAAAAAGTATGTTGTATTATAAGCAATGTTTTACAGTTTCTATGAATGTTCCAAAGTTTTAGCGAAATTTCGTGGAAAATGAACCTATTATAATGGATACAAAAAATTTTAACTCCAAACTTTCCAATAATTTTGTCATTGAAATCCATTTTGAGGCATTCTGAAACAAATCCTGAAGTTTACCGCTTTTTCATATATATATATATATATATTTATATATATATATATATATATATATATATATATATATATATATATATATATATATATATATATATATTTGTCCTCCCAGACGATAACTCTTCGTAGGATTGAAATAAAAATTCCGTTCCTGTGCCAAAAAATCAAACCTTCCAAACAAAAGAATGAGTTTTTTGGCCAGCACCGTTTGAGTTCCTACATTATATTGGTGAAATTTCAAAAAAATGTACTTGAAAAATCACTAAAAATTGATAAAGTTGTATTTTTTACAGAATTTAGTTTTAAAAAAGTTTATCAACAATGAACTAGGACATTAAAAAATTTTTGCACAGAATTATGCTAAAAATGTACTAAATTTCATTGATTTTTGCTGGAAATCGCTAAAAACTATAACAAATAGCTAAAAATCCAAAATGTAACTAGTTTTTTGTCATAAAACTAGTACCTAGTTAACAATTTCTTTGCACTCATAGATCTCAAATTTCATAACATTGTAACAATATAATACGATAATTTACAAAAATTCGCTCATACGATCATGCTGCATGACAGGTTTAGCATATATTAATTACATTCAAGTAAAAATTCCAGAATAATTTTTTGTTTTGTTATAAATTTGACTTTGCAAAACAAATTATGGCTCCTCCCCCTGCACACGTTTACTTAACGGGGGTAGTAGCATTGTAATTGGGTTTTATTTTCTAAGAATATTTCACTGTAACAAAACTAATAAATTTATTTAATAAAAATATATTATAAAGATGCGTTAAATTCAGTAATAATCGCAAAATGCCTGAAAACGGATTTCCATACAAATCGTGGAAAATTTTGATTTAGAAGTTGATTGATTTAGATGTTGATTGACAAAATTTTTCTAATTGATGGATCCATTGCAATAGCTTAACCCTAGATTACCACCCCTACACTGATTTGACGTATATTTGCAACATTTTCTCCTGGGGGCACCTCAGCGGCCTGAGCCTCCAAATATGCAACCACCTGTTAGTTGTCTATTGAATTATTGAATGCTCATGGAACACGTATCTTTTGGTGTGAGACGATGCCACAAAATAATATTTATCTCTAAATTCTATGTTAGCTGTGGTTATTGTTAGATCCGGCAAAATTTTGTTTTACATTTGTGATTCCAGAAAGTATATTTTAGCGAATTTTCGTAGAAAATTAACTATTGCAATGGCTCGGAACATATTAAAATACAATGTTTTGAAAAACGTCTTCATTGAAATCCGTATTGAGGCATTCTCAGACGAATCCTACAGTTTAACGCTTTTTCATTTTTCGTGTGTGTGTGTGTGTGTCATTCCAGACAATACCTAACACTCCTTGGGATTGAGATAAAAATTCCATTCTTTCGCCAAAAAATCAAGCTTTGCAAACGAAAGGATGAGTTCGTTAGCCAGGACTTTTTAAGCTCATTAAATTGGTCAAATTTCAAAAGATGTACTAAAAAAAATCACTAAAAATGGCTAAAAACGGCTTAAAATCGTTACATTTATATTTTTAGCAGAGTATTGCTCAAATTAATTTCATTAACTATAAAATAGAACATTTAAAAATTTACGTACAAAATTATGCTGGAAAATGTACTTAAAATACATTAAACTATGCTAAAAAATTGATAAAAACTGCAAAAAAGCTAAGAATTCAAAACCTCCATTTGAACCGGAAATTATTATTTAGAATACGTTTTTTTGCCATAAAATTAATAGTTAACAATTTCCTTGCACTCAAAAAGCTCAAATTTCAAAGCAATTTAACATAATACAATACGATAATTTACGAAAATTCGCTCATACAATCATGCTGCATGACTGGAACTTTTTTGCCCTTCAAATTGTAAGAAGAAAGAATTTCCGTCATTTTGAAAGAAGATTTAAATTTTTTCGATTCATCATTAATATTTTATTTATTGTTAGGTGCTACGAAAATACCACAGAAGCAATATTTGTGTATATCAAATGAATAAAGTGTATCAGAGTTTGATATGAATAAGTTCTGATGTTTTGATATAAGAATACTCTTTATTGGTCACTTGATTTCCCTGACAATTTCTGGCAGAAACTACAATGTTCCTGGTATGTACGTAGTTTTGACGTGTAGGTGGTAATAAGCGATCGTATATAAAGGGTGGTTATCTAGCGTTAATTTCAAGTTCCTTCGAAAATTCACTAAAAACAATTGTGCCCATTATATGATCAGCTGGATGGAATATGTTGAATTCTATTTGGAAATGTTGAATTCCATTTGAAAATCTTGAATTCTAATTGAAAAATGTTGGCTTCAATCTGGAAAATGTTGAATTTAATCTGGAAATGCTATAAATTGAATTTGAAGTTGGAGTACCTAGAGGTTCAATCGTTCGATATAAGTTTTAATCAGGCTATATGTAAATCTTGTCATTGAGTTATTTTCTGCCACTGTTTAACTGTTATTAAGTTATTCATTATTAGTATAAAAGTGAGATCATATAAATTAATGGTTAACTTCATTTGTTAGCTATGGTGTAGTTTTTTAGCTAGCGAATAATGCGAACCTTTTTTCGAATAAACTACAACAAAAATGTAAAAAAAAGTATCTAAAAACTGCTGAAAACGTAACCTAATATTATAGTCCAGGAGCCAATGCCGAAAATGGGTAATAATTTCTGGAGATGTTTCGAGATTAGATTTTGAAAATTTAGTCCGATCTGAGAGACGAAATGTTTGTCTGCCATCTCAAAATTGGTGGAATAAAAAATGGCGGCCTCATACATATGGCTGTTTAGTTTTTCTCTAAGAATTTCTAAACAGTACCTAGAAAATGTGTATGCGTAGCAAGGACGTAGAGCATAAAAAACCAGTGATTCGGTCAAATAACTATGAATTATCTCTCTATCGTTATACAGGCAATAGAGTGGTAGGGGCTGCTGGTTTCATGTCCAAACTCACCTTCATGTTGATGTTTTCGGTTTCCGAGGAGGACGTAGCAGATAGGAAGTGTCTTATAATAGCAGAGGTCCTTCTTCTACAGCTAATAAGTTGTCAAGAGGGAACTGAAGGTGTGCGGGCCGGCAACGGCCTTTTATACCCTACGGAGACCTACCGGCTCATCCCCTCGCTCACCTCGCTCGGACGGTCGTCTTTTTTCGTCGACGTCCTCACTGTAGAAACGGGGAAAAACACAGGGAGAATATGGCATTCCCGCTTTGGCAACAAAACAATTTCTATCGAGGAAGTCTTGAAGACTTGACTCACCCACCTGTTGGTCTGTGGTACCCAGAAAACGAAACAAAATACCTACAGCGAGTAGTGGAAAAATTTTAACCCTGAGAACCGCATCCTCATATTCTTGCCTTCCAACCTCATCCTAGACCTTCGAGATCGACAAGTTATAAATGTTCCAGTCATGCAGCATGATCGTATGAGCGAATTTTCGTAAATTAACGTACTTTTTTAAAAATTTAACCAGTCTTAACCGGAAGAGCAATTAGCGGCAATCAAAAAGGGGGGTGTCAAAAGGACACTGCAATGGGCACGATTCTAAGGGGAGCCATGCTGTCCGTCCGTCACTAAACGGATTGCCATAAAGGACTCCACTGGCAGATGATACAGTGATGACCGCTTTGTAACCCATACAGCGGATAAAAATACCCCGTAATAAAAACTAAACCACGACTAGATGATCCTTACAAATACATAAATATTATCGTTAAATGTATAATGATAAATACTATACATCTTAGTTGAATAAATGTATGACTAGATGTACATAAATACATAACGTACTAACATAACATATTATATTATTTTAAATTGTTTTAAAAATGGAGCACTTTGAGTGAGAAGAAATTGTTAACCACCAATTATATGACAAACAACTCGTTCTAAATAGTGTTTTGCGATTCAAATAAAATTTTAGAATTTTAACTTTGTTTTACTGTTTTTATCTAATTTGTTTGCAATTGTTAATGAAATTTAAGTATAATTGTAAGCATATAATTTGTTTAATGCTCTAGTTCATCGTTAATAAACTTCTTTTGGGTAAAATTCTGATAAAAATGTAAATTTAACAACTTTTAGCCATTTTTAGTGATTTTTTTAGCACAATTTTTGAAATGTGACTAATTTAAAGTACTCAAAAAATGCAGGGGAAATATGGCATTTCCGCATTGGCAACAAAACAATTTCTATCGAGGAAGTCTTGAAGACTTGACTCACCCACCTGTTGGTCTGTGGTACCCAGAAAACGAAACAAAATACCTACAGCGAGTAGTGGAAAAATTTTAACCCTGAGAACCGCATCCTCATATTCTTGCCTTCCAACCTCATCCTAGACCTTCGAGATCGACAAGTTATAAATGTTCCAGTCATGCAGCATGATCGTATGAGCGAATTTTCGTAAATCACCTATGGTGTGGTAATATGTTCAACGGTATTGAAATTTGGACAATTTAAGTAGGAATGAAATAAAACAGTCTTTTTTAAAAATTTAACCAGTCTTAACCGGAAGAGCAATTAGCGGCAATCAAAAAGGGGGGTGTCAAAAGGACACTGCAATGGGCACGATTCTAAGGGGAGCCATGCTGACCATCCGTCGCTAAACGGATTGCCATCAAGGACTCCACTGGCAGAAAGGAGGGGGAGAAATAATAATAATAACCCGCAAAACGAGACATCGCCCCACAATTCCTCAAACAGATTTAATTTAACACAGGAATGTACCTACTGCAGCAAGAAATCGCACATTATTACTTCTTTTCGTTTTTATGAATTTATTAATTTCTTACCAACAAATTGCATCATGCATGATCTTTTCACCAATCTCTTTTGACATGTGACAATTTATCATGTCGGTACCAATTATACCTGTCCCAAGAGACACTACAATTGATGACGAGTAATGGAATGAATTATTTAATTCCAGGTGCTCCTGAAGTTTTTCAATGTCATTATTGTCCCTTTTTGTACGACTTTCATGAGCACCTACATGTTGCCCAGACGTAAGGAAAATAAGGCCTGAATAATCTTCAAGAGCTTCAGCAATGTGTGCCGTTGCGGATTTTCTTGAAACATAATTACTTAATAGATTGTCAGTAAATCCTCTGTGAATAACTCCTCCTTTCTCTTTGAATTCTCTGTTTGCTATTTTCTCTATCAACGTATCTGGTGAGGTACCACTGCAGAATTGGATTGTTCTTCTAATTTTGAAGAATCCCTCTGTAAACCGTTGAAATTCAAACTGTGATATATGCGTTCGCAATTTGGATATCTGTTGAAGATAGACGATCTGTTGAAGTACGGAACCATAAGTTTTACTGTCTTCAATCGCCCTTTCCTCCGTGTTTGAACTATGAACCTGGAATGCTGATAATCCAACTTCCCTTCTTTTTACTTAAAAATTTGAGAAACGATGGTTTTTTGTGCACAAACATCAACATTACAATTTCATTAATTTCGCCATCATTTCATTAAGTGTCTCCCTTCAAAGAATAGGTACTTGCCTACTTACTTTTGTATACACAATTTTATATTTTTTCATAAAAACTCATCATATATCATAATAAAGTGCTCCGAACGAGTTGAAAACAGTTTTTCCCGATTCAGCTTTAAAAATACAAAAGAAAAGACACCTCACTCGACTTCTCCCGTGAACTTATGATTTCTGAATTTTTCCCCCACTCTCCCCTCTCTAAAACCATGTTCCACCACTTTAATTTATGGAGACTCTTCAGATATCAAATTCTACTGTTAAAAAGAAGTTATAACCAAAGTTTCATTGATGGACGAATTTTGTTGCCAAAACACCATTTTTTGGTCTTATTTGACTGGGCTATACAGCGATGACCGCTTTGTAACCCCTACAGCGGATAAAAATACCCCGTAATAAAAACTAAACTACGACTAGATGATCCTTACAAATACATAAATATTATCGATAAATATACATATAATGATAAATACTTTACATCTTAGTTAAATAAATGTATGACTAGATGTACATAAATAAATAACGTACTATATTACTTTAATTTGTTTTAAAAATGGAGGACTTAGAGTGAAAAAAAATTGTTAACAATCATTTTCCCAACTCATTTTCAAAACTGGTTGTGCAAGTCCAAGTAAACCTTTATTTTCTCAATTAAATATTCTCCCTCGAGAAATATTCTCCCTTCATTCTAACCTATGTGGTAGAAGTATTTAAGTATTATTTCAAACGTGAACTTTCAAATATTCCCCCTTTACAAGGTATTACGCGTTTGAATTCATGTATTACGATACCAATCCCATATCCTAAATGTGATTTAGTCAAGCGATAACTTTCTTTTTTAGGCCCTAGATTGTTTGTTGAATTGCCAGTTCACATTAAACTAATTGACAATTTTATTAAATTTAAAAAGTATTAACATATTTTCAGGAATCTCTATTAAAACGATAATTTTTATTTCCTTTTTTGGCTTTATTTAGCAATTTTGTCCTCATGTATAGAGTTTTCGTTTCGTTTTTTTTGACAGAATGGTTTATTTGAAATTTCTTTTGTTAGGTAGAATGCAGTATATACATGTTGTGTCATTTAAGATCTTATTCCCTTATCTTTAATTAAGTCATGTAATGGTGCATATTTGTGTAATGGTAGCACTCGTCATATTTTCTCTTTTTGTTTTTGGAACTCCTGATCTCCAGACAATCTTTATAAATTTTAGAGATCAGTTACTGCCAAACTTTAATTAATACGTGTTGTTTTTGTATCCATGGATCGAAGTATCAAGTACTTCCTTATCTTTTCTTGTGTGTATATATACAGGGTGCGGCAGAGAGGACGGATGGTTTAAAAAAACTCATAAAATAGTTAATTTTTATTCAAAAACAAATTTATTGATGCCATAAGGTTCGCAAGGAAATAGCATTTGAGACAGTCAAGTGTGAAAAATCACATCAGGCATGTGGTGGCCGAAATTGTTGATGCAGTGCTGGAGGCATTCTTGGAAGTTAGTATGCTGTTACTGTGAACTCAGAGCGCTACGTCAAAATGATCACCAACTTCTTTTTCCCTGAATTAGGAAGGCGACGTGTTCCAACCCGACGTGTGTGGTTCCAGCAGGATGGGGCGACCGTTCACACAGCCAGAGCATCAATGGACGTTATTCGCCCTCTCTTCCCTGGTCGCCTTATTTCCAGGTTTGGCGATATTCATTGGCCTCCTCGGTCCCCAGATTTATCCATATGCGATTTTTTCTTATGGGGACACCTCAAGGCTAGAGTATATAAGAACAAGCCCCGAACTCTGGACGAATTGAAGGACGCAATTCGCGTGGAAGACGCCAAGTTCAGAGAGCTATGTTGGAGAGAGTCTACGCAAACTTCCAAGAATGCCTCCAGCATTGCATCAACGATTTCGGCCACCACATGCCTGATGGGATTTTTCACACTTGACTGTAAAAATCAACTATTTTATGAGTTTTTTAAAACCATCCGTCCTCTCTGCCGCACCCTGTACTTACATTCTTGTATTAATAAATGGCATTAATAAATTTAAAAAAAAATTATGGCAAACCACTTGTTCTACATAGAGTTTTGTGATTCAAATAAAATTTCAGCTTTTTAACTTTGTTTTACAGTTTTTGTCTAATTTTGCAAATATTAATGGAATTTAAGTAGAGTTGCAGGCATACATTTGTGCACATAAATTGTTTAATGTTCTAGTTCATCTTTGACTAAAATTCAACTATCGTTGACTAAAATTCTGATAAAAATGTAAATTTAACGACTTTTAGCCATTTTTAGTGATTTTTTAGCACAATTTTTCAAATTTGACTAATTTAATGTACTCAAAAAATGCTGGCCAACGAACTCGTCCTGTCGTTTGGAAAGCTTGATTTTTGGCGCAAGAACAGAATTTTTATCTCAATTCTAAAGAGAGCATACTCTTTAGACTCCAAAACTGCGACTAGGTGAGCAGTAGGAGTCTATTTTGCGAATTCCAGTCAAACTATGACGATTTCTGTGATTGTTTCCGGAAAAGTAACTAGATACAGTTAGAATAGAATAGAATAAAGCTTTATTCGTGGCATAAAACAGGCAAGCCTAATTACGATATGGCACACGTCAGACAATTGTACATTAACAAAGTTTTAGCAATAATAATAAAAATAGAAAAAAAAGATAAAAATTAAAAAAATATATATATATAATGGACTACAAACATTTGAGCCATTGGTCCAACAAGGTAGAGCAGCATAAAGATTTGAACTCGCCAAAAGAGCTGTGAAATATATCGATTTTCGGGTTTAAACTCTCAACTAAATTGTCCGACAATACTGATCTATGACTCAACATTGCTGAATGAGCTGCAGTACGGCCAAATGGAATATGGAATAGGCTGCTCAGTCTAGAATGAAAAGACGGTACCCTAATAGAAAAAGTGGCTAACAGTTCAGGGCAATTTATAGCACCAGAGAAGACTTTGTACAAGAAAGATAAATCTAGCCATTGACGGCGCACAGACAGAGGAAGTACATCGAATCTCTTACATAGAACTGAATAATTGGCTCTTAGGTATATACATGAAATAAACGGTAATCGAGGTATTTCAGGAAACGCTTTTGAATCGATTCTAGGGAATTGATGTACTTGGAGTGGGATGGTGACCAGATCTCCGACCCAAACTCCAAATGCGGTCGAACGAGGGTGAGAAACAGAAGCTTCATGATGTCAACATTCTTGAGCTGCCGACAATTTCTGATCACCATACCAAGCATTCTGGTAGCTTTGGACGTTGTTAGTTGCAAATGGCTCCGAAAGATAAGTTGACTATCAATTAAGACTCCCAGGTCATGGAGCTCCATAACTCTATTCAGGGCAAGACCATCAATATTATAGTGAAAAATTAGTGGATTTTGATTACGCGTGAATGAGATAGTTTGAAATTTAATTGCGTTGACCGGCAGTTTGTATTTGATACTCCAAGCCAAAATACGCTCCAAATCATCCTGTAATCCAAATTGTGATGAACGATCTGTTATACGAGCAAAAATCTTTATGACGTCGGCGTAGATTAGAATGTGAGAATTTTTCACACAATCAACGATGTCGTTTATGAAGACTAGGAAGAGAAGGGGACCCCAATTCGAACCCTGAGTTCCGGATCAAGGTACTTTTCCTCGGCAAGTACCATTTCAGCAGTAGTGACCCGCGGCGGTGAAGCGTTAACACGTGAGTTTATTACCTCTCTGTTTTCATCATTGTTTTGTCTATTCATTGCCTAATTTCCAATGCTTTTTCTTTCTGGAAGGGTAATCTAAGGGAAGAAGATCAGTTTCCTGTTTTGGTACGATTTGTACCGATGTACGAGGAAAAATAGATTACGCACGTTGTCCTTTTTTCACTCGGTTCATTGCGAGGCCCAAGCGATCGAAGGTGACCCCCAGTTAATCGCACTGATAAAATTGGTGTGAGATCATACGTGCCCTCTCACACCTACTGTTCATATCAATCGAACTCCCTTCACCCGCCAGCACTTCTCCTATCTTTGTTTGTCAACTGCGAAATGGCTTCGAGAACTCGTTCTAATGCGGTAGCTTCTTCACTAATTAATAATTCAATATCTCCAAGAATAACGCGTCAAGCTTCCAGTAATGCTGGGAATCGATTGACGGTTGGTACAATGCCTAAAGTGCCTAAAGCTACCAAATCTAATGAAAAATCAATTTTGGTCCTAGTAACTCCCATTATAGATCACTTGCATTCTTTGAATGTGAATGAAGCGGAACTGAACGCCATAAAAGACAACCTGATTCCTGATATTCATACCATTATTAACAATTATTGTGGCAGTGGTGAGGAAAAGCTGGTGGACTTTTGCAATAATTTATTATTGTTGTTCAGTGCCATCAATGATAGAATTGGCGAATATGATGGAATGAAAAATGAAGTATCTTCGCTCTTGAATGCATACAACAATTCTCGTGACATGTTTAATAAATTCTGTGACTGACCACCTTCGACTTGAAGACCAGTGGGAGGTTGAGAGGAGTGTCCTGGGAGATTCATTTCGGAGACAGGAAGAAACTATTCGGCAACTGAACAGTAGATTCGCATCCCTTCTACTAGTAACGGACACTAAAAATGGGAGTTTTCAAACCAATATCTGCGATAATGTTTCTAATCGACGATCTTCACCCAGACCCCATCTTCCTCGAGCGCGACGGACCCATTGCCCCTCCAGTGAAGCTATTGGGATGCACCTTATTCGTCTTGAGCATTTAATCTCCAATCTCACCGAGTCAATTAATGAAATTATAGCGAAAAATATTCATTAAACAAACGTCTCGATAGCATTATTTTATCACGAACAGAAATGAGCTTCATCGCTAAAAGTACGATCTCCAGGCTGTAGAGAGTGCCAGGTGCACTTGTAAAAGTGCCTCAACACAAACTGTAGAGAGTGCCGTTAATCGTTCCACTAAGAAAAAGGTACTAATCTTGGGTGACTCATTTAACTTTGGTCTTGCCGATTTGGCGAAATTGAGCCTGCCTGGTTGCAGATTAGTGGAGGTAACTTCAGAGATTCTATGGCGACTGGACCTGAGCAAGAAAGTTGTAGGGATTTTCTTGGACGTAGCAAAATGTTTTGATTGCGTTAAGCATTCACTACTATTGTCGAAGCTTGAAGCATTGGGTGTCCAAGGTATAGAGTTAGACTGGTTTAGTTCTTACTTGTCCGAAAGGGAGCAGAGAGTCAAGATTAAAGACCAGTTTTGTGACCCAAGATATTCCGGTTTCTCAATCCCCCAGGAAACAGTCCTAGGCCCTTATTTATTCTTATTATTTGCGAACGATTTATGTGAGCTCCCCTTGGATCACGGTAGGTTGATATCGTTTCCGGACGACTCTGTTCTTATATGCTCAGGAAAAGACCAGAAGAACTTCGAGCTCTGCGCCCAGGGAGCGCTAGACAAAGTTGCTGAGTGGTACAGGCGTAGTTCTCTCACCTTAAATGTGGAAAAGACAAAATTTATCCACTTTTGTCTTAGAACTCCCCCAAACGGATCTGCGGATTTAGATCTCACTCTTTCACTCGATCATAAGGGCTCCAATCTATTGGAAAGAGTCGAGGTAGTGAAGTATTTGGGGGTGCTTCTGGATGGCAATTTGAAATGGAACGCTCAGACCAAAGATTTAGTATGTAAAATCAGAAAACTCTGCCATGTCATGAAATCTCTTAGGAATATTTTAAACTCTCAGCAATTGAAGTCTGTGTATTTCGCGTTGGTTCAGTCCCAACTGATGTACGCGATTGTAGCCTGGAGTAACTCTGCGAAGCAAAATATTAAGCCTCTCTACTCGGCACAAAAAAGTATCGTGCGAATTGTGACCAGATATGATGTTAGGTCTAAAGAGTTATTAGAAAAGCTCAAGCTACTTCCTATTAGTAAATTACTTATTCGCTCAACCTTAACTTTTGCTAGATCCAAAGAAAACGTATTGAGTCATGTGGCACATGGCAATGCTACAAGAGCTGAGAGGAGGGGGAATTTCGCAGTCCCGAAAATGTCCACGGTGATGGGGCAGAGAGCTTGCAGTTTTATAGCCCTAGACTTTTGAACGCCTTATACAATTTTGAAAAAAAAAAAAAAAAAAAAAAAAAATCCGAAGAAAAATTCAAATCATGGATTAATAAAATGATGAACAATGAGGAATTTTGTTGTACCATGGAAACATTTCTTCCAAAATAAGCTGGTTGTAACAGTGAATGTCCACTTGCCTCGCAACCAAGAAATAACATTTTTATTAAAAACACTAGCAAATACTCAACACTGAATAAACATAAATAAATTAATAAAAATAACTTAATAACAATTGAAACATAATAATAAATAACAGGATTCAAAAATTAAAATGGAAAGCGCTTGACTGGCTCCTCACCCTGCAACTCGAGCTTGCTCATAGTGGGGGAGGATTATTTTGGACCTATAGGTATAGTAGATTATTAGTAGTTATTTATTTATGTTTCGTGATGAATTATTATTATACATATTATTACTATTTTTTTCCTAAGTGGAAGTATTGTTTACTATATACATTGATGCGATGTACATTATATCCTATAGAAGTTTAATGTTTACTTTTGTAATATTTCACAAAATAAAGCGATTAAAAAAAAAAAAGTTTCGATGTTTCATCAATTACAAAACCTGGCGATCTCTCGATCCTTCTTGATTCTGTAAAGAACGAGAGCAGACCTGACATCTTGGTTTTGTCGGCTGGCATGGTGGATGTTGAGTATAATGACATAAAAATGTATAAAAGAAATTTACTGAAACTTTGTACTTCCGTAATTTTTACCTCTGGGCTGGTGATTTTATCTGTTCCCTTTAATTATCTCCTCCCTGAATGGTCAGTGGTTAACATCGAGCTCTACCGTCTGAATAAATTTCTTCATCTACTATCACAAAAATTTACATTTGTAAGGATGATTAAGGGGAGTGGCAAAATTGACCGTTACATGATTTCCCGTAAAAAAACCAACCCTTATTACATGCCATGTGCAAGAAATATTATATGCAATGAAATTGTAGCGTGCATTCTTCCTCCAGAGTTCATGTTACCGTTCAGAGCGATATCTGATCAGCCCCACGTGCCAACTTCAATGGACTCTACAACAGATTTTTCTTGACGCTGTGATGACAACAGGGTTAGGGCGCCCTGTAATGTCATTTTGTTTCACGCTAATTTACAGGGAATACGATCTAAGCTTCACGAAATCAATCGTTTTCTATTAAACCGCCAAGACATTATGATTCTATGTTTCACTAAACACTGGTGTAAAAGTCAGGGAATAATGTATTACGTGCCAGAAGATTTTTATCTCGCCTCTAACTTTAGTAAAGAGCCAAAAGGTGGTTGTGGATCCTCTATATGCGTGAGGAAGGAATCGCAACTGAAGTTAATTCTCAGATGCTATCGATTGAGTCTACATTTGAATTATCGGCCGTCAGTCTGGATTCACACAATTTACTTATTTGCTGTAAGTATATACCTACCACCATATGCTTCCAATTTTGATGAGTTTATTGCATGTTTTGACCGCGCGCTGAGTGGCCTCCTTTCGGGAAATAAGATAGTGATTATCATGGGAGATTTGAATGTTCACTTTGAGGAAACATGTAATGCCCAGCTTCTACGTGAACGGAAAACGCTGGAAATATTGCTGGAGTGTCAGGGTCTCCATGTTGTATCTAATGAAATAACCCGTACGCCTTATTTTGGTCAGTCTGGTTCTCCCTCGTGCATAGACCTCGTTATAACAATAACAACATATATAGATGAAATTTTCAATGGATGTGCAAGCTAAATGTAGTCAGTTCCCTATCAGTTTCATCCTTCTTGAGTCAATACCTCACTCTGCTCGTGCGCAAACGTAAATTGTACGAACCATCATTTTCTCACGCCCTATTCGTCCAATCTCTCTCAAATTCGGACAATAGTTGGGAGATGACAATTTAATTATCCTATATCAATTTTAACATGATTGTATCATTAGTAGATGCTGCGCATGAACAAATGTGACAAGCTTAATTTTCACAGTTTTCATCTGAATTAGATGACATTTCCGGGTCTGAATATCTCTGCAAATACTGATTTTTTCTTCTTATTCCACCAATTTAATGTGGTCATGAAGAGCTGCCCAACGAACTCATCCTTTCATTTAGAAAGCTTGATTTTTTGGCGGAGGAACGGATTTTTTAATCTCAATCCTAAGAAGTGTTCGTCTGGAATGACACATACATAAATACGCACACACTCACGGACACGCGCACACGCTCACACACACGCATAAATCTTAAATTTCCTAACAATTTTACATTATACAGTGGAACCTGGATAATTCGAACTTCTTCAATTCGAATATTTCTCTTGGTCCCTAGCATTTTGTATTTGAACAATGCTAAAAAATCGTGGATAATTCGAATTTTATTTTGGATAATTCGAATTTTCGGCGTGCTAATTAAGGTATGAATTTTAAGCTGCGACTCAAAATAATTGTAAATTTATCGCGAAATACGTTTTAGTAACGATATTCGGCAAAAGGTTTGCGTTAGACCAAATGCATGCAAGTCAGTGCCATCGTACAGTCTGATGGAGACGGTTCTTGAGACGAGATCCCTGGATCATAAGCAGTGCCGTCCTTAGAAAATGCGAGGCCTGGAGCAAAACATTTTTGCGAGGCCTTTGTTAACTATGGGAAAATATTTGTCAAGCTATACTTGCAAAGTCGTAATTGTAAGCTTTTTGATAAACAAAACGTTTATATCTTACACTCTAAAAGGGGGAGGGGTGGTGCAAAACACCCATTTCAGGTTGGTATGTTTCGAGTAATTTCGTTTCAGGTTAAAAAAAAAAAAAAACAATAGGAATCTCAGAAAAATAAGCTAGAAAAATCAAAACAAAGTTTATTCTTCAAGTAATGCTCAAACAGTGCTTGTTAATGTTAAACATAGTAATTTTTGTCTAACAAACAATAAATTCATCAGAAAAAACGAAATGTCTTCTTTCTTGCTTTTTATTAAATCAAATAGTAAATTATAATAAACATATACATTATTGTAAATACTTATTTAATATTGACGTTCCATATCTTTTTAGATGTTCATATCTTGTTTATTATATTTTTCCATTGTTCCATTGTTAATGAAGGTTTATAATTTTCACATCACATCTGTAAAATAATAAAAAACATTATAGCCTACAATAGAGGCCTGTTAAAATTTGAGTTATAAGATAAAATAACTTAATAAAACAGATAGTTCCAGCTAAACCGATATAAAATAATACTGTAAATGCAATCGTTCATTGTTAGATAAACTATATTTAAAATTGTGTTATTATCGACTTTGACTCACCTTATATGAACTGTACTTTTCTCGCTTTCATTCCAGCAAAGTCGTCAATAATCTCATCAAAATTAGGATCATAAGCAGAAGAAGTACCGGTGCCGAGTGCGGCTGACGCTATGAATCACGTACAAGAACTTAGACGTTTTTTTGAAAGCCGACTTAATGTAAGTGATTCATACTTCAACTCTTTGAATGCGTTGGAATCTTTTATAATGGCCGAGAGACTTCATTCAAGGAAACAGGCCAAAATATCATCCTTTTTTGAAGAACAATAGATTGTTTTTTATGGTTGCAGTTAAATACAGTACCATTCCAGGTGTCTTTATATTTATTGTTCAATATTCTGTTGGTCAATACAGTGTTCAATGTTACTATATGTACTTTACTTCGTACTGTAGTTTGTTAAAATATGATTTATTAAAAACTTCCTTAATTCGAATTTTTGGTTAATTCGAAATTTTTGACTGGTCCCTTGAGGTTCGAATTATCCAAGTTTCACTGTACAATACGATAATACACGAAAGTTCGCTCATACGAACATGCTGCATGTCTGGAACTTTGAGCGGTTATTTTTTCCACCCGATCTCCAAGGATCGAAACACTGTGCGAGCAACAGATAACAGAATCGCTTTGCAGCAGGCGAGCGCATAAATTGAGAGATAACCCTACGATAACCTCAAGATCGTCTGACTCCCGAACTGACTCACCACTGACGGTTAAACTGCGATAAAGATGCGAAGCGCGGCCAGTCGGCTCCAGGCCTTGAGCGAGTCCACCCGTACGACGGAATGCAAGGCGATCTATTTTCGGCACTCGGTAAGCAATTTTTCCTTTGCTACGCAGTTGAGTAAAGCGAAATTCGGTTATCAAAGCAGCGTAATTCACATATTAACTAGATATGAGAACAGACTTTGGGTATTAGAATCAAATACAGGCAGTGGGCGCCGCGTATTATTACTGCGTTTATTGTTTTTTATTTATTGGCATCAAAATAATACATATCAACTACATTTTATACAAATAAAAATATACGAAACGCTTCAGTTATTCAATTCCAAAATTATACTGAAAATTGTCGACAATTCGACTTATAGGTAATTAAGAATGAAACAACTGACGCCCCCGGAAAATAAGTTCCTAAGAACTTGTGCTATCTGGTGGAGTCACAAATTAAATCATAGTCGTCATATATCAAGACCAAATAAAAAAAACTCTCGAAAGCCTAATTATTGAAAGAAAAAAAGAAAAGCACTAAAACACTAAATTCGAAATAAATTTCCATCAAAAACAAAAATTCACTGAAAAGAAGGCTAACTAAACTTATATGTACAATTTTACCACCTTCTTAAAACTTGACAAACTATGAAAGTATGACAAATTAATTTATTATCAAACAAAAATTTTGAAACACGAACATACGCACTTTTCTTGTAGAACTTTGTATGAGCTCTTGGCAAAACTATTCCCGAATTAGAATGATTTCTTGTACTTATAAATGAGAAAACATGTTCCTCACAGATGCCAGTATTATATACATGAATGCAAGAATGAAATGAGAAAATTTGTTTAATAGTTTTAACATCAAAATATTTGAAGAGTTTAGCAGAAGGGTACCTTGAAGTTTTACCTACAATAATTTTAATTAACTGATTTTGCATACGTAGCACTTTATTAACGTACGATTTACATACTCCACCCCATAATATAATACCATATTTAATAATGGAATAAGCTAAACCATAATAAATCATACGCATTTGTTCCTTGGATAGAAAATGTTATAAGCAGCTTATTCAAACACGTTGGACCCGATCAACATAATCATGTAACGTAGGAATTGCGCCGAATATTGTTATTAATGAATAAGCAGAGGAATTAGCAAAACCGTTGGGCCATTGCCATTTTCTCGCTATAACCGTTGGAAAAAACGACATAACATAGTTTTGCTTCCGAGACTGCAAGGCAGCGGAAGCTTTGTTTTCACTTTCGAAATGAAAAAAAATTGTTTGCTCCAAAATCAAAATTTCTACTCGCATTTTCGTTTCAGAGCCTCCTGAACAAATTTGGTTCCGTGTCTGTCTGTCTGTCTGTCTGTCTGTCTTTCCTTGTAACAGCCATAACTTCCACAATTTTGATCCGGTTTTAACCAAATTTTCAGGGATCGTGCGGGTTAAGCTCTAGATAGTCCCCTATCAACTTCATCATGATCGAATCAACGGTAGCTTCTGCGCAGGCGCTAACGTGAATTCCTTGTGACGGTCATAACTCGGTCATGTTGAACGGATTTCGGTCAGATTTTCAGGGATGATGTGGGTAAGATCCCGTGAGGTCCCATAAGACAATCATCATAATTACATTAGCGGTACGCTCTGCGCATGCGTTAACGAAATATTCTTGTGACGGTCCTTGCAACAGCCGTAATTTCCACAATTTTGATGCGATTTTCTTCAAATTTTTAGGGATCGTGCGGGTATAGCTCTACATGGTCCCCTATCAGTTCCGTCATGATCGAATCAACGGTAGCCTCTGCGCAGGCGCAAACAAAATTTTCTTGTTTCGGTCATAACTCAGGCAATTGTGAACGGATTTCGGTCAGATTTTCAGGGATGATGCGGGCAAGGTTTCTTGAGGTCCCGTATCACATTCTTCGCGATCATCAGCAGCGGTACGCTAGGCGCATGCGCGAAAGTGATGTTTTTGTTACGGTCACAGCTTAATTAATTTTATCGGATTTTGTTCAAATTTTCAGAGATGATCCCGGTAGAGTCCCTTGAGGTGTCATACGAATCGTACGGTACTACCAGTGATTGTGCCCATCATGCCGGGAATTTATTTGCGGCCGGGAATTTATTTTTTATTTTTTCTCCTCCTTTTTAAATATTTGCTATTCCATATATGGAATACCGAAATTCATGTGCAGCGAAATACATGCGGACTGCATCCTGGATGGTCCCATATTAAAATCAAAATTTTCCTTATTAATTTCATTTATATGTACCATTCAGCTTCCAATTTCCCACCTTATTAATTCCTTGATGCCAGAACCGGTCGTTTCTAGTTTTCTGGAATTTAATGGTGACGTACTGTGAAGGTCACGAGGAAGCTCATGTGCCATTTCCTTGGCAGTGTATTTTTTATTTAATTTCAGTCATGCATGCAGCATGATCGTGTGAGCGAATTTTCTTAAATTACCACCTTTCGTATTAGTTATAGTTATTATTTCGTATTTCGTAATAGTTATATTTATATTTCGTAATATGTTAAATAGTTCAAACTAAATCACTGGCGACGAAATTGTGGAATCCCATTTCTAAACGGAAGTTAGTGAAAAAACGTTGTCTATTTCCACGAAAAATAAAGAGTTACAATGTTGAATCGATTTCTACGGTTAGGCCATCATCAGTAACAAACAAATAACTGTTGCTATTGTTTGTAACTGATCACAGCAAAACCGTCGAAATCGACTTAACATTGTAACTCATTATTTTTTGCGGAAATAGACAGTGTTTTAGCGAATTTCCGTAGAAAACGAAGCTATTGCAATGGCTCCAAAAATTTTAAAACCAAAATTTTCGAAAATTGTCTTTACTGAAATCCGTTTTGAGACATTCTGAAACGAATCCTAGAGTTTAACGCTTTTTCATATGCAAGTGTATAAATAAAATATATATATATG
Source organism: Adelphocoris suturalis (assembly GCA_030762985.1). Taxonomy (NCBI): domain Eukaryota; kingdom Metazoa; phylum Arthropoda; class Insecta; order Hemiptera; family Miridae; genus Adelphocoris; species Adelphocoris suturalis. Next base: position 88,422,379 of record CM061045.1, read on the forward strand.
TCCTTCCAGACGATAACTCCCCTTAGGATTGAGAAAAAAAATCCGTTCTTGTTCCAAATAATCAAGCTTCCCAAACGATAGGACGAGTACGTTGGGGAGAATTTTTTGAGTACCTACATGAAATAGGTAAACATTTAAAAAGAAGTGCTGAAAAAATCACTTAAATTAGAAAAAACGGCAAAAAAATATTAAATTTATACATTATAGTAGAACATTGCTCATATAAATATTATTAACTATAAGATACAACATCCAAAAATTACTGTACACAATTATGCTGAAAAACGTACCTAAATTTAATTTTTAATAGAGTGCTTAAAAATCGGTAAAAACTGCAAAAAAGTTTAAAATTCAAAATCCTTTTTTTAATAGCAGATTATTGTTTAGAACGAGTTTCGTACCATAAAATTGGTTATTAACAATTTCTTTTCACTTTGGTTACTAAATTTTCAAAGCAATGTAACATAACCTAGTACGATAATTTACGAAAATTCGCACATACGAAGATGCTGCATGACTGGAGCTTTTTCACAAACTTCCATTATGTTAAACAGTATCTAAATTTGAACAACTTATATGGGGAGATTTCTAAAATAAAAATTAAAAAAACAATTTTTGACCATTACTACTTGGTGCACTGTATAATAGATTTCTTGACTTCGAACGAATGAGTTCGACTTTGACTATTACGTGGCATAGTACAGTGACGTGGAAAATTTGAGAATTTTTTATATGTGGTTCTACGAAGAATAGTGGTAACGGGAGTTTGTTAACCGGGTGGAGGACACTGTTTGGCCAGGATTATATCCAAGTAGTTCCAATTCATCCTTTATATATTTTATTTCGCACGAGAGATGCAGTCCCCCTCGTAACTACTCGGAAGTCTCGTTCAGAATAAGATTGGTAGGTGTAGTATTGCGCTTCGTTATCAGATAAATATTTTATCATGCCTCTATAACCATCGACCCTCTCAAATGTGAACTTTACTTTATGCTGAGTCGAGTGGTATTTGAATTCACCAAGGTTTAGAGTTCGAGTAATCTACAGGAGTTTATTTATATTTGAAATGTCTCGAACAAAGATCAGGGGTGGTTTAGTTTGCTTATCTGTTGCAGTGGTCTGGAACGAATTTTGTTGTGAGCTAGGCAAAGCAGATAGTGGGTGCAAAGGATTTTGACAGAGGTGGTAGGGTTCAATTTTTGTCGTTCAGCTGGATTTTTTGGCTTACCAAACGGAGAGTTGCTATCATCGTTGTTAGGGAGAGATAGATCAACATTGGTTTCCATTGCCCCGGCCCTCGGTCGAATAACAGAACAACCGGAAGCTGCGAGTATGAGGTTGACAAATATATCAGTTGTGTAAACCAAGATGTGGCCGATAACGGAACGGATTTGCATGATGTCTGTACTGGTCTAAATCTCGAGCGCTACTGAAATTTGATTACACCGTTAGAAAGAGTGTTGAATTTCCCATCTCCCTGTACCATACAAATTTTTTAAGATGGTTCAATTGGCGAAAAATCAATCTGAAAAGTGAATTTTGTCAAATCTTCAGAATTACCACTTTTTTCATACTCTGCAGCTCTAGTAAAATTCCACATGCCTTTAGTCCTGAAATATGCGCCAGAATCTCACCTTTCCAACGGTGGAGTCAATTTTACTTTTACTTTGTTAACTACTAGAGAAAACTATGTTTTAATGTTGAAAAACATTGTTTTGTCCAATGAAATCGAGGGTTTTCTTGAAAAATGACCTTCAATGAAAATACGAGTTTGGGGTCGGTTTCTACATATTGTTTTACGCTGAATCGAATGGTAACACTTGCATATCTCCCCAACCCCGTTATAAACTAGTTTTATACATTAGCTTTCTAGTTTCACCCCCAAAATCACATAAAATTTGTCATACCAAATGAACTCAAATTTTTGAGTTAAAGTGTAAACTTTGGTTATAAGGTGGTCATTCTGAAGATTTTTTTTTTTTTTTTTTTTTTCAATATTCTTTATTGCACCAAGTATTACTTATTAACAATATTATTTTGAAAATATGGACTTTAATTCAAAACTAAGATACATCACTGAGTTTTGTTGATTATGGTGGATGTTTCACTTCACTGCTTCACAAGTAAGCAAGGTCGAGTGGTTTGGTACGCTTCAATCTTCTGATGATATCACTTGTATCAAGGAGTTGGACAGCTTCCTCGTTGATGTGACATCTTAACCGCTGTAGGTGTCTCACAGCTTGTCGCTTTATAGCATCGTTTATTGTTTCGATCCGAAGCTCATGATGGAGACGTTCGTTTCGAAAGTACCATGGTGCATTGACCACCGTTCTTAGCACATTGTTCTGGAATTTTTGGATGATGTCTCGATTTGACTGAGCCGTACAGCCCCAAAGCTGAGCTCCATAAGTCCAGACTGGTTTAAGGACTTGGTTATACAGTGTTAGCTTGTTCTGGATTGACAACTTCGACCGTCTCCCCATTAGCCAATGCATTTTTCTGAATTTTAGAAGGAGTTCTTCCTTCTTTTTCTTGACATGGGCTTTCCATCTAAGTTTGGCGTCCAGTGTCATGCCTAGGTATTTGGCTTCATTAGCATTCGGAATAACTTTTCCCATGAAATGTACCGGAATATACTCGATTCTCTTGTTGGTGAAATCGACATGTACCGACTTAGTTTCATTTATCTTGATTCTCCATTTTGCTGTCCACTTTTGTATGCTGGATATTGATTGATTTAACTTGTTGGTGGATTCAGTGTTACATTCTCCGACTGCCAAAATCGCTGTATCATCTGCGAAGGTGGCTGTGGTGTTCATTCCAATTTCTGGGAGATCACTGGTATAAAGGACATACAAGAGCGGTCCAAGAACACTCCCTTGTGGGACTCCTGCCTTGATTAGCTTTGGCTCTGAGTAGGCGTCTTCTTGCTTTATTCTGAAATAGCGATTGGTGAGATAAGACTGAAGCAGCTCAGCATACTTTATTGGTAGATTTTTGCGCAGCTTGTAGTTGAGTCCCTCATGCCAAACTTTGTCAAACGCCTGAGCGGAGGATTTTTAGATTTCCATTCGAGTTTTCTGTCTACTTGAAGAACACTGTGGGAACCAAATTGGTTTCTCAGATCATCAAGGACCTCCTCATTTGTCCATGATTTGTGGATTCCTTTAATCATGACTTTGATGGGCCTGTCCTGTTTATTTTGGTATGTATAGTGCGGAATTTTTTTGTCCGCAAAACACTTAGTGATAGCACGAAAGCCATCTGAATCCATCGTGTTAATTTTGACCACATCATTTGACATAGTGGTAAAACTAACTTCGCCGGTTTGTTCCTCGACCATTTTCTTGAGGGCTGGAAAGGAAGTAACCCTTTCAATATAAACGGGAGGAGGTTTTGGATCTTTTTTTGGTTTTGGCTTGGCAATAGAATTTATGATTAGTGGACGTGAAATAGATTTTTTTCTTTTGTGTCCTCTTTGAATGACGTTATCCCATTCGCCCGTCTCTTCGGCTAGGATTTCTATCCTGAAGATTTGACAAAATTCACTTTTTAGATTGACTTTTCACCAATTGAACCATCTTGAAAAACTAGTATGGTACAGGGAGATGGGAAATTCAACACTCTTTCGAACGGTATATACAAATTTTAATTTCCTCGAGTAATTAAGGGAGTTATTGCCGTTTTGGTGAGTTAAGGTCAAAATTGAAAATTGAATAACTTTAATTTAAGTACATTTTTCAGCATACATTTTTTAATGTTCTAGTTCATCGATCATAAACTACCAAAATTCTGCTTAAAACATAATTTTACCGATTTTTATCAGTTTTTAGCCATTTTTAGTGATTTTTAACATTTAGGGCCGGTTGTGGCAACCTCGGTTAACGATAGTTAACGTGGGTCAGAGAAAATCTTCGATTAGTGGCGTTGTGGAAGCCTGGGTTATCGGTCGGTAACCCGAGAATCTGACTTAACGCTAACCCTAGATTTTCGGTCCATTGCGCATCTGCTGCGCAGCCTTGAGGCATGACGGGGGATTTGATTGGTTATTCAATGTTATCAATCCCATCTGGGGAATGGCGGATCACGAACAGCTGATTTCTCACATCTCTTGTATCTTTCCAGCTCTCCATTTAAAAACTGTTGTTGTTTTGTTTAAAAGCTGTTTTTTTTTTTAAAGTACGTTTTAATAGTATGGTATAGTTGAGATTCCGTACCTTGTAATTCCGCAGGAATTGGGGGGGAGGGGAGTATGTTTGGCCCTAACCAAATTCGCATTCTCCCACCAGGGCTTGAGATGGAGTTGGTGTGTTGTCTTCCCAAAACGTCTGACAGAGCGCTAATGTCGCTCCACGTTTTGATCCCGCTTTTTACATATTTTATGACGAAACCTTGATAATTCCTATTTTCCCTATCATCCCGTAATAATATACGATTTGAGCCCCTGAAGGTGCAGTGAAATTGTGAAGTTGAAATTGTACATTGTTCAAGAACTTTTCATACTGTAAACACTGCATTCCAGTAACCAGTTCGATATAATCGAACACACAAAGTAAAATAATAGTGAATTGAAACACAAAGTAAAATAATAGTGAATTGAAACACACAAAGTAAATTAATAGTGAAGAATAGTGAGTAAAATGATAATGAAACAGTCAAATAATGATGAACACACAACGTTGATTTGAAAACGAATGCCAGAGATTAGGTATGATAGCGTTTCCAAGGTAACCAACAGCTGTTGACCTGGCGTTACGTAGCAATCGCTAGCCAGAGCTGCCCCAACGACCTTTCCCGCTTCGGCTAATGAGCATTAACCCGACTTTAATCTCGCGTTCCCTAACGCTGCGTGAACGGGGGATTTGCCACAACCGGCCCTTAATGTGCTCAAAAAATGTTGGAAAGCAACGTTTGGAAAGCTTCGTTTTTTGGCGCAAAAACGGAATCGTCATCTCAATCCTGAGGATATATTCACACATATATGATAAAGCATTAAACTCTAGAATTCGTCTCAGAATGTCTCAAAACGGATTTCAATGAAGAACATTTTCGAAAATTTTGATTTTAAATTTTTTGGAGCCATTGCAATAGGTTCATTTTTTACGAAAATTTCCTAAAACCTAATTTCAAGTCACGAGCACGGGTTTTCAAGTACTAAGAACATTTTTGCTCGCTACCATATTATTACCTTTCTTTGATTGATTGAAAGTGTCATGCTTGAACACAAGGTCCCGCTATTTAGAGAAAGGTGGAATTTTAATTACCTCCACCCGAAATTTGGTCTAAAATGTCAAAAAAAGACCCCTGATTTTTTTCAGATTTTTTGCATAACAAAAACCTGCGCCGCACAGGCCAAGGTGGAAAAAAATCCATTTTTGCAAAGTGACTCAAAAAGGAATGTAATGTGGTTTTCTCAAAGTTTATTACCTGTAGAATAAGGGAGTGGCTAAAAATTGTTTTCACTACCAAATGTAGGCTGAAACATGATATTTCGAGATTTTAAGTTTTTTGAGAGTATAATTTGAAAATTGCCTACCACGTTCTATGTTATTGAAAAAATTCCTAAATGGTATAATGTTGGCAATATATTCATGAAGTCTCGCTAAGAAATACTAATTATTTTTTCAAAATATTATGGCTTGAACATTGGCTCCAGATTTGGGTTTTTATAGCGAAATACAGCTTGAGAGGCATGGAAAAAACGAGCTTCGCCTTCCTTTGGTTCGGCTCATTTTTTTTCTTGAAGTTCTGACCATTATCAAGAAGCTGTACAAATTTCATCGCCGTATTCCACCGTATTCAGGTGTAGTGGATTAAAATGTGATCAAAGACATAGCGAGACCGTCTTTGCCGTCACACATTAGATTGGTCAATTTTCTTAAAATGTGTTGAAAAAAATCACTAAAAATGGCTAAATACGGCTGAAAATTATTGAATTTATATTTCTTAGTGGAATATTGCTCAAATAAAGTTTATTAACTATAAATTGAAAATTTTACGTACAAAATTATGCTGAAAGATTTAATTAAATTTCATATAAATTTGTTTAAAAAAAATCTATAAAAACTAAAAATATATATATATATTCCAAAGTTTTTTTTAATAACAGATTATAATTTTGAATTCGTTTTTTGCCATAAAGACTAATAAGACTAAAAGCCAACAATTTCTTTACACTCAAAAAGCTCAAATTTTAAAAGAATTTAACATTATACAGTACAATAATTTACGAAAATTAGCTCGTATGATCATGATGCATGATTGGCACTTTTTCGCTCCTTCTTTGGAATTGACGACGAAGCCTGAACATCACGAATTCGTGTTACGAAAATCGGTCACGAAATTACGACAATCAACTCAAATCGGAAATTCAGCTATGAGAATCAATATCTTTTCAAGTTGCAAGAACGGTAAAAAATGCGCCGAAATTTCATCTTTTCAAGGTCTAGCCAATTTGACTTTTACTTCCAAAGATTCTTCCATTAAGTGAGGAAGCTAAGGAACTATTAATTTTGTAGAAGTTTAATCGCTTAACATTAATTTAATTATTTTATTTTACTGTATTTAAAACTGTAAAGTCTGTAGACCCCCTGAAGATGATGGAATAAACCGTCGAAAGCTAGGGAACAAAATTTACTCAATCACCTGACCGAATCTCGATAATCAGTAACGCACTTTGCCGAAGCTAAAACCTACATACAGACTTATAAAACCTAGATATAATATACCTACATACATATTTATAAAGAAACCTTAATTCAAACAACCATTATCACCGTATTCCACGACCTCTGAAACTAAAAAGACAACTTTTTCTACGAAAAGTTGGTAAATGATCACAGTAAATTTTTCACTCCCTTTCCCACTTTTATTAACTTTTTTTTTTTTTTTCAAAAGTCACAAGATTTAGTGCTAAAATAATAATTTTAAACTTCAGAAAACATACTTCATTCCCAAGTCAAAACACTCATTCATTTCAAAGATAATGATTTTTTCCCCATTTTTGGCCATTTGGCCCCACTGTGCGCCAATAGCTCGATTTTGGTTTTTGAAATACGCTTTTTTGCCAATCAGACTTTTGAATATAACTTTTACAAACATCTTTGCAAAATTGTGAAACTTCGTATACTTACGTTTTTGGGGTAGCTGAACTCATATGCAGTTAAAACAAGTCGACAGCAACAACTTTTGATACTTAGCTGAAAATATGATTCTTGCGTAAGATGATCGTTTGTATGAAGAATAAAAATTATGTTTGTTATGTATTTGACTTATCATTTTACAAGCGTATGCCCATTACTTTTCAAAAAATTGATTTGTGACAGCAAATTCGAGGTCAGCGACTCAAAAAACATAAGAGTATGAATTTCCATAATTTTACAATGAATTTTGAAAAATTGTCATTTTTTGACATGATTTTGTCAATTTTGAGATTCCAAACTGTCAAAAGTTTGGCGCTCTATAAAAAAATAGCGGGCCCCCCATTGAACACGCGTTGCACAGTGGGGCAAGGCCGGAAAAAACCATCAAAAACAAAAATTAGTTTTACTAAATTTTTCCGGTGGTTTATACATCCTGAATAGTTGCATAATGCATCGGTGTAGCCGTTTTCCTTGACGAATTTCAATTTATTTCACATACAATTTTTTTTTTTTTTTTTTTTTTGGACAAGGGTAAAAATTCAGTAACAGAACAATCAAACAAAAACAAGATTACTAAAACTTAATCGCTCAACCATTCCCAAGGACCTCAACCTTCTCCGTGTCCCACGTATTCGTTGGGAAACAGCTTTCAATATGGCCATTTGAATTCTTATCCTGGTCCACCCCAAGACTTGTGAGTAGGGTCGTCTCCATTTCCCGGCTTGATTGTGAGCCATCCTTTTCAAAAACGTTGAGCTCGCCGTGTCCACTGAACAGATTAGGGAGGGGGGGGGGGGTGAAAGAACCTCGACGATCTTCTGCTGCCTGGTCATATTTCCTATGTTTCTCTGCTGCTGCTGATCGAGCTACTTGCTTCTAGGTATGGGAAGAGTGAGAAACGGCGTCTTCATTGATTATGCGATTGTCGAAGAACGCCGGCCTCCCACTTTCCCATACCCCTTCCACCTTGATGTCAGCTATTAAAGCAGGAACTTCGTCTTCAGCTTCCCGTAGCACAGGTTCTATGACTGCCCCTCCCCATGTCAGGTCTGCTAACATTGCCGTTTCGTCACGTACTGCATCATGACGAATTTATTTTTAGTTTGGACTGAAGGGGTACAATGTGGTTTTTTGAGGCTTCGAAAATAGGCACTTATAAACATCAAGTTTGGAGTATTCGTGGGTGTTCATTTTTGAATATAAATATCTGAAATTTTATGGGTGTGTTTCTGATATATTAAAGAAAATTAAGAACCCTCAACCCGTTTAGAATACCATACTTTTCATCGGAGGCTGAATTATTTAGTAATTGATTGTGATTTTAACGAGTAATCCCGTGTTTTTAAGCTTTCAAAAAAAAAAATCTGCACCGAGCTCCGCTCTGGCTATGCAATTTTTCGATTCTTGAAACATTAGGAAGCTCTTGTAAACATTGCGGCTGCAAAAATGTGCGAATCTGGATGCAGGATTGATTTTAGTGTGGAATACATGACCGATTCAGCCGCTTTCGGCGAGATAAACGAGCTCGAACATGAGGCCCTTAACCCTTGAACACATTAATTGTTTTTACAACTGATTCTACACCACTGGTTTGCTTGACACCCCAACACTTGAATATCGTTAAAATATAGTCAAATTTGTTTTTGTTTTTTTTCTTTTTTCTCATATTTTTCACAAAAACGCTTGAAAATCAATAGAAGGGTTCCAGGTAAAGAGAAAAATGTAAAATGAACCTTCAAAAAAAATTATTATAATTGAATACTATTTTTTTACCTTTGCATCCCCGAAAAAACATAATTTTTTTAGCCTTCTTCTTAGTTCCTACCAAAAAATGAATAAACACTCTCTTCTAAAAATTAATCATAGATTTCAAAACTAGACAGAAGGAACAAAAAGTGGAAAAAACCCCGTTTGTAATAATCACGTTTTGCGTCCCCACACGGTTTGAGTAAACACAAGGCTTGTTGGGAGACCGAGAAAATTCGAAACTTCGCCGTTAGGGAAAAATACTGCGTAACACGTCTTCACCATTGACGACAATTTGAAAACTAGGGAAAGAAAGAACACTACCTATGTCGCTAATGTATCAGGCCGACTTTTAGGCAGTAGAGAGTGGTGGTAGGGGAAAGATAGTTTCACTAAAAAGTAGCTAATTTCGTCACAGCTCCGTAACGGTCGCTTTAAACGAAAATTTCTATGAGTAACTTTCGATTTAAAATTCAATTTTCGATATAAATGCGTTCACCAAGTTACTTAACCGTCGAAAACGGGAAGGCACACTTTCAAACTTAGAGTCACGTTGAGACACCACTGGGGTGTCGGACACCCCACACGCTCTTCTAATGTGAACTACTCGGAATTAAAACTGTTACTGATTAGTCAGGAGGCAGTTTCGGTAAGCTGGGATCCTGATAGTTATTTACAAGGCCGCTAGATCTTGCTGGGTTATGTTTTCTTCAAGCAGCAGAAGTTTGAAATCGGGTTGGGGTATCCGACACCCCAGTGGTGTGTTTTGGGGTTAACACACGTGAAAGTTTTAAGCGCTTGACACAGCGTTTCCCTCTCCGTGACACACGGCAGCGTCAAAATACCCGCCTATCACCGGTGGTCAGTCTTCTGCCTATCAAATAGGATGGTTCTCATCTGTAAAAGTTTGCTAGAAGCGCAAAGAAGTGCATATTTCGTTTATATAATCATAAAATTTAATATAAAACAGTGCAAATTATTTCATAATGGTTTATTTTTTCTGAATCATATAGCCAGCTATAGTATCCAGCATGCTCTGGGGCTTTTGCCAGTCTCTTTTCTAGTATCCGCCTCTGTTCTTCTTCTCTTTCCACCCCCCGCTCACCCCCCACACCACCCCCCACACCACCCACCGTGACCCCCTGCCAATCGTGCCAGACGTGCGCGCGTGCGTAAGTCTAACAATCAAAGCCTCGAAAAAGACAATTTTCGCCGGTTTTTGGCCTATAGCATCTATGCGAGTAAAGCGATAGGAATGGTTAAACGTTAGGACCAACTAGACCCCAAACGGAGTCTATGTGCGAAAGAACGGGTTTTTTAAGTCAATTCTTAGGCCTTTTATGGCCCGGACGGCGGACGGCGAACGGCGGACGGACATTTCCAATTTGGATTCTACGCACCTTGAAACGTAAAGTGACAAAGTTTGAGGGGGGGTTATAAAAATGTTTTGCTATACGATCACATAGGCTTATTATTGGAAATAATAAACCAAAATAAACCAAAAAGGGAGGAAGTTTTGGGTGCATCCCTTCAATGCTGAACGACTTTTGAAAGGTGCGTTCACTACAATGATGATGAACTTTAAGAGTGAAGAAATCAAATTCTTCAATTATTTTCCTATAAGCACATCTTCATTTGATGAACTGTTGGGCAAGTAAGGTGTTTACTCCGTAGGTGGAGGTTTATCGGTAAGAGACTTTGATCATTTCACGTAAGATGTCTATCCCAGACCATCCATTGGGACAGTTCAATATCCTAACCTTTCTGCCGTCTGCTGGATTTTGAAAATTCGTGAGCTTATACGTGTGGCCAAGGGAAAAGAAAATTTTACCATCTCCAAAAACCCAAAAATGCATTTGCAAATACCAAAACATGAGATATATAATTTTAAAATAAAATTTGATAGACCTAAAACTTGCTTAAACTTTTGGTTTATTATTTCCAATAATAAGCCTATGTGATCGTGTAGCAAAAAAATTTTATAACCCCCCCTCAAACTTTGTCACTTTACGTTTCAAGGTACGTAGAATCCAAATTTGAAATGTCCGTCCGCCGTCCGCCGTTCGCCGTTCGCCGTCCGCCGTCCGCCGTCCGGGCCATAAAAGGCCTAAGAATTGACTTAAAAAACCCGTTCTTTCGCACATAGACTCCATTTGGGGTCTAGTTGGTCCTAACGTTTAACCATCCCGATCGCTTTACTCGCATAGATGCTATGGGCCAAAAACGGGCAAAAAAGTGTCTTTTTCTACGCGCGCACGCCTGGCACGCTTGGCAGGGGGTCATGGTGGGCGGTGAGGGGGGTGAGCGGGGGGGTGGAGTGAGAGGAGGCGCCGGCGCCGCGGCACCTTGTGGTGGGTACGGCGCTGGCGTTCCTTCGAGGCATGAATATATGTTTTTTTCAAGGTCATATTTGTGTGTTAATACCAAAGCTTTTCCTACGCATATTTAATAACATATCCTCTCGACTTTTCGTACGTACTTAGATAATGATATTATTAAGGCAATAACTATTTGAATGGATAGGAGCTCAAATCGAGAAATATAAACATGCGTATATAATTATAGAAGTATAGGTTGTGGCAACTCGAAATAGGACACGCCGAGGAGTCTGGACGGGCCTTATGACGTACGCTAGCCAACTAAAACTATGATCATACTCAATTGAAAAAATAATAAACCTTTGTGAAATAATTTGCAGCGTTTTTTTGCAAATTTTCTTAGAAAATGAAGCTATTGCAAAGGCTCAAAAATTTTAAAATCAAAATTTTTGGAAAATTTCTTCATTGAAATCCGTTTTGAGGCATTTTGGAACGATTCCTGAAGTTCGTGCTTTTTCATATATATATATATATATATCATTCCAGATGATAACTCTCCTTAGGATTGAGATAAAAATCCCGTTCATGCGCTAAAAAATCAAGCTTTCCAAACGAAAGGGTGAGTTCGTTGGCCAACAACTTTTGAGCACATTAAATTGGTCACATTCCAAAAAATGTACTCCAAAAATCACTAAAAATAGCTAAAAACGGCCAAAAATCATTGAATTTATCATTTTTATCAGAGTTTCGGTCAAAATAAAAGTATCAACAATTCGAGGACATTAAACAATTTTCGCACAAAATTATGCTGAAATGCGTACTTAAATTTCATTAATATTTGCTGAAAAATCTATAAAAACTGCAAAGAAACCTGAAAATAAAAAAAAATTAAATCACCGAATTTTATTCAGTTTTTTTTTTTTTTCTTTTTTTTTTTTTGCCCTAAAATTGGATTTTAGCGGTTGCTCAAATTTCAATACGATTTAACATATTATAATACGATAGATAATTTAAGAAAATTCGTTCATACGATCAAGCTGCATGAATAAAACTTATTTATTTATTTTTTATTTATTTTTATTTATTTATTTATTTTTTTTAATTTCGCTGTTTTAATGATTTGTTACCCGATTTTTTTAGTGATCCCCCAGTACGGTTTTCAAAATAGCGAGATATTTTAAATGTCCAAAGAACATATTTGTAATAATTTATTAATATTTTTATTAATTGTAATAAAATTTGTAATAATTTATACATATTTTTATACATATTTAATAATATTTATACATATTAATATTAATATTAATACATAAAACATAATAAACATATAAATACATATAAAAACAAAATAAAACATTAATACATAAAACATATTAATATTTATACATATTACATATTTGGAATAATTTATTAATAATTTTATTTGAAAATCTAAATTTTATCTAAAAATTAAATCTAAAATTATGCATGAAAATTGCGATTTTTCACATCTTCTGGATCAGAAAAACCAAGTGTTACCTACGAAGCGTTGGTCTAAGGATGTATTAAGGTTGTTGTATATAATATTGACGAACTTGCAGTGAAATTTCAGCTACCGATACCTGCCGAATTTAAGTAGATTAGCGAAGAGAATTACGATACTGTTGGATGTAAACGCAAAATGGCTAATAGAGGCAAAAACGGACAAACAAAATTGCAACTTTTTCTTAAAATTGTATTTAGACGCAGAATAAAAAACCATAACTTAGATCATAATAAATTTTTATCGCATTAGTTTACAAAAACTTTCACATGTTTGGGCATAATTTGCTATAATTATAATGATTCAATTTTTGGTCTAGACTTTTTATTTATTGTGCGCAGAATTCAAGTTCTACGATAAAATTTGTAATTTTAGCCATTTTACGAGTACCACATTTTTTAAAACCATTTTAGGCCTTTCTTCAAACAAAAATTCACTCAAACGGTTTTACTGCTTGACTGGGAATTTTCTTATAAAAATACCCATTTTTTCTAATGTATTTTTTCTTCCTGAATCGAATAAAACCATTCCCAAGTCAATATAATGATCCGTTTTCAAGATACGGAGTTTTTTTTTACATTTTCCTTCCCCTAAATTGCCGAAATAACCCACAGTGCCAAATGACCAAAAAACGGGGGAAGAACTCCGTATCTTGAAAACGGATCGTTGTATAGACATGGGAATGGCTTTATTTAATTCAGGAAGAAAAATACATTAGAAATGCATGAGAAACATTTTTTAGAAAATCCCCAGTCATGCAACGAAACCATATGAGTGAATTCATGTATAAAAAAAGCCCAAAAACTTAAGAAAAGTCTGTCAAGATGGGTGGGCAGTATAGCTTCCTCACATATTGTAACTTGGACGTATAAAATAGTTTAAGAACACAGTACGAGTCAAAATGATTGATAAGTCAACGTTATAAGAAAATAATGTTTGGGCATGCGGACTGACTATTATTTTTCCAACTACAATGAAATTTTTAGGGGAACGTCTAGGAGGTTACCCGCTCGATCCTTGAAAATTTCATAAAAATCGGTCAATTAGTATCGGCATTTTGTCTGTGTAGATCAATTTCAGTTTTGCGCATGAGCATACTCCTCCAATCGTGATTACTCCTCCAATAATACATAAGAAATTTTCTTGGAACATAAACCCATCTACACCCCGAGTTTGAACGAAATCGGACAAATAAATGATAAGATATCGACATAATGAATTAACGATTGCGCATGCGCACAGACTACTATTTATGTGAAAGCAATGAAAGTTATAGGGGACAGTCTACCTGCTATCTCCCACAATCCCTGAAAATGTCATCAAAATCGCTCCGTTAGACTCGGAGTTTTGCCAGAGTCAACCGATATTAGTTTCGCGCATGCGCAATGGTTATTACTCTTCTAAGCGTGATATAATTTATAGATCGTTTTTCTTGAACACATACCCATTTACATACCAAGTTTGAACGAAATCGGACCAATTGATGATGAGAAATCAGAAGTAATCAGAGAAGTTAAAACCGTCTAGCAGATAACCCGCACAATCTCTGAAAATTTCATCGGAATCGGACTGGGACTTGGTATAGTTTTGGGCGTGACAAGGATTTACCACAGACAGACATCAGACAGACAAACACGGAACCAAAATTGATCAGCAAGCTCTGAAACGCTAAATGTTCCAGTCATGCAGCATGATCATATGAACGAATTTTCGTAAATTATCGTACTATATATGTTAAATTGTTTAATTCAGGACTTTCAGGCCAATTCAGGACAATTTTATGGCCAAAAAACTTGTTCTCAATAATATTTGGCAATTAAAAATTTTGTTTTGGATTTTTAGGTTTTTTGGCAGTTTTTATAGATTTTTCAGCAAATATTAATGAAAATAAAAAGCCCGTTTTTCAGCATAATTTTGAGCAAAAAATTTTTTAATGTCCTAGTTAATCGTCGATAATTTTATTTTGACTGAAACTCTGCTAAAAGTTATAAATTTAACAATTTTTGGTCGTTTTTAGCCATTTTTTGTGATTTTTTCAGTACATTTTTGAAATTTGACCAATTTAACGTGCTCAAAAATTGTTGGCCAACGAACTCATCCTTTCGTTTGAAAAGATTGATTTTTTGGCGCAAGAACGGGATTTTTATCTCAATTCTAAGGAGAGTTATCGTCTGGAATGACACACATACATATATACGAGTATGAGTATGTATATATATGAAAAAAAAAGTCCAATCATGCAGCATGACCCCATGAGCGAATGTTTGAAGAAATCTTCGACATTTCAGTCGCAATTGATCGTGTAGAGAAATTTTAGTTTATGATTTTGATAGACAAACATGGAATCAAATTATTAAAAATAATTAGGAGGTACTCATACTTTTTTCTAAGCCACAGTCAGTATTAAAGCTACATCAATTATTAAACAGTTGAGCTTAAACATTAAAGAGAGCGACCGAGAGAATCGGAGGACGGAATATTTCACAGAGTAAACTCATCAGTTGTAATTACTTTTTTTTTTTTTTTTTTTTTTTATTATTTTTTTTTTTTTTTAAACAAGCACCTACTACCTACGTTTTAAACAGCATGGTTCTAGGATTGGTTATAGAGGGATACTTCCATAAGAGTAGTTCAATCTGAATTTGGACAATGTTTCATGCAAATATTACCGATTTTTACAACTTGCATTATTTCGATTTTTGACTGATTTTTCAACTTTGAAATTTTTGAAAACTTGATGCATATTCTTATAGGAAATTCTACGCTGATTCCGAATATACCACATGTTAGTATGCTGAAAAAATTATTTCGCACAACAAATCGCCAAAAACAGGCCGTTTTGAAATTGTTTACTACTACATTTTTGAAAATTTTAACCCGAAGATGTAATCCGATCATGCTGGCCAACGAACTTGAACTTTCGTTTTGTGTCCTTAACATTTTAAAATTGGTTTGAAGTTTCTAGCACAATTCTACGGACAGTTATCGTCTGGAATGACACATACATGTATACTCGTACATACATACATACATTAAAAAATGTGTTAAACTTCAGAATATGATTCAGAATAGCCTGAAACGGATTTCTGCATAAAATGTTTTCAAAAATTCACATTCTACAAATTTTGAGGCGAGAGCCATAGCTTAATTTTCTTCAAAAATTCGCTAAAACGCAAACTTCAGGAATCGTTTCAGAATACCTCAAAACGGATTTCACTGAACAAAAATTTCAAAAATTTTTATTTTAAAATTTTCTGAGGCATTGCAATAGCTTCATTTTCTACGAAAATTCGCTAAAAGCAAGTGGAAATTGAAAAACCATGCTTTTTGTAATTGCTGCGTGATATATTAATAGGGGATCATGTACCATCTCTGAGATGACGCATAATAAGAGGCAATGATCTAAAAATGTGTCTAGAAGCACACTGTATATTTTGGGTAGTCGGGCGAGTTCCGCAGGGGAGGACCGAGCTTAGTGAAAGATATCGGGATGTTTATGGTAAAACATGAGAGCAGACTTTAAATACAATTGAGTTACCGAGAAAACGGGAACCGAGAGAAACAGATCGGAAGTTTGGAGTCTCTTAAGTTTCCATGACATAACCCTCAAAATAGCTTGTTGAACAACCCATAGTTGTTTCAAAATGTTGTGAGAAGCGCTGCCGCAGAAGAGAATTCTGAAGCTGAGCAAGCTCTGCACTAATTTGTATACATCGATTAGGGTTTTAAAGTTGACATATTTTCGAGGGTTATAAAATATATATACGATTTTTTTAATTTATTGACTAAGGATGCGACGTGAACGGCTCATCTTGAATCCTCATCACTCATCACACGAAGGTGTCTGGCGGATGCCACTCTGTCCAGTGAAAATTTTGATTTTGTAGTAGAAAAAAAAATTGTTCTCCCAAAAGTGACAAAAATGCTTCTGATACCAATTCGTAAGCCCGGAACCAAAAACGTCTGGCTAGTGTGGCTCATAGCTTCCTCATACTTGTAAGATACGGTACGGATCACTGAGATCAAAGATACCATAGCGGGTTCTTTGGTTGGTAAAATATTGAATTAAGATGGAGCGTAAAATATAATAAAGTCCAGTCCTGCAGCATGACCCCATGAGCGAATTTTTGAAGAACTCTTCGACATTTCAGTCGCTATTGATCAGTTGTGATTACTTTTTTTTTTTTTTTTTTTTTTTTTTTTTTTTTTTTTTTTTTTTTTTTTTTTTTTTTTTTTTTAAACAAGCACCTACTACCTACGTTTTAAACAGCATGGTTCTAGGATTGGTTATACAGGAATACTTCCATAAGAGTAGTTCAATCTGAATTTGGACAATGTTTCATGCAAATATTACCGATTTTTACAACTAGCGAACGGCATTATTTCAATTTTTGACTGATTTTTCAACTTTGAAATTTTTGAAAACTTGATACATATTCTTATAGGAAATTTTACGCTGATTCCGAATATACCACATGTTAGTATGCTGAAAAAATTATTTCGCACAACATCGCAAAAAACAGGCTATTTTGAAATTTTTGGCTACATTTTTGAAAATTTCAACCCGAAGATGTAATCCGATCATGCTGGCCAACAAACTTGAACTTTCGTTTTGTGTCCTTAACATTTTAAAATTTGTTTGAAGTTTCTAGCACAATTCTACGTACAGTTATCGTCTGGAATGACACATACATATATACATACATACATATATATACATACATACATATATACATACATACATATATATATATATATATATACATATATATATATATATATATATATACATACATACATACATACATACATACATACATACATACATACATACATACATACATACATACATACATACATACATACATACATTAAAAAATGCGTTAAACTTCAGAATATGATTCAGAATAGCCTGAAACGGATTTCTGCATAAAATGTTTTCAAAAATTCACATTCTACAAATTTTGAGGCGAGAGCAATAGCTTAATTTTCTTCAAAAATTCGCTAACAGTAGTAGATTAAACTTTTTTAACCCAAGCGCACGAGCGGATATCGCATGAATTTCGATATGAACCTGATGAAATTCATAAGGAGCAACCAAACCGCCTTTTATGTACTATTCTCCAGATTTCAGCAGAATCGGTGAAATAGGCAATGCAAAAATTATGCTTGAGGGAGGTAGCGTCCACTCATGCGCAAATGCTACTAGTGGGTCGAGAACAATGGAGTTCATTGGGGACCATCTACAGCATGAATCAATCACAGAAAATTTTATAGAAATCGGATGAAAACTGTGGAAGTCATACTTGTTACAAGGATATGAGATTCCTGCATGCACAGCAGGTACTGATGACACGATCGAGAAGAATCTCAAATAGGTAATCGAATCGTCATTTCCCAACAAACCTCAAATTTTGAGCAAAATCGGGCAACTAGGCCAAAACGGTAGGCTTGATAGATTTTACGGTTGCGCATGCGCAATGAAAATAATTAATTGTTGACTGATAGAATTGATTGGGTACCATTCTTTACCTAACCCGCATTTTTCCAGGAAATTTCATTAAAATTGAACGAAAACTGTAGAGTAAACTGTAACGATTTCTTGGCAACCAATATGCCAATTAATTATTACGCTACAGTTTTCATTCGTGCATGCCAAGCATTTACTGATCATACGATCGTGATGAAATTGGTTTCTGATGATTAAACCGAATTCGTATAACTTCATCACAGAATGCAACTAAAACAGGTTACAGAGCTTGGAGATTTCGTCCCATTAAACTCTTCGACCAACTCTGACTTGTTTGGTTTGGTAGACCAGTAACAGGACATGATCTGTTTAAAACAGAAACATAATACAAAGGTTATGTTGGTTTGAGAGTAAAATAAAACAGAGACTTTAGTTCATTTTATTGAAAAATAAATTATAAGTGAACGATATGAAAAATTACAGAAAAATTGTGAAATTTATTTTTACAATACAGAAAGTGGATGCATTCAAAATGTTGAAGAAAATTCCAGTCAAGCAGCATGATCGTACGAGTGAATATTCATACATCATCGTATATTATAATATTACATTGTTTTGAAATATGAGGACATTGAATGCAAAGAAATTGTCAACTTTACCACTTTAATGATAAGAAAATTCGTTTTAAATATTACTCTGCAATTCAAAAAAGATTTTAGATTTTCTTTTTTTTTTAGCAGATTTTATTGATTTTCAACCATTATTAATTAAATTCGTGTTCAATTTTCAGCATAATTTGGTTCATGATTTTTTCATGTTAAGTTCATCGTTTACTAATTTCTTTTGATTAAAGTTCTGCTAAAAAATATAAATTCAGCAATTTAGAATTCGGGTGTATGTCTCCCCACTTTCAAACCAATGTAAATCTGTCATTATCCTATAAAAAAATTAGTTTGACGACTGTTTCGGAAACCTCCAAATCTCGTCTTTCTCATGTTCTCATGGTTAACTTTCTCCTTTGCGTTCATCAGAAATATGGTACAGATAAATGCTAAGTTCAGTTAAGTTAATTAAATGCCAAGTGCAGATAAGTTCATCAGATAAATGCTTTGTTTACAAGTAATTCATTCAAATTTGTTTCATGTTTCCTACTTCATGACAATAGGACGGCCCTAAATCCGTAAGACCTACCGTAAAATTAAAATAAGGACACAGTTGGAATTAAGTTAAATTTCCTACTTCCCAAATGTCAAACCAATATTATTTAGCCAACTTGATGCGAAAAAAGGAGGCTAAAATGCGAATTTTGAATTTGTTTTTCTGCTCTTAACACATACCTAGTAGTTTTGAGGGGCACTCCACCGCAAAAACTTCCTCGCAATCTCACCTTTTCAGCGGTATAGTCGATTAGCGAATTTTCGTAAAAAATGAAGCTATTGCAATGGCTCGGAAATTTTTAAAATGAAAATTTTTGAAAAATTCCTTCAAGGAAATCGGTGTTTAGGCATTCTGAAAGGATTCCTGAAGTTTGCAATAATACCTTAGGTGTGTCTACCCGGTGTATTACCACATTTTGATTAAAATATGAGCACATTTCCCTTTCTTACGTCAGTAAATCAAACTTTCCAAATGAAAGGATGAGTTCATAGGCCAGCACTTTTTGAGCACATTAATTTTATCAAATTTCAAAAATGTGCTTAAAAAATCACTAAATATGGCTAAAAATTATCAGAAATCGTTAAACTTATAATTTGTTAGCAGAATTTCAGTCAAAACAATGTTATCAACGAGTAACTAGGACATTAGCAAATGTTTCCACAAAATTATGCTCAAAAGCGTACTTAAATTTCATTGATATTTGCTGAAAAATCTATGAAAACCTCAAAAAAATCTAAAAATCTAAAATCCTTAGTAAGAATTTTTTTTTTTTTTTTTTTTTTTTTTTTTCATGGCATTTTCTTTCAACAATATCTTTTTACTCAAATTTCTATAGGTACAATTTAAAATATTATAATACGAAAGGTGGTAATTTAAGAAAATTCGCTCACATGATCATATTGCATGACTGAAACGTTTTTTTCTGTGGAGTTCCTCTCAAATATAGTTTAGTGCCTATGTATTTGGATCAAAACAAAAACGCATGGAAAAAATCGAATTCTGAAAATTTTCCAAAGTTGCATTTTAGCCTTTTTTTTTTTTTTTTTTTTTTTTGTCAGGAAATAAGTCGGCTCGAAAAATATGGATTTGACATCAGATAGGTAATAAATTTAACGCCCTTTCTAACGGTGCCCTTATTTTATATTTTATGGTGAGTCTCACGGATTTACAGCTGTTTTTGTGTCATGAATTAGAAACCAAGAAAAACAATCTTAAATGTGAAATTATTCGAATACTAAGCGTTTAAAAATAAAAATCTCTAAGAGGGACATTTTGTTAATAATCAGTTGTAGAATGGGACGCTGAAGTTTGTAAAATCTTGATTGTATTCACCCAGTATTTACTGTACTTATAGTAAAAAACGAAACGGCAAATAAATTAGTAAAAATGCTACTCGACTACAACTGTTTACTATGACCTCTATGAATAAGCATCTTGGTGACAGACATTTGACATCAAACACATAAAATATGGATTTTGTCTCTTCTGCTTATCAATATTGATAGATTTTTCTTCTTCCATTTTTCAGAGCTATAGTGATGACGGAAAAAATAAATAAACTGATCAATTTCCTGGAGAAACTAAAGGACGTCAGATACGACGACGAAAAAGCAGCTCGAAGACATAACGCAAACGCTGCTGCAGCTCTACTACTCATCTTTCACATTGGACGAGAACGAATCACATTCAGCAAAGAACAGGAAGAGGCAGTAGCCAGAAATCTTGTCATCGCAATAAGGCCCCTTCAACTCAATAGCGAAGGCCACTTTTTTGAGTACAGAAGACGACTGAACACCGTCATTTTGAAAAAGAGGTCAGCATTACAATTCTTGGTCGACAACTACGGGAGGATTCCTTATCAAGGTCAGACGCTGTCTGCTGTATTTGAACGAGTGAGCTTGAATGAAACCATCAAGACCCTCGACAAGATAATCGAGGAATACAACGAAAATTCTGATTCAGACATCACATATTCTGACGACCACGAATCCGACCGGGAGTTTCCAGGAATACCATCGTCCCACACTTGGTGGTTATAAATATGTGGCACGGCATTTTGAATAACATCCCCGTCGTGGGGCATGTCAAAGGGTTGGTGCATTATGCAGTGGGTGACACAGAAGGAGGTAATACAGCCATGAAGGAATCAACACGGTCAACAGCTGTTATTGGAGCTGGAGCGGTCGGATGCCTCGCTGGACCAGTAGGCGCTGCTGCATTAGGTGCTTCCGCTGGAGCGCTGTGGGACACAGTAGAGAGTGTAGTAACAGATGAACCTACTGGGGTTATAGCTGGTGTTGTGAACATAGTTGATACTAGCCGAAATGGTGAAGTGCCTATTGGTGGAATTCTTCAGACAACATTGTCTGTTGGGGGAGACTTAGTTGGTGGCTTAGGAGGCGGCAGCATTGTAAACTCTGTGTCAAATTCAGTAAGCCGATCTGTAACGACATCAGCAGGGAAGTCGGCAGGTAAATTAGTAGCCCAATCTGCTGGTGATACCATCCTCAAATCCGCTCCCATGGCTGCCGGTGAAACCTTCGGCAAAACTTTTGCCAAAACAATGGCCAAGGAAGTCTCAAAAACTGTGATAGTGAATGAAACAGAGGCTGTGGTGATCAGCGCAACTGCACGTCATCTGGCAAAAGAAATTGATGGAGTTCAACAACACAATTTAGTCAGCCATCGTATTCAGCCATCTGCACCACCAAAACCATCATCTCAGCCTCCAGGTTCTGACGGGAAAAACCAGTCTTCAGGCACTAATTCTAGCGGGAATGGGCAGCAACCACCAAGGCAAAATCCTAGAAACACCGGTACTCCGGAAAAATCAGCATCTTTCTGGGATGAATTACTAGCCATATTTACAGTTGTTTTGGGGTATTTGGTAAGTTCATTAAATGAGATAAGCATTAGAGGTCGGCGTATTTTCGAAGGTTTGAATAAAGGTCAATTGAGTTATTTAAAAAGTATCATAAAAAAGCTTATGGAGAAGGGCATCTTGAGACAAACGATAGAGACCATAGTAAACATATTCAACACAGTGGATCGGGATGAAGTTACTTTTGCGAATTTTTTGAGTTTGTCCGAAATTATAATGGTGTACATTAATGAGCGTGCGAACCATAGACGCCAGATTAGAGAACAGAACGAGAGACGGTCTACGCCTATAAGGTTTGTGGGGGTCGATATATTACCCTATGACTATACCATTGTTCGAGTATTCTTGGAAATGCGGGACAGACTCAGATCTTGCAATTTACCAATCCAGTTCAGAGATATATATGCAGCAGCTTATCACTACTACAAGCATAGATGTGTGGGTGAACTGGAAATGAGCGTGGAGGAATATATTAATCTGATTATGGATAATTTACAGATACTTATGAGAACAAAGGAGTTCGAAGTCTTCAAAAATTCGGGGGGCTCTGGAAAATTAATTTACAAACGATATTACGAAGTTTATGGGACCAGACTGAGGATTGTGATAACGAAATATGGGGGTTGTGTGCTCTTAAGTACAGTCTTCTTTGAGGACGATTACGACGGCACTGATCAAGATGGGGACGTACACATAGATGGAAAGCCGATTCAGTGATGCCTTTAATGCGGAGGAATTTGAGTACATAGAAAAATGTCCTAATGAGCGCAATTTTAGTTTGTTTTTTAACTCATACATATATATAATCGATTATTAACGATCAAAATTGCGGAGAAATACGAGAATTCGTCAAAAGGTCACTTTGCGCCATTGTTACAAATTTGTATTTAGTGTTTTGTATAGGTTCGGCAATACTTTTATTCCTTTAAGGCTAAAGGGGACAGGTGTTTATTGTGATTCTCAGATAACGGATGGCGCTAGCGTCGGATGAAACTTTATCGGGCAAACCTCCATTTGATTACACATTTTTTTAAATCTGGCTTCAGAATCATTATCAGGACGAGTAAACCTATCGAGCGATCATATAACATTGTTTAAAAAAATTTTTGTTGTTGAAATTTTGACTTGAAATTTTAATTGCTAATTTAATTTTTTTTAATTAAAAGAATCGCTAATATCCCGTGTTTGGAAACAATTCAAGTGTATGTTGTCATAGGCATGAAATTTTGATTCTGAAAATTAGTGGCCGCATGCATTTTTTTGTACTTACTGCTTCTTCCACTTTTATCAAAGTATGCTTTATCAAAGTGTTAGGTGGGGTTTTATTTTCATTTGTTATAGCAACGTCCATGGTAATAATTAGTTTGTATAGTTGGAACCTTTGTATTCGTGTGAAAACAACTGGAGGAGTTTGACGCACTGAACCGTAATATTCATTAGGTAGTATCTACCAACCTCGCACCTACCTAACTACAATCAGAGATGATCAAACACATATCCGAAAATACAAATATGTATTTATCCTTTATATTTTATTATTTAGAGTTGAATTTCTTTATAGATACCTACATATATTAATAAATTTGTATTCATATTTTGGCTACGAATATTCAAAATTTATTCTCGAAACTATGAATATAGGAATTATATTCAAAGAATATGAATATTTCAATACTTATAGAAGTACATATTATTATTCAATTATTTGTGAATATGAAATAATAATATTCACGTATTCAATCAATATTAATACCTTGATAGGTACCTACTCAAATTTATATTCATCATTCAATTTCACAAAACCTAATTTTTGTCTGCTTGCTGCACGAATACAAAGATGAGTGAGGGAGCAAAATTGAATTTTAGTTATTTTTGGTGTTTACCACATAAGTGAAGGGACTAGATCTCAAAATTCAACGTAGAATACTGAGAATTTGAGTAATTTATGATCATTTCAAAGTAGGATAATGGACTAAATTTAAAAATCTGTCACAAATCAGCCGAATCCAGCCTTGAAACCCGTCAATTTGATTTTTTTTTTTTTTTTTTTTTTTTTTTTAATTTTAATGTTTGTATTTTCAAAATAAGATGATGAAATTCACCCTAAAGATCCTTGAATTTGAGTGATTATCTGTTTTACAAGATAGGTAAATGGACTACATTTCAAAATACATCGAAATTCTGCCTTCAGGTAAAGTATTGCACAATAACAGGTAAATATTATGAATATCATTTACAATAATAATTCAAACAATAAATCATAACAAAATTCATTATTGACTATCATCAATTACTCATTCATCATCATAAATAGAATGGAAAAAAAAAACGAACCATTTTTTTGCGATTTGTTTAATTTAAAAAAAAAACTAAATTAGCAATTAAAATTATAAGTCAAAATTTCAACAACAAAATTTTTTTTTTGAAACTTTGTTATGTTCGCTCGATAGCCTAGGATGAGACAAACTCAAATATATATTTAGATTTGAAAATTGATTGACTGGTGTGGAGAAAATCAAGATTATCTATTTGTATCTTCCCTCTCTCTCACACAACTGTCGTCCTCTTTAGCCTTAAAGGTTCCTTACCTACTCTGCGCTAATTAGCCATTTTTTCTAAAAACCCGTCATAAAACGGTCATATGATCAGACAAAGTACGTACAGGTACCTATATAAGACTTTACACCAAGTTCCAAACCTTTGAATCTCCAGTTTGTAGCCCGTTTCTTTTTTTTTATAATTCAAGGATTTGTTTACCTACTTTATTTACTACTTTAAATTTTAAACTTTATTTTGTATTACTTAATACGTTGAATATTAATGTATTCGTTACAATTGTAACCATTCGAAAACGTGTGTCCTTAACAATATATATGTATAAAACCACATACACACACATATATATAGTCTGTGTGTGAGTATTATTTACTTTACATTATGTATCAAATTATTATCAATCAAATAATGTAATATCTTAACTTCATTCAATAAATTATGGTAGATATTTTTTCGTGTTCAGGTCCTGACTTCATTTTAGACTTGCCAAGACCAACAAACTCAACGTGTTCTCTATAGTAGGTACTACTAACTTGGTCAATAAATTAAGATTTAACTTTAAGAAAGTAATTTATTTGCATGAAATAATCATGTTGTGATACGAAAAGTAGAGGATTAATTTTGCTTGAGAAATTATGACTAAGCTTTCGAACATGTTTCAAATTTTCCTTGACAAAACGAATAATGATTTTCACCACAAAGAACTAATATTGACTTAAACAACGTCTCTGGTGTGTTACCTCACAGTTGTTTAGTTTATTCGGTATGCTCAAGTGTATGTGTTATAACAGAGTTAGAGAAATTTGCAAGTGCCACTGTATAGGTATTGAACTCTGAAGGGGCTGTTTTTATCCCAAAACTCAGGCCTTTCACTGTGTAAGTGCCTTTGTGGGTGGACCTTGTCTGTATTTTTGAGGTCTCCTTGTCAACTTTCAAGTGTAGGTAGATTTTGTGAAGATCAAATTTACAGAAGAATTTAGAATTTCGAAGGCCACAAAGGACCTCATCAATTCGATAGATTGGATGGTTGGCAGAGACTAGTCTTTCGTTCGCCCATGTAGTCAAGCATAACCTCACACCCCCGTCCTTTTTCGGTTTAACATCTAATGGTGAACCCCATTCACTAACAGCGACAGGGAAGATTACCCCTTGTGCCTCAAGAGTGGAAAATGTTGTGGATTATCCAGATTTCAGAACCGTTTTTGAATCATTAAGAAACAAAAAATCTTTTGAGTCCTTTGAAAGTGGTCATGTGAAAGGACGTGTCATGAGAGCTATGCCAGAGGGGAATATTAGGTAGGTATCGCCTTTGGAAAGGTAAGTACCTAGAGAGGTAGGTATACACTACCTACTTTCCGTATATTATTACTTGTTATTCATCGTGTACTTCCATAGACAAAAATTAAAGTAGGTACCTACTTAGTCAACTTTTTTGTCCCACAAATTTGAGTAACTGCAAAATTCGCGTAATAACTGCACTGACAATGCCCGTCTTTATGAAGTCTAACCTTCAGAAGAATGAATTTCAAGGTTTTTTCCTTACAGCTGGTTTATAATTCATGTTGCACGTTTCCTGATTCGATATTCGACAAACTTGTTGATAAGCAGTTGTATTCATTGGCAGAGCAACAACCTACCTACTTAGTTTACTTTTATCCAACAATTTGGTAGGCTGTACGAACCTGCGTAGTTCCATTTGTTGGTGGAGCACCAACCTGCCTTGTTTATTTCAACAAACAACCAAATCTATCCTTTCATTCATTCAATAAAACAAGTAAAACTGCCTCAGTTATAGTAATAAGAACATGTCTGAATCGCTGATGAAACTGTATGGGCAATAGCTATGTAGGTACCTACACTGCAGTACAGAGATCTGAGGAATTTTCTATTATTTTCTCTCCATTATTTTTCAGGTTAATTAAGTTGTTTAGTTTTCGGACACTGATTAACCATAATAGTTAGTCCCTAGTCCAAATAAAAACTCGCTATGTATTAGGTTGACATACAATGGCAAACTTCTAGTGAAAAAAGGTTGGTTGAGTTGCGATCTAGCAACATCAGCCATGTCATGGCGGACCTTGGAAGAAACTCAAACCTACTCCAGGCGTGACGTCATGAGAATATTGGCCTATGGTGATATTGTCGAGACTTTGACACTAGCGCATCCTTACATCGAGGCAAGGCGAAGTCGAAGTTATTTCACCTTATTGTCATGGTGACGAGTAAATTATGCGAAAATGCGCCATTAGTAGACGTCACTGGACAACTGCATAACATAGTCTTACCTAGTTCCTCGTCAATATTTCCATTTTTGTAATATGCAAGGTAATAAATTTTATGCAAATTAGACCAAGTTATTATCAGGTGATGAACTCAAACGCTACGAACCCAAGATTTAATCTGTGCGGTCGAGATCCATATGAAGCGTGTGTAGGAGAGTTGACTTACAACATCAGCCGCGAAGATGTTGTGGATTACCTATCTAGTTTTCAGACCTGTTCTTTTAATCAATTAAAAAACTAAAAATCTTTAGAGTATGTACTGTGAAAGTAGTCATGTGAAAGGACCACCACATGATGTGTGAGAGCTCTGCTAGACAGGAATAGTAAGTAACTCATGTGGAAGGTAAGTACCTAGAGGGATGGCATACCTACGTACTTCCTGTATATTATCACTTGTTCATGTCTTCATAGACACAAACAAAAAAAGGTACCTAATTAACACGTTTCGAGCGGAATGGATCGATCGATCCAGGCGCCCTCGTTCGATTCCCCCGGAGTGGATCAATAGATCCAGCTACAGAGAGCACATAGGCTCCTACGTTCTGCCTTCTGACGAGATTACCACGCATTCTGTTGGCTGTGGAGTTTAACACACTTATTGTAGATGATCAGGCCTCCGAAAGAATGCGTTCCGTTTCGTTCCCAATTGATATCAAGGCACTCGTTCAGTAACATTTTTGCGCCTTTTCATTTCGCCCCTTTTTCATTCATTAGCAATGTTTTCGAGTGCAAAGTTCAATTTTATTATGTTTTTTATTTATTTACGACGCAGATGAGATGTTGGCAGTGCCAAATAGAGACTACTATTGTAAAAAAAAAACGTGCTGGTACTGTCCTGCATGTCCCTAGCAACCAGGTCTGTGCCACGAACCATGTTTTGAAAAGTGGCACAAGAATGTATTTGTAGAAGAAGACACAGAGATGTGAAAACCTATTCCATCATCCGACAACATCTTTCTCTTAGTTTAGTAGTACTATATTGTCAATTTTTTATTCAAATTTATAAACATGGACCTGTATGTTTGATACCTACCTAATTATACAGTAAGTTTTATATCAAAAAGAGTTATATACCTATTATATATTATATATATTATATTTTATCGTTCTTTGAAATATATATTTATAAAAATCACTCATAGGGACCATTTTCAGTTTCATGTTAAAATTATGATTTCCTAATAGTATAATAATAATAATAATAATAATAATAAATTCCTGTATAGATTCATCAGCCTACAAACATTGCGGTTCTGTTTAGAAATATATAATAATCCTAGGTTTGGTATATGGGGACATCATTCGGACGACTAGGAGGGACAACAAATGAAACATTAGGGATAAAAAAATGGGAAAACGTGTATTGTTCTTACCTGGATTTGAGCCCGAGGCCTCAAAACAACACGCAAGCATTTCGGGTTACATAACCAGCAGTACGTTACTGCCGATCTGGATCGATCTATCCAACTTCTAAAACTCCGCGATATTCATCAAATTTCGGTTCCGCATCGATGTTTTCGTCAATTGCTAGTCATAATAAGCAGGTATCAACAATCATCTCGAAAAAACAGGTCCCGTCCCTGGGAGTTTCCTCCAAAATTGGCGCCGCTCGGAACGTGTTAACTTTACCTAAAATATTTACGAAACTGCAAAACTCGTGTAATTCATACCTAACTGCACTGCCAATGCCGTCTTTATGAAATCTTACCTGCAGAAGAATGCATTTCAAGGTTATTTCCTTACATCTGGTATTTAATTCATGTTGCATATTTCCTGATTCAATATTTGACAAACTTGCAAATCAGCAGTTGCATTCGTCGGCAAAGCAACAACCTACCTACTTTGTTTAGGCACTTTAAACCAATATCGAATCTGGTAGGATGTACCTACCTACTAACTAGGAACTACCTACCTAAGTAGTTTCGTTTCTTGGTGTAGCAACAACAAGCCTTGTTTACTTTGACAAACTATCAAATCTCTCCTTTTATTCACTCAATATAACAAGTAAAGCTTCCTCAGTTAAGCATAGTACTACGAACATATAATAAAACCCTGATGAAGCTACCTGACCACAATGGACATGTACCTACACAGCAATACAGACACCTAAGGAATTTTAAATGATTTTATCTTTACTATTTTTCAGGTTAATATTATTCTCAAAGCCTAATCGAATGAAGTTTTTCAATTTTCAAACACTGATTAACTACAATAGTTGATAGGTTCCTAGTCCAAGTAAAAACTCGTTCACTGTTAGATTGGTATAGTTGGCTACAAACTACAACCAATATTCGCCCTGGCAGGCACAATTATTGTAACTAGTTGCATTGAAACTTTTTATTGCTACAACATTACTTTTGCTAATCAAAACTGTTGAAAAATGGATTTGATTTGTCATGCCCCCTCTAAACTAACACCCCTTCAGACAGTTGAGAGCATGATTAACATCAAAGGAAGCATCACAACTGTCGCATCATTCTAACAGACCCTTGGGTATATGGCTATACCTCATAACCAAGGCATCTTGAAACTGGTCTGGCAATAAATCATACCCATCTGCAGCAATGGGGAGTACTGAAAGCCACTGTGATACACCCATAACTCATTGAATAATTCTTTGTTGTACTGGTGGGCATGATGATACAGTGTCGTCACTTATTCGCTAGTATGTTTCATTACTCAGTCTCTCATTTGCTTTTAAGGTCGTCACTACTGTTTCCAAGGGTAACCTACTCCAGGCCTGACGTCACGAGATTGTGATTTTCAGATCATCGCAATTCAAATATAAAACCATTAAAACATTGTAGTGGATTTAAATATGTTTTACTTGGCGTAGGTAGGCCAAGTCGGACATTTATATTCCGGTTATGCGGGTTAGTCCCCGGGTCATTCCCGTAAGGAATGTGAGCGGATCCGCCAAGGTCAACTGGCTTGGCGGACTGAAATGGGAGGTAGTTCGTGTCGCAGCCGCGTGGAGCACTGGGCTCGCATAGCGGGTGCTGGGTTCGATCAGTTTGGTACTGAGCCGTTTTGTAATATTCCGGCCTAAGATTTATATCTGTAGGGGGAATATGTTTAGCTTGGTTGAGGTACTGAAAAGTATCCTTCGCTTTTTGTACATTTGGAGTGTATTTGACACTCGGAGCGGCCGGGTAGGCCTGCGTCGAATATCGTGGGTACTCGGACAGCTTGGTCGAATCGTAATGATCGGCTTCAGAGCGAGTCTGAAAGGTATCCTCGATCTTTTGTATAGGCGAGGCTTGATCGAACGTTTCTTTAACGAATACGTCGGGTGAGAAGGCGGTCCGGACGTGAGGATCGCGCCTTGCGCCGTCGCTGGGTTCAGCGGATTCGCCGTGTAGCCGGTAGGGAGCACTACGGGGGCTACGCGGCCCGGCTTCGCCGTCGTCTGCCTCCCCTTGCATGGGGAAATAAGACGGCCGACGTTCCATCGAAATAACCGAGTTTTTAGCTCGTTTCGATGCCTCTATGTGTGAAAAATAGAGGGTTTGGGAGGTGGACTCGCTTGACAGAGCGTCTTTCCTTTGCTCGTATGTCAGGGTCCTACCTCGTAGCCTTGAAAAAGGCTTCCTTGGACGGTAAATTAGAGCAGATGAGCAGAGTAATTTACCGGCGTGCCCACAGCGGTCGGTTACGAGCTTAATGCTACGAAACCCGGGCGACACGACTCGGAACGTCCCTCGGGCGTACGATCTAAAGAGAATATCGATAGATGTACCGGGTGGCGTCCTGACAGATGAACTACGTTGGGCAATGAGCAGGATGAATAATCACTGGACTCGTAGATGCCAATGCGAGATCTGTGTGGAGAGAAGGTATGCCTTGTAGAAAGCAGTAGGAAGCCGTTCTTGAGATGAACTCGTAATGCAGAAGGTTCGTCAGCGTAGAGCGTGTAGAATTCTTCGTACTTCAGAGGTGTCGTCGTCGAGAGCGGAGAGTGGAATGAATTTCGGAGGGCTCCCAGCGGGGTATTTATAGGGAGGTGGCCGCCTCCTGCCGCCTCCTGGTTGGTCCGCTTAATTTCATAAATTCGACTGTGCAATCTCATTGGTTCGCACATTGTTTTCTCAGTATCTGTGAGTATGATAGCTGAGTTGGTCTTTCGAGGTGGTTTCCCCACGTCCGTCGCTGTGACGGGGTCCCCGGGGGTGGCTGGACGACCTTGAGTTTTCCTGTTTGAGGTTTCTCATTCAAGGCGACTTGTTTCGAGATGCTTGTCGCATCTCTCTCGCCCAGTAAATGTTTAGGGAGGTCGCCTTGTGTGTTATTCTTTAATATTTCACTTTTGAGAGAGAATTTAGTATTTTCTCTCTGGTGAAATATTTTTGTTTGACGGAGTTATAACTCGACGTCTTATAAATATTTTTGTGTTGTGCCTACCTCTTTTTGGTAGCCCTGAAAAGGGCTGTTGAAAAGAGGGGGTGGTTTTCACCACAAACATAATAATTGCTGAAACAAATTAAAATATAAGAATAAGTTTGAAGTTGATCATTTGGTTTATTATTTTCAATGATGAACCTTTGTAATTGACCAAGAAAAAAATACATCAACTCTCTGAGAGTGTTTTTTGACCTAATGTGATAATCCATAATACTATGGGGTTAATAAGTTGCCTTATTAATTAAAGTAAGTTGTCAAGTAAAGATAAGTTGTCTTAAAATCTAAGAGGTTTTGGTGGCTGAATGTGGTCCATTGCAAATATAAAGCTTTGGACCTCAACCTCCTCTTTTTCCTAGGTTTCTGTGTAGTACCTACTACCGCAGTGCAATGACAGTTTGAGGTAAATTGTCAAGAGACATCATGGGAAAAAGATAGGTAGCAAAAATAAAATTGAGGCTGAATCGTTACAAAAAAGGCGCCTAGAACTGGCAACGTGATAATATATTGATGACCGCCAGTACTGTTGACCAAAGAACCAGGAATTTCCATACAAAAAGGGAAATTTCCCCCACAAAAAGGGAAATTCCCCGCGATGGGTCACACTGAATGACCGTGGGTAGGAAGGGAAAGGGTGGGAGGGACAGCAAGCATAGTAGTACAGGAAGGAGGAAAAATGAAGGAGCGTCTGTAGGAAACTTCCTCTTTGAGGAGGTTAGGAGGGAGGAAGGAAGGGAAGGAACGTCTGTAGCGGCCTAAATCCTATGATTTAGGATTAAAGCCGGCATTCTAATATAATAGAACCATTTCCAAATCGATCAACTCAAAACTTAGAAACAGAGAAAAAACGTCAGAAAGTGGGATTTATAACAGGGGTGCCCCCCCCCCCCCCCCCCCCCCCCCCAAGCGCAAGCCCCCCCCCCCCCCCCCCCCCCAACTAAAATATTTATTAAATAGGTAATGTAAATGATACACTGATGTTGTAATCAGTATATGGTACACTGAATAGAGTAATTCGAATTGAAAACAGCTGGCGCTAGCAAATTGTTAGTATAAATCTTATTCCTTGTTCATAAAAAAATTTAAAAAATACTCATTTTTCTAACCCCCCCCCCCCCCCCCCCCCAATTTTAACGACGCAGTTTGCGTCGTGACCCCCCCCCCCCCCCTGTGGGCACCCCTGTTTATAAAATAAAATGTGGGGGGGGGACAACCGAAATTCATGCAATGGTGAGTATGTGGGTCAAAGTGGGAGAAAAGTTAATTGTAGAGAGGGAGAGCATCTTGGAACCCACAGGAGTATTATGAAACGAAAAGAGAAAATAAATGGCTGTCTGGAAGCCATAGCTTATTGTGATAATTTAGGAGTGTCGGATGATACCAAGGAGATTGCATTAAACAATATGAGGAATCTTAAAATAGAAATAGCAGATTTAGAGGTGAAAAGCTCTTTTGCAAGGCACATGTACAGAGAAGGTCATAGCTATGGAGGGGAGTTCTAGTTGCTCAAAAAAGTGGATCCAAAGGGTATGAAGATGGACAAGTGGGAACTACTCTAACTACCGTTACCAGTTAACTAGTGGACGGAGCGTAAAATAAATAATTTCATCGTGTTCAGCGTATGCAAAAACCCATAAATTGACCCAAAAAAATTTAAATCCGTCCTTCAAATCATCATCTCGGCACCAATTTAGAGGTTGGTTTACGATATCGGTCGATAACTGGCCAAAATCGACCCAGGTAAAGTGGTTAGGATTAATATTTTTTGCTAAAAATTTAGGAGGGTCATCCTGACATACCGAGGAAGCAAAAAAGCAATGAGAACCAGAAATCCCAGAACTTTTTTTTTTTTTTTTTTTTTTTTTTTGAACCACCCTAGTTCCTCAACTGATTTTAACTGGTTTGGCGAAAGTAGCGTTGCGATCGTGGTTCGGAACGCACCCTATGCAAGTAAACTGCCTTCTACTAATAGAACCTTTGAGTATTAATAAGATGGAGGGCCATTGCTCTGAATTCAACGCTGTTTCCGCGTCAAGGCATACGTGCCACTACAGTCGCGTTGGCTTTGCAATTGACTGACCCGCGCTCGCCAAGCTTTTTTCAAATTCAAATGACAATGCAGTTTATTGTAATTTGTTTTGTTTGATATTACTTATTATTGTTACATTTTAGTATTAATCATGTATGTAGACATAACTGTCTAGAAATTATGTACATACTTTGGTTCCCATGCCCAAATCTTGGTGCCTCCTATTTTTTTTTTTTTTTTTTTTTTGGACACAGAACAGCTGATCTACCTTCATCAAACATCCACTAGAGTGTACTGGCGTCATTTCAACACTCATTCCCACAGTGTACAAAATATGAAATATTAATGGTGTTAAATAGTGGTGTACATGTACGGTGCACAATTAGGATGTAAATCTTGAATGAGAAATATGTCCTAGGTATAAAATCCCCATTCATTCACCAAACTCAACATCACATCTTACATCAGCTGATCAGTGTTCTGCCATTTTGCCCCTAGTCAATTCAAAAGCCAAACGACAGTAGTGGCACGTATGGTTTGACTGCCTGAAACATCACTAATAGCCCTCCATCTTATTAATACTCAAAGAATAGAACGGATATTCCAGCGCTAGCAGTGGATTCTTCAGAAAACAGCTCAAGATTAAAAGTTCTCCCGATCTCCTCCTGTCCATAATAGCGTGTGTGCGTATTTCTAGCTATTTCGTCTTCGGCGATTCAATGGCGGTGAATGTTCACTTTGAGTATCATGGAGTATCATCTCTTCATCCATGCTTTGAGTATGTACTCAAAGGATGTTTACCAGGAGATTATAACGTGACTTTAGGTTACCGACCCCTTTCTGAAGTGACGTGTGGGGATAAGAGTAGCTGTGGAGTAGCTCAACAGCCAATCATCTGTGCCAGCGTAGCATCCTTTGTCGCTGAGAGCGGGTCAGTGCTCTTGTCCTGTCGTACCGGCCGATCATCTCACTTTAGTCCACGTCAGTTCTTCAAGATTTCTGCGTCCCTCGTCGGACATCTGCACCTCGTTTCATTCCGGTAGTCCGACTCTCGCGATCATGAGGCTGCTGATTGT
Source organism: Adelphocoris suturalis (assembly GCA_030762985.1). Taxonomy (NCBI): domain Eukaryota; kingdom Metazoa; phylum Arthropoda; class Insecta; order Hemiptera; family Miridae; genus Adelphocoris; species Adelphocoris suturalis. Next base: position 88,456,957 of record CM061045.1, read on the forward strand.
GGCACTATCGGTGCTTATGCCATGTATCTTGGCACAAGACGCCGCTAAGAAAGGTCCCAAAGTCACATCCAAGGTAGGCACTTATTTTATTAAAATCTTACTACACTCGAAATGAAATTTGATCGTCAATGCGCCAAACCATTTTGTATTTCACATTAATCCTTACCAAACTGGCTATGAAATGCATAAGTACCTAGCTCCTTAAATTATTTAATCAGTTCAGTAATTATATTCATTTCAGTAGTTAATTTTCCTTAAGTGTTTCTCTATTTCATTGGCTCTTGAATAACAACCCGCGTTTTGAAATTTAATAGCTCAAGATACCCACTAGATAGAGAAGTAATCATTTCCTTTTCGTTATCTCCTCACTCTCCCGGAAACGGATTCAGGCGCTGCCGGTCTGTAGTTGGCATTCAATTTAATTCAATTCAAAAATGCTTTTATTTGTAGAGTATGATAAATACAATATTTGTTGCAAAGAGGTAAATACAGTAGAATGTGAAAATAGGTATAAGTGGATACATATTATGCAGAATAGTACATAGAGTAATCTACAAACCCTCAAAGGAAATCCTGTGCGTGGGCATTTCTACAATTTTAATAAGCAATATTAACTCAATTTAATTTCAATTTTTTTTAAATGCGTATATTTGTGAAGAATAAAATAATTTGATACAAAATAGATCAGGACATGTATAAAATTTGAAACAAAATAACAGATAAACTTTGAATAATTAAACGTATTCTCACAAACCCACAAAAGAAAATCTTGTGCGTGGGCATATTCGTAATAAAGTAAAAATTTATAATAAATTCATGTGTCCAGTCTAATAATAATAAATGTATAATATAAATGACTTGTAATAATAAATATAATAATAATAAATGACTTGTTGTCTATTTTTTATTACGAAGTAGATTTACAAGTTTGTGTTGAATCTAGATGAAGGGCTAAAAGCATATTTCAATTTAAAATAAGAATTAAAATGTGAAACAGAAAGTTGAGATACAGATGTATTTGAGGAAAAAAAAATGATGAGTTCATGTAGAGATGAGAGGGTTAAATATCGTTTTGCAGTATGTTTGTTCTTAGATCTCTTCTCTTTTTTAGAGTAAACGGCGATTCTAATAAGTTATTCGGTATCTTATTTAAGATATTAGGGCGTCTGCAAGGCGCTTGTATGGAACACAGCTTGCTCCGACTAAATGGCACTTCAAATCTAATAGGGTTTCTAGTAGCATGATATGAAATACTTTTTTTCAATAGATCTTGTTTCTTAATAAAATATTTTGCAATTTGGATATCGATGATTTGTTTTACGTTCAATACTTCAGGTTCTAAAAATAAATTTTCGGTTGAATACAGGATAGTTTTTTTTAGCATGATTTTTAAAATAAGTTGCATGTACAATAGGGTGCCCGCTATTTTGAGAAAGGTGGAATTTGTATGACCTCCACCCTAAATTTGGTTTAAAATGTCAGAAAATGGCCCTTGAATTTTTTCAGTTGTTTTTGCATAACAAAAACCTACGCCGGTAGCTCGATTTCGGTTTTTGAAATACGATTTTTTTTTTGCCAATATCAGACTTTTGAATATAACTTTTACAAATTACGTTTTTCAAATGAGCCAAACTCAGTTGATTTTCAAGACACAAAAATTTTATTTTTACAAAATGAAAGGTTAATATCTACCATTTAATGTGCATATTCAGGAATGAGAAATTATGTCCATCAGGTGGTGGCCATCCTCTTGAATACAGGTTTCAAGTCTCCGCCGGAAATCTTCCATCACCCGGGCCAGTAGCTCTCCATCAATGGCATTCACCTCTTCTGTAATGGCATCCTTCAATTCCATCAAAGCGTACATAAACGCGTTCCTTCAAGTATCCCCACAGAAAGAAATCACAAGAAGACAAGTCTGGGGACCTGGGGGGCCACGGCACATCACCAAAACGGGAAATCACATGCCCAGGCAATGGTGCCGTGGCCCCCCAGGTCCCCAGACTTGTCTTCCTGTGATTTCTTTCTGTGGGGATACTTGAAGGAACGCGTTTATGTACGCAAACCTCGCGCTTTGATGGAATTGAAGGATGCCATTACAGAAGAGGTGAATGCCATTGATGGAGAGCTACTGGCCCGGGTGATGGAAGATTTCCGGCGGAGACTTGAAACCTGTATTCAAGAGGATGGCCACCACCTGATGGACATAATTTCTCATTCCTGAATATGCAAATTAAATGGTAGATATTAACCTTTCATTTTGTAAAAATAAAATTTTTATGTCTTGAAAATCAACTGAGTTTGGCTCATTTGAAAAACGTCAGTTTCCCGTAAGTCACCCTGTAGATATGCGAATCTGACGAGGAGGCGGGGGGCAGTATCCGTGCTATAACAGTGCGAGAATAAGAGTTTGATAAAAATTTCTGATTGGCTTTTATACGGATATAAAAGCTGAGAAGGCCAACGAAAAGGTTCCATTCGTGTCACAAAGGTCCTCTTAAGAAATTTTGGTGATAATGTTAGCTTTTTGTATTTCAACGCTGCTTCACTCTCATCCGCACACCTGGGTGCCTCCAAGACTGTCGCACCAACAACAAGTGGTTGGGGGGGGGGGGCTCAGATTTTCCAACTGCTGATACTTAAAAATTCCCTACTTCTCAATTCCTTTTTTAAATTACAAAATACCTATGTATTAAACTGTCAATACCTTCATTGGGCCTTTCCTGTTATACCCCCCGCATATTTCCGTTAATTCTCTAATATTCATTCATTCTGACCTGTAAGTCCCAACTAATCTGTATTTTTACTAAGGGATTGACTACTTGATGTTATGTATTTTTGGGATGCGAGCATCCAGACCACCAAACTATACACTGCATTCTGATCTATTTTACCCCAGTGGACGTGAAAATGATTGGGGATTATCAATCCGATCAATCCCCATTCTATAGAAAATAGTTTGTAAATGCGGGGATATTACAGAAAAGACCCCCTTCATTATAGAAATTAATAGACAAAAATTGTAACGACCCAAAAATATTTCATAGCTCCACAGGAGTTCGAACTCGTGTCCTCACAACTATGGGGAAATTTCCCCCGAGTTGCAACACTCCAACAATCTGAGCTATAAGGCCGGTGTAGTCAAACCTCTTCCGACTGTGAGAGTTATTTCCCTGGAGCGTAACAAAATCATAATCATGAGCACTTTTGAGTGGTTTTCCTGTGCTCTGACTGTGGTGTACGGTGTTGACCCGTTAAAGCTCAATGAAGGAAGTAAGCGTTTTCAGTCCCAATCACTACATGATCAGGTTCGTGATTTTTAAAAGGGAGAAGGACGATGAGTGAAGAGTATTAGAGAATGAAAGGGTGGGTAAAGAAGAACGCATAAGGGTTAACCCTTTGATGCATGATTTTTTCTTTTGTTGTGAAAAAAATCTGGGTGGTAGGAATAGGTCTCAGAATACCGGGATAAATAAGGAAAAAAATTCATCACTGTTTTTTTCCTGGAATTCCAAGAAAAACTGAAAGATGCCTGTAAGCATCATTGTGCATATGGGCGGCACCTGAATGATGCCTGTAAGCATCATTGTGCACATGGGCGGCACCTGGCCCTTGGCCTCGGAAGGGTGTTTTGAGGAAGGTCAACTATTACATCCTCAAACAAATCATTTTCATCTGGAAATAGAACATCCAACTCGTCCCCATTCGCTTCTAACAAATCATTTTCATCTGGTAATAGACCAACATACTCGTCCTCATTTGCCCCCTACAAATCGTCAGGAAATTCAAAAGGTTCATCTGGAGGTTCAGAAAGAACATTTTCATCGACATCTTCATCATCCTCACTGTCGACAGGGGCCGTAATCATATGAAAAACCTCGGATTTAGTGTGCTTTCTCTTCTCACCATCTTCGATGAAGTAGATATCGTCGTCCCCATCCATTGCTCTCAACTTGGTAAACAAGTGCACAATGGTGCCTATGGGAAACACAGGTTGAACCGCAAAAATCGGCACTAGAAAAGAAACTTCAACTAAAACAACTATTCCTCCTTAAAGTGGACAATATAAACTAACGAAAAAGATTTTTTTTATGGAGAAAATGAACGACTTTTATAATTCAGAGACCACACGAACGGAGCCCCCTTGGGGTCGAAACCGAGACTGCTGTTTTTGTCAACATTAACTTGTTTATCTCTTCTTGAGTTCAAGCACATGTTGATGCTTGGAGGAAACAAAATATAACTCAAAATAATCTCAACAGAGTGTGCTGGGGGTGTAAAACATAATATGATGCCTACAGGCGTCACGATGCAACAAAGGGTTAATCATTAAACTGACGATGCTGGTTATTTTAAATTTAGATAACATGAGTGACCGAACGAGTTGTGAAATGTATACTGAATTTACCAAAAGGCCCAGATACTGCCTCTTTTGCTGATTTCCATAGTTCATAGTTCCATTATCTCCAACTTTGCCAGCTGTGATTTTATGTAAAATAGGTACCAACGTCAGAATCATTGAACAAGTCCTGAGTATACTTTAGTCCTGCCCCCATTCTCAAAACGTGATTTCTCCACTTGAAAACCATCGTTTTCTACTTTTGAAGACCCCTTCTTCATAGTTGACATTTGAAACATCCTAAAAACAATTGGGTGTTCTTCAGTACTGCTCCCCCATTTTTAACATTAGGTTTCTCTCATTCAAAACTTCACTTTCTCATTTTGAAAATACGATTTTAAACTCCCTCTATTTTGCTATTATTTTAAACATCCCAAGTATGATTAACATAAATTAAATATGGATTTAATAAATTGGGGTGCTGTAGTAAAGTTTTTGCGTGGTGGAAAACTAGTACTGCCCCCCAATGTGATCTATTTGTCAAAAATCTATATTTTGCCAAAAGGATTTATTTAGGTTTTTTTAAATTTTGAGATATAATTCTAATTTTAAAACTACGGTTTGTAACTATTAGACTATTCTCTTTCACATTACAAATAGTAACAACGGAAAATATAAAATTAATTCAAGTTCCTATTTTTGATTTGTAAAAATTAAAATTTAGGAGGACGTGTATAATTTGGAGATCTGGATGCTCTCAAGTTTGCATAACAAACAGAAAATCAGAAAAATATTCTAAACCAATCCTTTTGGTAAAATTAGTTGGACAAATAGCTCAAAATCTGAGGTTGGAATCATGGGGAAAAAATAAAAACATAGAATAGAAAAACACAGACTCTCCTGAGACCGAATGGGAACAAATTGAGCTGTGAAGACAGAGAGGTGGTTACTCATTGCATTTATAACGCCCCAAAAATATTTTATACCTTTACAGAGTTTGAAAGGAGAAATTTTTCTTTAAAAACTGCACTCCAACCAGGTGAGCTATGATGCCAGTTAAACCTCTTTGACTGCGAATGTTTTCCTTGAGCATAACATTCCCCCGGAGTCAAATGTTAGCCTTCCCGTTTGGTTTGGGGTCAGACAAACGGCAAAGTGAAACTGATGCCTCGCACCAACTGCTACCTAGCCTGTCATTGGACGAGGAGAATACATAAAATATAACGCATTTGTACCTACAAATACACAATTTCGACATGATTCCATGTTTGTCAAACCAATCTATCCACAACTTGCCTGTTTTGTTGTGACAAACCTGTTTTGATGTAGATTTCAAGTGAATTTGGTTTTGTTCAATTAAATGTCAGGGTAACTGTAGGCAGAATGATATTAGACTCTACATTGGTCAAGATTACATGAATGGGAAGTTCAATTGAGGTAACATAATTTTGTACTATGACACTAGGCATCAACAATTATCCTATAACCTCATACTTACATCGTACACAGATGACGTTGTGACATCATGATCCAGAGCCACAATGAGGATTTGTAGGGCGACGTCGACCAAGGGCTAACAGGAATCGGAAAAAAGGAGGTGGTTGTAGGGAAGACCCAGACCTACTGGATCGTAAGCACAGACAGTGTTCAGGAGTGACGTGAAAACGGGCAATGCATGCCGCTAGCTCAACAGATGCTTGCTGGAAGAAGACCAGCTGTCCAGCTAGGTCACTGTCTCGGTGTGTGATTTTACTGAAGTGAAAGATGCTACGTCAAGAAATATTAAGTTTACAGTCTTGGCTTGAGAGGGACTAATTAATTTTTCATATTATTTAGGGTTTTGCTGATGTGCGACCCAAATATATTTTATACCTTGATAGAGTTCAAACTTGTGCTCCCAATTACGAAGGATAAATTCTTCGTTAGTTTCCGCGCTCCAACCAGACGAGCTATGAGGCCAATTTAATCAAACCTCTACGGCTGTAGATGTTGTCCTTGAACGTAACACATCAACCCAATTTTTATCAAAGCGTGTATATGTGTCATCTGTCAGACATGTGTTATAGTTTCAGGGTTTCTGGTATTCACCACCTATTAGATAGCAGGGGGGGGGGGATCAAGATTTTGCCTGGTCAAAAACTTCAGTGCTGCCCCCAACTTTTTTAAACCACAATTAATTAATGTAAATGGTTTCTTGGGTGATTCAAATGTCCATAATGAAGAAGAGGGTAGTCCAATGATTTTAAATAGTATTTTTAAAATTAAAAAACTATGGTTTGAAGTGAAGAAATCTCATTTGGGAAGGGCTAAAGTACACTTTTAAAAAAAAGACCTCATAAGCCACTTTTCTCCAGGTTATTATCGTGTGTAGATAAGATTGGGAATGGGGAAGAATGTTTCGGAAGTTAGGATGGTCATGTTCGGTGTTGGACGTCTGGGGCTGAAACAAGAGGGGAAGGCACTCATCATTATAACAGCGAGGAAATAATACAGGGTGCGACAGCATAACTTCCTTTTTTTTTTAAACTTAATAAAACGCATTGTATGAATCAGAAAATTTTTATTCGTTTTATATAATATAGGCACATACATAAAGTTTTGTTTTACCCAGTTTTGAAGATCAAATCAGGTAGGTGACGTCCCCCATTCTCCATACACTGAGTAAACCGATTTCTGGCGTTTGTCATGACTCCAGCCAGTATAGCAGGCGTTATGTTGGCAATTTCTTCCTGGATGTTGTTCTTCAAATCTTGTAGGGTCCTTGGACGGTTCCCATAAACACGAGATTTCAAAAAACCCCATAGAAAAAGTTGGACTTAGGGGACATTTGGTTCCAACAAGACGGTGCAACGGCACACACTTCAAGAGCATCGATGGCTGTTTTGAGGGAACACTTCCCGATTTGACCCTTTGTGACTTTTTTCTATGGGGTTTTTTGAAATCTCTTGTTTATGTGAACCGTCCAAGGACCCTACAAGATTTGAAGAACAACATCCAGGAAGAAATTGCCAACATAACGCCTGCTATACTGGCTGGAGTCATGACAAACGCCAGAAATCGGTTTACTCAGTGTATGGAGAATGGGGGACGTCACCTACCTGATTTGATCTTCAAAACTGGGTAAAACAAAACTTTATGTATATGCCTATATTATAAAAAACGAATAAAAATTTTCTGATTCATACAATGCGTTTTATTAAGTTTTTAAAAAAGGAAGTTATGCTGCCGCACCCTGTAGTATCTTTGACCTCCAGAGCTTCTACTAACTGGAGGTCAATGATTTATCGAGAACATATTGATTTTCTATGAACTTCTTGTTTTGAAATAAAATTAAATATAAATTTATTATCAGGATATGAGAACTTACCCATCAGGTAGGGACATGGAAGAATATCGTCCTGAAGCATGAATTTCCTAATTTTCCAGGTATGGTTTGATATCACAATCGGCGATGAAGCTGCTGGAAGAGTTGAAATTGGTCTTTTCGGGAATACTGTTCCTAAAACCGTCAAGAATTTCTTTGAGCTTGCTACAAAACCTAAAGGTGAAGGATTCAAAGGGAGCAAATTCCACCGTGTCATCAAAGACTTCATGATTCAAGGAGGAGATTTCACTAAAGGCGATGGCACCGGAGGTAGGAATGTCTACATTTCTTGGTTTTATCATTCTATTTCGGTGAATAGTTATTTCCATCCAGACATCTAGTGTGGACGTATCCATTTGTACCCTTGCATATGAGGTGACATGCCTGGAATGTATTTAATTTTGTTCTGTAGCTTACCCGATAATCCTGGGTGAAGGTTTCAGATTGAGGGTGTTATGCCCATCAGGATCGGCATTTCAAAATCATTCAAAATGATTCAAGGAAATAAGTTTTTTTCTGACAATCGTCACTACAAGCACCGATGGTGTTCGTCTCACCACTATGTAATAAATATTTCTAGAGTAAATGATATAGAAAATATGTGCTTCACATTGTAAAAGCTAAGAGCAAAAATTTGTCGTTCCTACCACACCACAGCTGTGTTCTTGTCATGACGCCCTCTCCTCGAATAAACACATTAAAAATCAAATCAGGATAAAAAATCGCAAAACAAGTTTTTTTTTTTTTTTTTTTTTTAAGCCCATATCTTGGGTTTTAGGTTATTTTTCCTTGGCAGAATTGAATCTTTAGTCAAAAACTACTCTATTAGTTCAATAATAATGACCACCATTAGCTCTCAATGTTATTAGCAAGTTTAAGGGCGGAATTCATAGTCCTCACTTAGTTGAAAGGAAATGCTCAAGTGACGCCCTGGGTTAACCTATTCATGGTCAGTGACTAAGCAATTGCTCAAGCGATTGCTCGAGCATTCGCTTTAGTATTTCCTAAGTGAGATTCATAAACAGAAAACCAAGCAAATGCTTAAGTTTTTTTCCCCTCAAATGATCAGAAAAACCGAGGCAGGACGAAAGTTACCTTGAGCATTTGCTTATCCATTAGTTCATCCTTCCAAAATGGTTTTCGTATAGTGTGTATATAGTGGCTTTCATAGAAGTTATGGATCTCGAGAAAATTTTTGAAATTAATGAGTGGGGCAAGAGTTTGATCTTCAAGAAAATATAAGAGGTGATGAAACGTTCGAGTCGCATGGTTCATCGTGTGATCGATGTATAGGTGTAGGTAGGTACCTACTATTGTGAGTACTGACAAAAGTAATTTTTTTTAATCAACTTTGAATCAAAATTATATAGGGAAAGTAGGGTTGATCAGATCAACAAATTAGAAGAAAGTTACTATCAATGTTTCTTTCGCCGTTCAGAGTAACAAGTTTATATAAAAACCTAGGGGGCGGAAGAACGTAGGGAACATGAAAGATTCGGCACATGAACCGATTTTTCCTCCGTTTTCGCATTTATATTGAAACTATCAATTTTTTCGCACACATACCTATTTTTGAAATGGAAGATTATTTACTTTCGAAATTGCCCTATTCATAGGGTTCATAGGTCAGGAAAAGATATTTCCTGACTTGGGAAAGTAAAAACTTAACTTTAACTATGAATTCCAAAAAAGGCTGAGCAATTGCTTTAGAAATTTCTTTACTTTCCGAAGTCAGGAAAAATGTTTACTCTGGCCAGGACTATGAATTCCGCCCTAAGTATCAATACTAAGCCAGAGTTATCTAACGCTTTACACATTGACATCCTTGATTGTGCGAGGAATGCAATTAGGATTACGTAAACTTCAGTAATAGCAGTTGCCTGCAGAGGAATCCTAAGTGGATCACATTGTTGTACCTGGTGAAACCCATTGAGTGAAACCTTAGGGTCTGGAAAATTGTATTTTATTTTTGATTTAAAGTATATTCTATTCAGAGACTTTTGATACCAACGACACTCTTCTACAGTAACTACATTCTATAGATCCATTCTCTTTATTTTGAAAGCTTTGCTACAGCAACAGCTTTTAATAAATTACATTATCTTTTTAGAATACAACTTTGTTGGGTAAGAAGTTGCTAAGGAAATTGGACGATCAGCACGAAACAGTGACTGTAGCAGATTTCATCAGGTTTATTAAACCACTTATGGATTAATATACCTTATAGATATAATAAATTCCTTCATATCTAGGAGCATGTGGCCACCGTTGTGGAATGAGCGTTACCTACGTATTAATTTTACATTTTCCAATGAAAATATATTCTATTCTTAGAAATTTGCCATTTTGGTTTATTATTTCCAATAATAAGCCTATGTGATCGTATAGCAAAAAATGTTTATAACCTCCCCTCAAACTTTGTCACTTTACGTTTCAAGGTGCGTAGAATCCAAATTTGAAATGTCCGTTCGCCATCCACCGTCCGCCGTCCGGGCCATAAAAGGCCTTAGAATTGACTTAAAAAATCTGTTCTTTCGCACATAGACTCCACTTGGGGTCTAGTTGGTCCTAACTTCTCGCCAGCTCGATCGCTCCACTCTCATGGGTGCTATGAGCCAAAAATAGGTGAAAAAGTGTCTTTTTTTTGTATATTTCAAGTTGTATAGAAATTGGAGATTTATGAGTGAAAAAAAAAAATGTTAGCTATTAATTTTATGGGAAAAAAAGTATTCTAAATGATACTCTTCTATTCAAAAAGAGATTTTGGATTTTAGGCAATTTTTTGCAATTTTATATATTTTTTAAAACAAAATTTAATGAAGTTCAAGTTTTTAGCATAATTTCGTACATAAATTTTTGAATGTTCTATTTCATAGTTGATAAACTTTATTTGACCAATCTTATGCTAAAAAATATCAATTTAACAATTCTTAGCCATTTTCAGTGATTTTGTCAGCACATTTTTTGAAATTTGACCAATTAGATGATATTAATATACAGTATAGGTAACACTTTTATGTGTTGGAAAGATGACTTGGTAATAAATTGTTTTGTTCATCAACTATATTAAAAAGCGTAAAATTGTGAGATTCCGCTGCTGTAATGGATTGAACCCATTTGTGAGTTCCGATACTAAATATACTATAAGCGGCGTTTAATAATTATGGACCAGAGATCTACGTAGAAGGGCTGTCTAATACATAAATAATAAACCTTTGTGTAATAATTTGCAGCGTTTTTAAATCGCACTCTCCTACAGTGAGTAGAGTTTTCTTTCTATGATTTTTCAAGGTTCCCTGCACTGGTACACTGTCTCGTCCAAGCGGGATGGGTGCTTTGATGACACCAGTGCACGAAACTTTGAAAAATCAGAAACAACTACTCATCATAGGAGACTGCAGTTGATGTCAAACTTCTTAGGGTGGAATCTTCTTCCATTTAAAAATTTTAAAAAAGTACATTTTTCGCACCCCTGTGTAATGCTCATTGTTCTTGGAATGTGGTGTGGCCTGTGTCACAAACCTTTGGTCCACTTCATTAAATTAATTTGTTTCAATTCACTAGGAAAGAGCATCTATGGTGACCGTTTTGCTGATGAGAACTTCAAACTGAAGCACTATGGAGCTGGATGGGTTTCCATGGCAAACGCTGGTAAAGATACAAATGGATCTCAATTCTTTGTGACAACTAAGCAGACTCCTTGGTTGGATGGCAGACATGTTGTTTTTGGAAAAGTCATCAGTGGAATGGTAAGTCTTTTCTATTGTGTTGTATGATGTGTGTGGCCTTTTGGTTGTTTACTCGAAATTTATATCCATCTCTCTTGATTAAGGCAGAAATTCTCGAGTGTGCACTGCCTTACATTAATCTCTTTCAACTATTACAAACCCACTTCATAATTTGTCATCTAAAAGTAAAAGGACTCCTTACATTTTATGTGGGAAGGAAAGAATGTGTTTCTGTGGCAGAAACAAAGCTTAATTCGTGGGTCAAAAATTACTGACCCATTTGATGATCGTTTTGGCATGAAGATTTTGGAGGAAAAGACGCACTGAAAACAAGAGATAGCTTCTCCAATCTTAAAAGCTCACATTAACGTTTTGATAGCATATTTTATTATCCTGAACGATTGAATGCAAGACCCAAAGCTCCTCGAGTTCCTTTGTTCCAACGATGTAAACAATTCTGATTATAATGAATCATTTTCTTTTGTAGTGTGAAAAATGCAGCAGCTTATGTATATATATATATATATATATATATATATATATATATATATATATATATATATTCTTTAATTTGAGCATAGTTTTGTTCATTATTATGCCTAAGGTTCATATTTATTACCAGAACTATTTTTAATTAGTAGTCAGCTTTCTAAGTATTGTCACGCGGGGGGGGGGGGGGGGGGGGTTTTATAAGTTGAAATAAGGGATTGTCTGGTGTGTTTGAGGGTGAAATATTAGGCTTCTCTCAGTTATATTGCTTATTTTCATAGTTGGCCTCATCAAAGTAGGAATTGAATACACCCCTATCACCAGATAACACCATTTCTTCCTTTCGTGATTTATGATTGCTGTCGCAAAAAGATTTTAGCGAATTTTTGTTGAAAATGAAGGTATTGCAATGGCTCTAAAAATGTTTAAAACAAAATTAACGAAAAAATTCTTTGTTTAAATCAGTTTTGAAGCAATCTGAATCGAATCCCAAAGTTTTAGAGCTCTTTTATATGTATATATATTTGTGTGTCGTTCCAGGCAATAACTCCTTACGATTGTGATAAAAATTGCGTTATTTCACAAACAATTCAAGCTTTCCAAATGAAAGTATGAGTTCATTGGCCAGCACTTGGGTGTGTGTGTTGGGCATCTCAGCGGGAGTGCTCCATGGTATCACCACCCGCGTCCTGAGGGGTTCGTACTTGAACTGTTGGTCATTTTATAGGGGCATGTCCTTTCATCCCACTCTCCCTTCTCTTCCTTCAGCTTCCTTGATCCCAAGGGCCGGCGTCGGGTAAACCTGGGGGTCCTCCCCATTTCTTTTATTTTTTTCATTTTGAACGTTAATGGTGTGCCCCCTCCGCCTTTGAGGGGAGATTTGTAAAAATAAAAATAAAAAAAGTGTGTGTGTGTGTCATTCCAGATAGTAACTCTCCTTAGGATTGAGATAAAGAATTCCGTTCTTGCACCAAAAAATCAACCTTTCTAAATGAAACGATGAGTTCGTTGGCCATAATTTTTTGAGCACATTAAATTGGTCAAATTTCAAAAAATGTGCTGAAAAAATCACTGAAAATGGCTAGAAATTGTTAAATTGATATTTGTTTAGCAGAATATTGCTCAAATCAAGTTCAACTATAAACGAGGACATTCATTAATTTATGTACAAAATTCATTAAAATTTGCTTAAAAAACGATAAAAATTGGGGGGAAAGCTGAAAATCCAAAATCTCTTTTTGAATGGCAGATTGTTGTTTAGAATACGTTTTTGCCCATAAAATTAATGGTTAACAATTTATGTGCACTCAAAAATCTCAAATTTCAAAACAGTTCTACGTTATACAACATTATAATTAACGAAAATTCACTCATACAATCATGCTGCATGACTGGAACTTTTTTTGTTCTCTTTTGGATGCTACCAAAAATTTCTTTGTTACCCACAGGAAGTTGTGAGGAAAATCGAAAACACCAAGACTGACAGTGGTGATAGGCCTGTGAAGGACGTGATAATAGTTGACTGTGGTGCTGAGGAGGTCACCCCATTCTCCGTCTCCAAAGACGATGCCATTGATGGCCATTCTGAATTGTAAGCTAACATTGTACTTAATGTAATAAATATCCATTTTTACTTTTTTTGTAAATACTGTTCATTTTGTACATGTCCTTCCTCATCTATGGGTTTTTATCATTTGGAGGCTGCATGATTCCAGTTATTAATAAGGTCCATCCCATATATGTATCGTTTGTTGTTCAAATTGTTAGTGGCAGGAAGAAATACCATCACTTATACAGCTGGGATGAATCTTAGTAAATAACTTACTTTTGTTTGCTTGGACCATACATGAATTTAGTGTACATAACTTAATTAGTTTTGCCAAAAGGCAATATTAATAATAATATTTCTAGATCTCTAAGCTGCGCGAGAACGTGAGGTGAGCACATGATGGTGGAGCATTATGGCTGTTGGTGTATTGGGTACCTAGTTCTTCAGTATATTTTCCATGGGGCGAACATCACTTTTTTATCTATTAATAATTTATTTCCAACTTCATAGTGCGCTTGATGATCCTGAATACATTAAAGTTTGATTCTTGAGTTCCTGCTTCTGCTAGACTCTTCCAAGGCTCTTCAGAAAAATGCTCTTTGTTTATAGCACATCAAACAGACATGTAACTATATGAGCCAAGTAAATCACCCGAAAACGGAATAGCACTTTCCAGAACATCTTTTCAATGCCCAATCTGAAAACATTCTTCTTTATGAATCAGAGAAAAGTAGGTGTAAAGGTATGTCTGTTTTAGCGAATTTTCGTAGAAACTGAAGCTATTGCAATGGCTCAAAAAATTAAAACCAAAATTTTCAAAACTTGTCTTCATTGAAATCCACTTTAAGGCATTCTGAGATGATTCTGAAGTTTTTGCTTTTTCATATGTACGAGGCTTGTCCAGAAAATAAGTTGCGTTTTGATCTGTAGGGTGGTAGGAGTGGCTTTTGCCAAATCTGGTAACACCGCTCGAAAGAGGAGAGGTGGGTGACCTCAGTCGGTCAGTTACCAACGTCAGGGCAGGTAGTTGAAATGGAGCCCTCCATGTCGCGTCCCGCCACCTCGATCCCCGTTCCTCTCTAGGGACCCACCGAGCGCAAACTTTCCGAAAGTCAAGTTTTTCCGAGACGATCTCATGGATGAGGGATCGTGAGATGTCTGGGAAACTCAGATGGAGTTCATCCAGGGTTGAACGACGATCTTTGCGAACTGCATTGTCGATTTCTGCGACAATTTCGTCCGTCACAACTGAGGGTCTGCCTCTCCCACTTTCATCCTCAAGTGAATGTCTTCCCGCCTTAAATTCACGTACCCATCTCCTCACCATTGACTCACTCATTACACCTTCTCCATAAACAAAATGAGCTGTTCGTGAATTTGAACTGATTTGAAACCCTGTGCATAAAGAAATTGAATCACTCCGCACACAACAACTCGAGAGGGAACGGGGATCGAGGTGGCGGGACGCGACGTGGAGGGCTCCATTTCAACTACCTGCCCTGACGTTGGTAACTGACCAAACGAGGTCACCCACCTCTCATTCTATTCCCCCACCTCTCCTCTTTTGAGCGGTGTTACCAGATTTGGCAAAAGCCACCCTACAGATCAAAACGCAACTTATTTTCTGGACAACCCTCGTATATTCAGTAGACTCTCTTTACTCGCCACCTCTTGGGACCAGGGCCTGGCTGGCGATGTGCGGGCATTTTTGTAAGAAAAAATTACTTTTCTTGTTTTTAGCATAAAGGTACGTGAAATTTAATAGGGTAGACAGAGTACACAGTTCGTTAACACGTAATAATTAGTTTATATAATATTACAAAATTTTGTGACAAAATAAGTACCTATGGGAATAACAGAACCTACTACAATCAGGAAAGTTTTTCTATGCTTTGAAATGATTCATAGAAATTTTTGTTATGTGATTCATTGAAAAGAAGGGTGAGAAATGTCCTTATCCTTTCCATTACCTTCTGGAAAAGCCGCTTCAGCTGGTGCAGCGCCGAAATACGCAAAACACGGAAAGGGATACGTTGTTTCCTGCTTCTCACCTTTCTGGAAGGTCGTGGAGGGTGAAGACTACTGGGGGAAAAGAAAACTAAGAGGGTGGCTGGTTAAGAGAGTATTTTATGTATATATATATATATATATATATATATATATATACATTTCTTACTATGTGCACTGGAAAAATCAAGGGATGGGTCATTTGTTAATGAAATTTCAGGTAGACTTCAAATCTGGAATAAAAAATGGTAGGTTCCCATTTAGAAAAACGAAATTAATGTCAATTGCTTAAGTACAGAAATGCCCAATTTTGTCATTTTGAGATCCTTACAAAAAAATCGTTTGAACAAAAATTTATTTTTTTGGCCCATAAATAACGATTTTAGTGGGGGGGGGGGGGACACCCTGTGTATATATATATATATATATATATATATATATCGGCCCTTCGGGCCTCGCAAGGGGCTCCGCCCCTTGGCCCCACCAGGGGGGCTTCGCCCCCCTGGTCCCCCCTAATCTATACTCGGCGCTTCGCGCCTCGCCGGATCTTTTCTCTTTTCTACTGTGTAGAAAACGAGGATAATTTGCTATGCAATTCGCCTCACGAGAAAAAAAAAAGTTCAAGCCTGGCTGTGATTCGAACCTACAACCTTCGTCTCACGAGAAAAAAAAAAAAATTTCAAGCCTGGCTGGGATTTGAACCCACGACCTCGCGGGTTCTAGTGGCGGGACAAAAAAAAATTATTGGGGGTCGGCCTAAGAATTGCATAGCAATTAATATATATCCTTAGTATCGAGATAAAAATTCCATTCTTGTACCAAAATATTAAGCTTTATAAATGAAAGGATGAGTTCGTTGGCCAGAAATTTTGAGCACATTATTACATTGATCAAATTTCAAAAAATGTGCTAAAAAAAATAACTGAAAGTGACTAAAACTGCTAAAAATCGTTAAATTCATATTTTCAGCAGAATTTTGGTCAAAAGAAGTTTCAGGAGAACATTAAGAAATGTATTCAGATATTTTGATATATTTAAAACGAGATTATTTGCCATTAAATTGGTGGTTAACATTTATTTGCACTCGAAGTACTCAAATTTTAAAACAAAAGTTACAATATAATACGATAATCTACGAAAATTCACTCATACGATCATGCTGCATGACTGTGGAATGAATAATGGCCGTATATCAATTTCTTGGGTTGGAACAATTGTAAAACTCATTTGAGTGAAGCCTACGTATTAAATTAGCATTAGTAAATACGACTGATCGAATTAAATTTGCCAGATTTCACGCAATATCATCGAGTTTTCAGCAATTCTTTCCCTAGAAGTATTCATCTCAATGGTAATCACAATTTATTTTCACTTGGTACTTGAAACAATGTCCATCGGAATTCTGAGAATGGGCCTACCAGAAGGTCGATAGTTGATCTTGTTTTTAGCGAATTTTTGAAGAAAATTAAGCTATTGCTCTCGCCTCAAAATTTGTAGAATGTGAATTTTTGAAAAAAAATTATGCAGAAATCCGTTTCAGGCTATTCTGAATCATATTCTTAAGTTTAACGCATTTTTTTATGTATGTATGTATGTATATATGTATGTGTCATTCCAGACGATAACTGTCCCTAAAATTGTGCTAGAAACTTCAAACAAATTTTAAAATGTTAAGGACACAAAATGAAAGTTCAAGTTCGTTGGCCAGCATGATCGGATTACATCCTCGGGTTGAAATTTTCAAAAATGTAGTAAAAAATTTCAAAATTGCCTGTTTTTTGCGATTTGTTGTGCGGAATAATTTTTTCAGCATGCTAACATGTGGTATATTCGGAATCAGCGTAAAATTTCCTATAAGAATATGTATCAAGTCTTCAAAAATTTCAAAGTTGAAAAATCAGTCAAAAATCGAAATATTGCCGTTTGCTAGTTGTAAAAACCGGTAATATTTGCATGAAACATTGTCCAAATTCAGATTGAACTACTCTTATGGAAGTATCCCTGTATAACCAATCCTAGAACCATGCTGTTTAGAACGTAGGTAGTAGGTGCTTGTTAAAAAAATAAAAATAAATAAATAAAAAAAGAAAAGTAATCACAACTGATGAGTTTACTCTGTGAAATATTCCGTCCTCCGATTCTCTCGGTTCTTGGTCGCTCTCTTTAATGTTTTACGCTCAACTGTTTTAGGACTTGATGTAGCTTTAATACTGACTGTGGCTTAGAAAAAAAGTATGAGTACCTCCTAATTATTTTTAATAATTTGATTCCATGTTTGTCTATCAAAATCATAAACTTAAATTTCTCTACATGATCAATAGCGACTGAAATGTCGAAGATTTCTTCAAAAATTCGCTCATGGGGTCATGCTGCATGACTGGACTTTGAATTCATAGTACTCGATAGAATCTGGAATCGATTCATTCGCTGCTGTATTTTAAAAAATCGAGCATAGATTTTTTCACCGAATTTTAAGAAAAATTCTAAGCCTATTATTTTTGTTGACAAAAACAGTGCAAATTATAAATAGGTAGGTACAACGGTTTTGATTTATGTTTTTAATGCATTTTATTATTTTACTTACTTTTCTATTAAGGTCACTGGTCAATAGATAATTATTAAATGGAGCATCGCAATCTAACTCAAACCTCATAGACGTGATCAATTGGTGGAAAATTTTTTATAAAATCGGTTTTTTTTTAAGTATGGCTGGGACATATCCAAGTTTAATTTTAAATGTCATTATTGCTTAGATTTTTATTTAAAAAATAAGGTGGGTTGGGTTGATTAGGCACGAAAAATCATGAAAACTTCATCAAATTGGGCAATTTTTAATATTATGAAATGGTAATTTTAAGTTGCGGATTTAAAATCAATTTTTTTTATTCGTCCGATTTTCAAAGTATTGATTTGCTAGGTCCGATTCCGAATCGAGTTCTTATAACGATATACAGACCCATTTTCAGAATACCTACTGATTCATTCCTAAGAGATGCCCACCATTTCGGTCTGTATATACTAGCTCCAACTAAGTTTACGTTATTGAGAGCAAACCGAATGGACCCGAAGTTGGCCAGCAACGTTCATTCACCTTCAGTTCCCCTAGAAACTCGAATATTTACACTCAATGCACATTTATCCACTCGCGCCTGTATTGGGGAAGGTTAGGCCTGTAGTTTCGGGGGCAGTCAATGTGTTTTGGATTTGTTAGACATTGGGAAAAGATGATTAGGGACGTCTAGAGATGGTTAGGAATGGGTGGAGGCGGTTCAGGCCATCAACCCTATTTGTGGATCAATATATTTGGTTTATTATTATTATCATTAAATGGTTTATGATTCATCCATACTGTTAATCTTAGTTCTGTTATAATATATAATTTAGATGATAATAAAAATGGTTTGTTTTTATCAGTGATGACTACATATATTGATATCTGGATTGGGTGCTAATTTTCACGTTGATTTGAAAACTACAATTGCTTTATCTATTTCAAATTGATCAGGATTAATAATAAATACTTACTGTATTTATAGGTTTTCCTAACTTATAGTTTTCTGTTTTCTCTGTGCTGCTAGATTTCTTAACTGCATGTTTTTTGGGGTGGAGTAGATGGGGGTGGACGGAATGCAGTTTGCTCTGGCTGCAGGAGTTTTTTTTACTGGTTTATGAGATTTTTGTGTGTTACTTCCCTGAAGTATTTCGAAATAAAGGTTTTGGATGGAATCGTGGTTAAAATAGACAGTACAAGTGAAAAAAAAAAAATTTATATATATATATATATAGTTTTGATGAAGGATGAAAACTCTCGCGTGTAATATTAATTTGAGGTATTAAGTACAGATGGTTGGAAAATATAAGGAACACATAAATATTCTCTCATTGGTTTATTATTTCCAATAATAAGCCTATGTGATAGTGTAGCAAAAAAATTTTATAACCCCCCTCAAACTTTGTCACTTTACGTTTCAAGGTGCGTAGAATCCAAATTTGAAATGTCCATCCGCCGTCCGGGCCATAAAAGGCCTAAGAATTGACTTAAAAAACCCGTTCCCCACATAGACCAGGCCTTTCGCACATAGACTCCATTTGGGGTCTAGTTGGTCCTACCGTTTAACCATCCCGATCGCTTTACTCGCATAGATGCTATGGGCCAAAAACGGGCGAAAAAGTGTCTTTTTCGACGCGCACGGTTGGTGGAGAGGGGGGAGAGCGGGGGGTGGAGTGAGAGGAGGCGCCGGCGCCGCGGCACCTTGTGGTGGGTACGGCGCTGGCGTTCCTTCGAGGCATGAATATGTTTTTTTCAAGGTCATATTTGTGTGTTAATACCAAAGCTTTTCCTACGCATATTTAATAACATATCCTCTCGACTTTTCGTACTTACTTAGATAATGATATTATTAAGGCAATAACTATTTGAACAGATAAGAGCTCAAATCGAGAAATATAAACAAGCGTACATAATTATAGAAGTATAGGTTGTGGCAACTCGAAGTAGGACACGCCGAGGAGTCTGGACGGGCCTTAAGTCATATTTATGTGTTCCCTATATTTTCCAACCATCTGTACTTAATACCTCAATATATATATATATATATTTATTTATTTATTTATTTAATTATTATTTTATTTTTTTTTTTTTTTTTTTCAAATAATTTGTTTTTGTTGAAATGGGAGGATGGTAAAAAACTGCACTGTGCCTGTATATAATGCCTGGTTATGCTTCTCAGTCTACCTATATTATTGGAAGCATTGTTTTCACTTTGGATGAGGTCTTACAAACAAACAAAAAAAAGCAAAAGGGCTTTGTGATTGGATTAATAAATATCACAAATATTCATATATATTATAAATTTGAATAAACGTACCGAAAAATATCTTCAAACGATGGGGAACTTTCATGTGTTGTAATTTCACACTTTTGACCTCTTGGATTTAGCACACTTTGAACCCCCTAGTTCCAATTTTCAGCGCAAAAGACCGTTTAGTTTGGATAATAAACGGGTAAGAAGATCACGCATGACGTAGCAGTTCAGGGGAGCTGAGGGTTCCCCCCAGGCGGGTGAGGGCCGTGAATCGTGCAAATGAATATCAAGAGCCATATTGCTGGTCAAATACCCATCATACAGCACCTTTTTGGAAAGCTCTCATCAAGATCTTTCTATTGAGCAAATAAAAATAACCATGAAAATTCCCCATTGTTTGTTATGCATGCACATTAGAAAATCCACGGATACCTCATCTAAATAGGAACTATGAAAGATGACGGTAACAAGCTGATGAAAATCTGATTCTTTAATATTAGGCACACGAAAATGACGTGGCACCATAATTGTACAACTATATTTCATAGTGAAAGTGTCATGTGAAATTAAATCATTGGTAATATAAAATATCATCAAAATACTACACACAGAACGTATCAGAATGTTATTTATAGATAATGACATTTAGTTTCTATCGACACATTTTGTCCAAGAATCAAATACATTCCTATAATATGCAACAAATAAATTTGAAGTTTACCGAATGAATCTGTCGGCTCAAGCCTTATATCACATGCAGAAAACACCTTTTTTTATTATTATTTTTTTTTTTTTTTTTTATTTTAGTCTATTCAATCTTTAAAATTATAGAAAAACTTTATTACTTACAAATGATGCACAACTTTCAGAGATTTTAGTTTTATCTTTATAAAATCTAATAACTGCAGTAAGATTGCAATGCAAGGAAACACATTCTATTATAATCTCTCAAAACCTCATAAAAACTCATTAAAATTATATTGTTGCCGTAATTGTACTACTTGGGTTTCTACATACTTCCATACATGATTGTTTATTCCACAAAACTATTATTTTACTGCAAAATCTTTACCTTTGTGAGATTCTACTGAAGAAATAATCGAGAAACTCAGTCGAGGTGAGCAAAATCTTTACTTCTGAAAACAGGGTTTTTGCCACCTCAGCTCCGCTATGTGCAGTTGGGTGACCAGCTGATGATGGTCCAGCATTCGGAACCACAAAATGTGAATACACTGTCAGAGAAACGTATGTGCGCTGATCCTGACCCATGCTGGTTTTCTTTGTTTTTTCGTGAAACCCGTAGAGACAATTGCTGGCTGGTCTCCCCATTCACCAGCCTTTTCCTGCTTATTCAAGGTCATTCTATGACATGTTCATACATATGGCAGTGGTGCACCAGGGCATTGCCCTTCACATTTAGAGGGCTTCAGGGCTAAATCGTTCACGCTACACCAGTCTGAATGTCGTTTCATTTTATACTGGAAATTTTGGCAGACTGTCTCAGTGCCACAATATTGAAAATTTTGAGATTAGAAGAATCAAACACAACCAATTACACTTAATCGATTGATTAAGAATCAAACTCCAGAGAAAACTGAACCACTCAGTTTAGAAGAAACAGATAGACCACGAGACCTATATGGGACAATGATCCCAAGCGTGATTCAAAATTTAACAATCATATTTTATATTATAACTTTCTTATTTTTGGGCTTACGAAATTCAATTTTTTGGATGTGGGTTTTATTTTTAAAAATTGTGAGAGGAAAGTGCAGTCACTTGAAATCATAATTTTTTGTCTGTTTTGCAATGCTTGATTTTTTTTTTGGCATAAAAGAGCTGCTTTTTGTTTCTGGAATTTTTTTAGCGATCACATACCTATTGTTCAAATGTAAAAGTGTTGAAATCTAAGGTCTGATTCTAGTTACCCAGTTCTATGTATAAATAAAGTCCCCCCCCCCCCCCTCAAACAAGTAGCTACTAAATTTGTTAAGTCCATTCAATAGTTTTTTTTTTTTTTTCAAATTTTTTATTCAATTATATTAATCCTCTTTTCTATTCATTATTATTTTGTTTATTTATTTTTATTTATTTTTTTCAAGAGTCCGGCAGTTTTAACGTTTCAATAGTAACAACGATGTTATGTGACTTTTCAAAATTGAATGTGTGTTGAGAAGCTAGATGGATTGGAAATACCCAGATGAGAGCATGCTGTAAAGTTACTGGTAAAGTTATGAAAACGTATAGAAAACTATTTTTAGTGAAGTAGGTGCTGATATTCTCTGGAGAGAAACTACCATTATTATGATAATAAAATGAACAAAATAAGAAAAACGAGAGGGTGTCTCTCTTGAGTTTATCCATCTTCTATTTTTGTACCCAATACGATTGATTGTGGAGAATGCCTTTTTCCTTGCAGATCTCGTTGAACGCCCAGCTTAGCTCATAGTTTGATGGGCGCCTTTCCAAAAGTCATCACGTGACCCTCAATTTTATTAATAATTGTCAAGTTATCTCTCTTATTTCTTATGATTTTTCTCCTGTGGAAAACTTTTGTTGTAGACACAACATACTATAATACTCTTGCTTAATAATGTAGAAAATGTAATTTGGATGCATTTGTGAATTATATTGCTCATAATTAGTTTAGGAATGGCTTTATCAATAATTTGAAAGACCTTGATCTTTGTGATTTATTTCCTGGCATTTATACGTTGTATTTTTTTAAAGTCGATGGTTTTATTTCTCACCCTCAACTAGTATTTATTATTTTTTGTTTATTTCTTAAGTATGCCCGTTTGATTGATCTGATAGACAAACCAACATCTCTAGCTATCAAATCAACTGACTTCCATTAACATCTCTTTATTATGTAATGTTTTTCTGTGTTTACAGAAGACTGGAAATCATAATAGAAATTATAGTAGAAAACAGTACAAAAAATACACCAATTTAGAGTTTTCAAAATCTTCAAATGAATGTTTATTGACACCAGAAAGTTAATACTTCGTAACTAAACAACCATATGAGAAAATAATTATCGGAGTACTTCAACATTATGGATATTGATATTATCACGTCTATAAAGAATATTTTCTTATTACAAAATATTTCCATTTTGAAACCAAGCACAGTTCTTAAGGGTAAATAGTTATTTTTCTACAGGTAATTTTCAGAAGAAAAAAAGTTATAGCACATAATGAGGTCACATGGGTGTGGGAGGCTCTGCCTGTGACGTAGTTTGTTGTAAGCATTTTTAAAAATCACAGAAAATGAACTAGGTACTTATCCCACTAGAGCATCATTGAAGTCAAGTGTTAGTGTGGAATCTTTTTTGACTAAACAAACACATTTCTCCCCCCCCCCCCCCCCCCCTCATAGACCTTCGTAATAGTCTTAGAGTGGTTCAACTTCCCTCCTCAAGATATTTTTGATTTACGTTTCAAATGATGTAGATCCCTAAAATTGAATTGAAAAATTACTTTAAATCTAGATGACTGAAGCTTCTTTCTCTAACTACTGAACCAAAGTTCACGTAGTGACCCGTTTTGCCACAGTCTCAGCTGAATTTTTCAAAACTGATTTCTCTCATTCTACCATAGCACTTCGTTCAAATTTTGGGGGTAAGTACTTGGGTAAATGGCTCCAGTTGGTGTCTCATGAATTTCGTTGAGATTGATTGTAATAACCATTGCACTTGCACAGACCCTAAATTAGTTGTTATAGATGAAACGTCGAGACAAATGGACCAATTTTCATGAAATGGTCTGGGGTTGTGCAGATTTGCTCGTAGTTGGTCCTCTACATACCTTGATTGTTAATGCTATTGGATGGTTGGGTGTGCGCATACACAAACATGAATTATAGCCCTATTTCGCATATAGCATGTTTGCTCTATTACGTTCTTCTACTAATTCTATACATTCATGTTACAATGAGTCTGGAAGCTTATAGGTACATGCTAACCACCCAATTTGGCAGTCGTTTTCTGTAGTAGGCGCCTTTTATAGAATGATAAACCAAATTAGGACCACTATTTCACCTCATCAATGAATTCTTAACTGAAGATAATATATAATGTAATAGGACTTCATTAAATATCACCCATCAAGATAATATACTATATAATATCGCTAATAATTTCAGTATGGTCGAGTAAATGTAATTAAGAGTATGGTAGAGTTATGTAATGATAGTGACAAGGAGTCCAAGTGCGCTAAGAGAAAAATTCTGGACAGTAGTGATGGACTGCCAACGAATGGGCTTGCGACTGAATGAAGACAAACAAAATATAAAAAAACAAGAAAAAAGCTAGAGCAAAATATCGAATTTTAAAGGTGTAACAAGTTTTTCTTACCTGAGATCAGTGATCACTGATGACAATAGTTTGACGATTGTGGTTATCAAGAGAATTCTTTCAGATAACTGTGCATTCTTTACAAGCAATAAGCTGTTCAGATCATGGTTATTGGTCCTGTGCTTCAAAGCTTCTCGACAAATCGCTTATCTGAACAGTCATCTGTTATGGATGTACTGTGGAATGTGGACTGGCTCTGACTGAAGCCGTTGGAGGAACCACACTTATCGAGAAATCGAGAATTTTCTTCAACAAGAAGACATTGTTCCACTCATATCAAGTAGTTGGATGTACTGGCTTGGGCATGTAGCTCAACAGGATGCAGATGCGCTTATAGTCAAGTCAGCGCCATCACCAGATCTCACCAGAGTCTGATACCCCTTCCCTACCTCCTCCTCCGATCCACCACCCACTTCCTGCTCCTGCCATTAGCATGCTGACATAGGGGAGGGCGTGACGGACTGCAGTCAGCTGATTTCCCCCACCTCCTTGTCTTCTCGTAACTTCCTACGCTGACCCCACTGTAGTGTGAGGATTCTCCAGGCTGAAATTTCGAGTACATGGCAATGTGGATGCCCAAAGATTAGATGGCTCGAGGATATGGTAGCAGACCTTTGTACACTTGGGATAAGAAATAGGCAGAATCATGCACTAGATAAATTCAGATGGAGGAGGAAATTCTTGGAGGTCAAAGTCCACCCAGAACTGTAGTGCCATTTAAGGAAAGAAGAAATGACTCTCCATCAGTATGATATCACAACATTATAGTTACTAGAAAAATTACCAAAAAAAAAAAAAAATATATATATATATATATATATATATATATATATATATATATATATATATATATATAATATATATATATATATATATATATATATATATATATATACCGAACCATTGTTACTACATGATTGTTACACGATCTGGACTCAACAATATAGCTACCACTGGACTCCAGTCAAGACTTGTCTGTGAAATATCGAATGGTGCTGCCCCCTTTTGGAATGTAGACATGAATGATGAAAACCATCAGAGTTTGTTACTGAGATGCTCCTCCTCCTGAGATGTTCCTGCTTGATGGCAGATTGAAAAACTAAAGTACCTCAGTCACGTTTGCTCCACCGAGTAAACTCAAGTGTAGTATCCCAATCAACTTTTTCTGATCCGAGTTATCTTGGATGTAGTAGAAAAACGGTTAAGTACTTACATTATATTAGGTACTTGTTCAAACCCCCGAACTTGGGACCATATATTTTGAGACACTGTATGTAACTTACTGGTATAAGTTATATTGAGAGATCTGCACTAGCAAGAAACTTCTGAAACTTGGATCTCCAAGCAACCACTGATTCAGTTCCTGCAGGATTCATCTTGTTCTGAGCTTACAGTTTCTACAACACTTCTGACTGGTGTCTCCACCAATAACGATAGGTATGTACTTATCAAAGAAGATAGGAAAGTAAGTTTCCCTCTGCTTTATTAAAAATATAATACTTGTTAAGTTATACAGCTAAATATTTTGAATAATTTTCCTAGCTTGTCACCATTCTGTTTGTTAAATTTTGTGTGATAAGGTATGGTGACTTTGGAGGGAGTTCCTTACCAAGAATCTTCTTTCAGACACACACATCTTTATATCCTGAAATACTCGTAGATTGAATTCACTTAGGGTTGGGCTGGCTCTTGCCACTGTACTTTGGAATGTTGGGTGTGTGACACTAATTGACTTCCATCCTAGTGGTGAAAATCAATAAGTTCAGGCCATATAACTGCAACCAGCTGTGCCTAGGTTTGTTGGATCAATGTGCCTACCTAAACCTAGAGATCCTGCTGGGGTATAGCAAGAAAGAAAGGTATAAATGCAAAGCCAGTGAAAAAAATGTTTTTTTCCAAATTCAAATTCTTTTTAAAAAGAAAGATCTTGCCCTAAGCTACAATCCTGCAGTTCCAAATTTAAAAACCCTACCATTGGGGAAACTATATATTTTTTTGAATAGCGTTCCCAAGTTCCCGGCAAAAGGAACATTTTTGGAATACACGTTATTATTGTTGCTGTTCTGTTGTGGCTGTTCGCCTCTTTGGGGCGAATTTGGACAACGTTACAAGTTTTTGAAAAACATTTCTAATGAAAAAAAAAAGAAGAAAAATAGTGACAATTTTTTAAAATTTAGCATCAATATTTAAAATATAAATCCCCAGGTTTGCTTAAATCCTGTTCCCTCTTTCATAGGAACTTCTCTCACCATATCTGAGCTGATGCTCAAAGATGAATTATTAAAATTTTCACAGGTAACACGTGGGGTATTACTCTAAGAAATAAATAAGTTGTTCTTGGATAAATCATTACAGGAGGTCTAGGAAGGTCTCTCAAAAACTTGGCTGACGCTGCCTAGGAAAATAATAAGCCACAATTTTTCCCGCCTAAAATTTATCAAATCAGAACAGCCACTAAATCTTATCAGAATCTTCCACTAAAAAGGTATTGGCTAACCAGGAAACGTTGAATCACTGTGATGGAAGGACCGTATCCTTACTTATGTGAGTTTGAAGGTAATGAAACAATGGATTCCCAAATTACCCTGGCATTCTGAAATAGTCCCTTTGACTGCATGTATTTTCTTTCACATTTCCCGAAAGTTTGACGCTGGTAGTTTTTTTTTCTCGCTTTCACCAAATCTCAGTTTTTTTTTTTTTTTTGCCTTTACTAAATCGCCGGAGTTTTTTTCCGGGAGCTTTTCTTCCAGTTGCCAAGTCAAAATGGTTCAAGTCATTTTCTCTAAGTCAACTTAAGGCCGCTACACACGTTCCTTCCCTTTCTTCCTTCCTCCTACCCTCCTCAAAGAGGATGTTTCCTACAGACGTTCCTTCCTTTTCCCTTCTTCCTCATACTGCTGCGCTTGTTGTCCCTCCCACCCTTTTCCTTCCTACCCACGGTCTTTCAGTCTGACCCATCGCGGGGAATTTCCCTTTTTGTAGGGGCATCCCCGGTTCTTTGGTCAACAGTACTGGCGGTTATCTACATATTATCACATTGCCAGTTCTGGGCACCTTTTCTGTGATATATTTCGTGTGTTCTTCACTTTTTCCCACAATGTCTCTTGACAATTTACCTGCAATAGGCCATGGCACTGCAAAAGTTCAGCCACCAAAACCTCTTAGGTTACCATATACCTACCTAGTGTTTGTGGCTCTGATCCCTCAAGTGAGATTATTGCTTTAACATTTCAATAATTTGACTTAGCACTCCTTTTTCATCAAACATTTCAAAATAGCGGCATATTGAAGGGAAAAAAACACAAAATCGAATGATGAACTTCGAATTCAAGACACCAGATGATTGATAACAGGAGTTGGTACAAATGGCGGGAAAAATAGGAAGGAAGGAAAGAAAAAATGCCTCCACACTCCTCCGTGGAGGTTGAAAGAGTGGGAGAAGCTCCTTCCAAGGAAGGTAGCACGGGTTGGACCTTCCTTTCTTCCTACGTAGGAGCTTCCTACTTTCCTCCTTCCTTCGTCGCTACACACGTTCCTTCACTCCCTTCTTTGTGGGCGTGGCTCCTTTTTGAGGAGGTAGGAAAGTTAGGTACATGTGTAGCGGCCTCTACATTTAAAAAGAGTTCATTTCAGTGTTTTAAGCCAGTTACATTTAAAACTGATGTATATTTTGTATTAAAATTTATTAATCCTTCTTTTCTTGGTGTGTTTTAGTATTTCCCTCTTATTTTTAATAATAATAAAGTGCCAGTAAAATAGTTGCTTAAATTAAGTAAACTAATAGTTGCTAATTAGTTAGTAAAATTTACATCTCATGACCATTTTGATTAAACAAACACACCTACCGACGTCTCCTGCCAAATTTTTGTTGAAAGTCATCCTGTACTCGCTAATATACATCATATCCCGGACCCTTTAGCTCCCGCTTTTCATGCGAACTGACATTTTGAGTACTAATATCGGACTGAATTACATGCCTCGTCATACCTTGGTCGTAGAGAATTTCGATAGAGAGGGAACATTGGTCGATGCCCCGTTTCCTATCCACTACTGGGGGGGGGGGGCGCAATGCATGCCTACCTTGTACCTTGAAGGCGCTTTACACAGGAGCCACTTCCCATCTCATCTCGCTTCAGTAGTGGGACCCACTTCCCGATTTTAAAATCGGGAGCCACTTCCCGGGCACCCGTCAGAATTGACTTCAAAAATAAGCCTATTGGCCCAAAAAGAGCGAAACGATAAGATTTTTCAAAGAGGGGGGACTGGGACATTTGGAGTAACGGGAGGAGGAGTGGACAGTAGTCCCTGTCTTCTAAAAATAGACTCCTACAGTATACTGTATTCTGTGCTTGGAATGGTAGTAGGGGGAGCGAAGGAGTAAGTGAATCTCCCCCCTTCCCGCTTGTGAGTGAATCCAGTCCGACTCGAAATCATCGATGAATGAATGTATGAGGATACCTGTATATACCTACGTGTATGTTTCATAATTTCCCTATAATTTAAATATATCTTGGTAAACTGTGCTCACCCACGCAAGTAGTTTGTTTTCCGTGAGTTTTTGTCATCGCATTCCCTTCCGTCAGATCGGGACCCCTTGCCTTTTGGTGATATACTACTTACCGAAACTTGGCAAATTCTTGAAAACATCTATGAATCGTAGCTACTAATTAGTCTCAACATTCTCAGAATGGAATTGATTCCAAAATAATAATTGGAGACTGTACGTTTTACCGGTTTTACAAACCCAAGGGTGGGTATTTCTCTTTCGTTTTACTCGTAACATCCAAATTAGGACAACGGTTTCTGACAGATCGTGGTTGATGATACCAATCTTAGACATCATTAGCATTCTTATCGTATCATCAAGAACTGATGATTGTAGTGTGAAAAAATAAGAATGAAATTAGGTAGGTGTAGTGGATTTATATATGTTTTACTTGGTGTAGGTAGACCAAGTGGGACATTTATATTCTGGTTATGCGGGTTAGTCCCTGAGGTATTCCTGTAAGGAATGTGAGCGAAATCGCCAAGGTCAGCTTGCTTGGCGGGAGGAACTGAGGGGTAGTTCGTGTCGCAGCCGCGTGGAGCACTGGGCTCGCATAGTGGGTGCTGGGTTCGATCGGTTTGGTGCTGAGCCGTTATGTAATATTCCGGCCTAAGATTTATATCTGTAGGAGGAATATGTTGGGCTTGGTTGAGGTACTGAAAAGTATCCTTTGTTTTTAGCACATTTGGAGTGTATTTGACACTCGGATCGGCCGGGTAGCCTTGTGTAGAATATCGTGGATATTCGGAAATCTTTGTCGAATCATGATGATTGACTTCAGAGCGGGTCTGAAAGGTATCCTCGAACTTTTGTATGTGTGAGGCTTGATCTAACGTTTCCTTCGTGAATACGTTAGGTGAGAAGGCGATCTCTTCGCGAGGATCGAGCCTTGGGCCGTCGCTAGGAACAGCGGACGAGTCGAGCAGCTGGTAGGGAGCGCTGCGTGGGCTAAGAGGCCCGGCCGCGCCGTGTTCCGCCTCCCCTTGCATGAGGAAATAGGACGGGCGGCGCTCCATCGAAATATCCGAGTTTATTAACTCGTTTTCGATACCTCTACGTATAGAAATAGAGGGTTTGGAAGGTGGACTCGCTTGACAGAGCTTCTTTCCTTTGCTCGGATGTCAGGGTCCTACCTTGTAGTCTTGAAAAAGACTTCCTTGGACGATAAATTAGAGCGGATGAGCTGTGTAATTTATCGGCGTGCCCACAGCGGTCGGTGACGAGCCTAGTGCTACGAAACCCGGGCGACACGTCTCGGAATGTCCCAGCGGGCGTACGATCTAATGAGAATATCAATAGATGTACCGGGTGGCGTCCTGACAGAAGAACTACGTTGGGCAATGAGCAGGATGAATAATCACTGGACTCGTAGATGCCAATGCGAGATCTGTGTGGAGAG
Organism: Adelphocoris suturalis; assembly: GCA_030762985.1. Classification (NCBI taxonomy): domain Eukaryota; kingdom Metazoa; phylum Arthropoda; class Insecta; order Hemiptera; family Miridae; genus Adelphocoris; species Adelphocoris suturalis. The sequence continues at coordinate 88,487,540 of CM061045.1, forward strand.
AAGGTATGCCTTGTAGAAAGCAGTAGGAAGCCGTTCTGAGATGAACTCGGGAGCAGAAGGATCGTCAGCGTAGAGCGTGTAGAATCTTCGTACTTCAGAGTGTAGTCGTCGAGAGCGGAGAGTGGAATGAATTTCGGAGGGCTCCGAGCGGGGTAATTATAGGGAGGTGGCCGCCTCCTGCCGCCTCCTGATTGGTCCGCTTAATTTCGTTAATTCAACTGTGTAATCTCATTGGCTCGCACATTGTTTTCTCAGTATCTGCGAGTATGATAGCTGAGCTGGTCCTCCGGGGTGGTTTCCCCACGTCCGTCGCTGCGACGGGGTCCCCGGAGGTGGCTTACGAGCGTCCGTTGCGGAGCCGACGACCTTGAGTTGTCTTCCCTGCGTCCGTCGTTTAGACGGGGTCCTCGGGTGGTTTCCCTGCGTCCGTTGTTCAGACGGGGTCCCCGGGGTGGCTGCTGGACCAGAGGTGGTTGCTTGCCGCCTCCTGGTTGGTTCGCCTATTGTCTCTCGTGTAATCAGTGTTTCTGATTGGCAAGTAGGCTTGTTTGAATTGTCCTTGTTAGTTTTAGAGGACGTTTGATTTTCTGTTTGAGTTTTCTCATTCAAGGCGACTTGGTTCGAGATACTTGTCGCGTCTCTCTCGCCCAGTAAGTGTTTAGGGAGGTCGCCTTGTATGTTATTAGTTAATATTTCACTTTTGAGAGAGAATTTCGTATTTTCTCTCTGGTGAAATATTTTGTTTGACGGAGTTATAACTCGACGTCTTATAAATATTTGTGTGTCGTGTCTACCTCTTTTTGGTAGCCCTGAAAAGGGCTGTTGAAAAGAGGGGGTGGTTTTCACCACAGTAGGTTTATTCAGATCGATGTGGAGTAGGTCTTGGTGAACGACTCCTCCCATCACTACTGTGACCTCGCATCGGTCAGTGGAACTGGATCGGTAATTTGGAACTATTCCACGCTACGAGCAGAACTGGAGCAGGTTGAAACAATTACAACAAAGATCGGGATCGGCACATCTCTTCATTCCATCATGACCCACAGGCCCAGGCCAGCTCCATTATAGAGTCGCACTTGGGTACCTGTCTACCTAGTCATCGCGAGGTTGCGTTTTTAACACAAGCAGTAGGTACTTTGGTACTTTTCCGTAATCCCCCCCACAGACAATTCGTCTTCAATACGACCGCCCGATGTTTTTAAGCATTACTTCTTACTTAGATTATGTTATGTTATGTATGTTATGTATTTAGATGCGAGCATCCAGACCACCAAAAGTATACACATCATTCTGACCTACATGTCCAACTAATCTGTATTTTTGGTACTTTTCCGTTATCCCCCCCCAGTCAATTTGTCTTCAACACGCCCGCCCAATATGTTTCTAGGCATTCCTCCTTACTTAGATTACATATTTACGTAGAATCGGTGACAATTTCAAGCTGTGGGAAGAAATTATATTATAAAAAAAAAAGAAGGAAAAAAAAAGAATTACCTACTGTGTTTTCAGAAGTTGCCGATGTCGGTGAGGATTTGTTGAAACAAATTGGCGTGGTTGTGGTTTGATTGCCACCACATGAATTCGCATTGATAGATCAGAATGCTGTGTATAGGTTGGTGGACTGGATGCTCGCATCTCAAAATTACATAACATCAAGTAGTCAATCAATCCCTTAGTAAAAATACGGTACTTTTCCGTTGTTCCATTGACATCATTCATGCTACCTTCACCATTCGTTCATTATTCTATTTCAATGAATTTCAACCTAACTTACTTATCGCAATAAGGAATGAGCAAGTTGAATGAGACCATTGAGGCATCCTGATCAGCTGTTTCTGTAGGAATTTGAAATTTGATAGGGATAGGTAGGTACTCTCAGGGACTTTGAAGTAACGAGAGGATTGAAATAACGGGCTCTTTCCTGATCAGCTAGATGAGCTGAATTCTTTCTTGTTCACTTTAGGAAGTTGAAATTTGACGCAATCTAGTGTGTTCGGTGCTTTTTGTCCATCGATGTGAGGTCCGATATGATCGAGCATTGATGATATCCCATACGATAAGATCAATATCACAAGCGACAAAACACAATAATATTGTTAAACCAATTGTCCAAATTATGTTAATTTCCAAACCTCCAATGAAGGAACCCTTCTGTAGTCCACCTACAAGGCAACGGAAAAGCTGTTACATAGAGCAAGGACTTGGACACTAGCGCATCCTTACATCGAGGCAAGGTGAAGTCGAAGTTATTTCACCTTGTTGTCATGGAGTAAACTATGCGAAAATGCGCCATTTGTAGCCCCAGCTGGACGACTGCATAACATAGTCTTACCTAGTTCCTACTCAATTTTTTTTTTTTTTTATTATTTGTAATATGCAAGGTGATAAATTGTATGCAAATTACATCAAGTTATTATCAGGTGATGACCTCAAACGCTACGAACGCAAGATTTAATCTGTGGGGTAGAGATCCATATGAAATGTGTGTTGGGGAGTTGACATACAAGTGTTCTAGATGTTCCAGACATCAGCCGCGAAGATGTTGTGGATTCCCTATCTAGTTTTCAGAACTGTTCTTTGAATCATTTGAAACTAAAAACCTTTGGAGTACTGTGAAAGTGGTCTTGTGAATAACTGCACTGCCAATGCCGCCTTTATGAAATCTATCTTGTCTTCAGAAGAATGCATTTCAAGGTTTTTTCCTTGCAGCTGGTTTTTAATTCGTGTTGCATATTCCCTGATTCGATATTTGACAAACTTACTAATCAGCGGTTGTATTCGTCAGCAAAGCAACGACCCACCTACTTTGTTATGGCACTTTAAACCAACAGCAAATCTGGTAGGAGGTACGTACCTACCTAAGTAGTTTTGTTTCTTGGTGTAGCAACAACCTGCCTTGTTTACTTTGACTAACTATCAAATCTATATTTTTATTCATTCAATATAACGAGTAAAGCTTCCTCAGTTAAGCATAGTACTACGAACTTATAATAAAACGCTGATGAAGCTATCTGAGCAATGGCTAGGTACCTACACAGCAGTACAGACACCTGAGGAATTTTCAATCATCTTTTCTTTTCTATTCTTCACGTTAATAGTTATTCTCAAAGCCTAAACGAATGAAGTTCTCTAGTTTTCTGACACTGATTAACTACAATAATTAGTAGGCTCCTAGTCCAAATAAAAACTCGTTCACGTTGGATTGGTATCATTGACAGCAATCTACAATCAATTATTGCGCTGGCAGGCACGATTATTATAACATTTAGTCGAATTGAAACTTTGTATTGCAAAAATATTATACTTTTTCAAAACAAAACTGTTGAAAAATGTCCTTATAGCCACGAATTATGTTTCCGTGGGACGGCAAACTTCTTGTGAGGTTCGATCCTAAGCTCGGGACATTTTTTTTTTTTTTTTTTCATTCGAATTCAACCTTTGAAACATATTTTTAAACATCATTATTCTAAATGTTTTAAATCATACTTTAAAACGTCATTTTGATCTACTTACCAATCTGTATTTTACTAAGTGATGGACTACTTGATGTTATGCATTTTTGACTAATCGATATTTTTAGCAGCGGACATAGATTAATACACATTGAGGCGCCGATTCATTCAAGGGAACTTATTCCTGCGAAAAGACTAAGGAGAACGTAGTTACAGTTCAGCTCGGTAGGGGCGCTCACAGCGGGACATGTTGTGTACCCAAGGTCAAGTTTGGGCGCCTCCATTGACTTTCTCGAAAACCATGAACATGGAAGAGCTCTTCTTGTTCCATGTTGGAATCTTACTGTCGATAAGGTTATCTATATAATTTGACTTTCTTATGGATATCGCATCGTTATTGTTTTGAATTTAGTTGGAGTAGTTATGTGTGAAAGTGTAATTCAGTCCAAGTTTTTCTACTAGTGAATATGGCAGCTGTGTCCTCAACTCCTGAAGATGCTATTGAGAGCCGTAGGAAGAGGGCAAGTAGCTCATTTTCAGTTATAGGCAAATTAAAGTTCTCATTAAGAAGTGTCAAAGTCTATCATCTTTCCTTTCGATGAGTCAGAATATTTCATAAGTTATCATTACCCAAGTTGCATAAGACTATCTAATTGTATAAATTGGTAACTGCCAATACGTTGTTTAATTTTATCGATTGTCTTGAATTAGTTATTGCGAATATTTTATATTTTGTAGTTAGGTATCTAATAACTCTTCTGCTCAGATGAGGCATCACACGTATATGAACAGTTTTAGTGACTAGACAATCGAGCAGATGATCAGCCTAATCTTCCATTCCAAAGTCGCTTTGCGAGTTATGAGGAAGGTTCAACTCGAGGAGTTTTCAAAAAACTTTTATTGGGAAAGCGCGAAACATCTGAATGGTCACACTGTTAAAGCAAGAGAAGGTCGTATGAGAATGAACACCTAGGGCACCTTGTAGGTTCCTTTTATACTAATAGTTGTTTACATCATGAGGGCAGGGAAGGATCTAACGCATTATCTTAATTACAGAAACTCATTATCTTATTTACATGTTTACAAATTATCCTGTCGACATCTAACGATGGGTCTGGAAGTGCGCCTGTAACTCCTCCTTCCTTAAGGCTTGTTTTCCTAGCGACAGGTTTTTTGCGCAGCAGGAACCGAATTTGCCTGAAAAACGTCGGCAGGAGCGCGAAATATATTACGCTGCGTAAAAGTGTTTTCCTAGCGGCGTGTTTTATCTGTTCAGTTGAATTTATCAGCGTTGAATTGTGTTGAAGGTAGCACGTGTTTGTGTGTATGAAAACATTTACCTACTGCTGAAATGGAGAAGATGATGAGAAAGAGAAATGTAATGGCTGCATTGATAATTAAAGAAATGATAGATGGTGACGAAGAAGAAGAGTTCATATTAACAAAATATGCCAAAGTAAGGAAACGTGTGATTGATGTATTCTTAAATCGCATAAATTAAGGAATGTTCAGCTTTTTAGTCAAAAATCTACTTCAAACTGACCAGAGAAAGGTTTGGGGTTGTCCCAAGAAGGTGTCCCGCTTTGGGACATCTTGAAAACCTCGGAAATCGAAAATTGGAGCAACACAAACACCGGAATTCAAGGGAATCGCGCCAGCGTTCTGCGCAGTTGACTTCTCCTCGAGCAGTCGGGCCAGTCGCGTCAACGCAACACGTTCTGCGCTGACGTGATGCGCTCTCTAGAAATCACCCTAACTGAATTCAAGGGAATCAGTGATTGACGTTGAACGCCCGGAGTATCACATTGTCAACAGCGCAAAAACCCTGTCGCTAGGAAAACGGGCCTTTAAGAGTGGGCATGCGTCTCCGTGGAGGGACATATAGGGATCCCCCGCTCTTGTTTACTGCAATCGAATAGCCATTCTCGATAGTATCGATTCAGCCTCCCAACACATCTGATTTGCTCATTTTGAAATCAACTGGCCTTCTGAGCGCCAAAATTGAAAAAGTTCCAGTCAATCCCTTAGTAAAAATGCAGATTAGTTGGACATGTAGATCAGAATGATGTGTATAGTTTGGTGGTCTGGATGCTCGCATTTCAAAAATACATAACATCAAGGAGTCAATCCCTTAGTAAAAATGCAGGTTAGTGGACATGTAGGTCAGAATGATGTGTATAGTTTGGTGGTCTGGATGCTCGCAAGCTCGCATCTCAAAAATACATAACATCAAGTAGTTAATCCCTTAGTGAAAATTTAGATTAGTTGGACATGTGGGTCAGAATGACGTTTTAGAAGTATATTTGGGGAGTTGTACGAGCAAAAAAATACACTGAAAAGGAAATGGCACATGAGCTTCCTCGTGACCTTCACAGTACATCACCATTAAATTCCAGAAAACTAGAAACGACCGGTTCTGGCATCAGGGAATTAATAAGGTGGGAAATTGGAAGCTGAATGGTACATATAATAAATGAATTATTTATTATTAACTACCGTTGTGGGGTAGTACCTGTAAAAAGTCACCACTAGTTTCGACGTATTGTAACCTTGCCCGCATCATCCCTGAAAATCTGACCGAAATCCGTTCTCATTTGCATGAGTTATGACCGAAACAAGAAAATTTTGTTTGCGCCTGCGTAGAGGCTACCGTTGATTCGATCATGACGGAACTGATAGGGGACCATGTAGAGCTATACCCGCACGATCCCTAAAAATTTGAAGAAAATCGCATCAAAATTGTGGAAATTACGGCTGTTGCAAGGACCGTAACAAGAATATTTCGTTCACGCATGCGCAGAGCGTACCGCTAATGCAATTATGATGATTGTCTTATGGGACCTCAAGGGACCTTACCCACATCATCCCTGAAAATATGACCGAAATCCGTTCAACATTGACCGAGTTATGACCGTCACAAGGAATTCACGTTAGCGCCTGCGCAGAAGCTACCGTTGATTCGTTCACGATGAAGTTGATAGGGGACCATCTAGAGCTTAACCCGCACGATCCCTGAAAATTTGGTTAAAATCGGATCAAAATTGTGGAAGTTATGGCTGTTACAAGGAAATGTGGACGGACAGACAGACACGGAACCAAATTTGTTCAGGAGGCTCTGAAACGCAAAATGCGAGTGGAAATTTTAATTTTGGAGCAAAAAATTTTTTTTCATTTCGAAAGTGAAAACAAAGCTTCCGCTGCCTTGCAGTCTCGGAAGCAAAAAAAGACCATTACCACGACCTTAGGCTTACAAGACCATTATCCTAACCAATGGACTACGCCACAACTATCATTTCAGGAAACAATTACAGTACCTATTTCACCACTCAGTAGGGATTGGCTTTGAGGGAGGTCTCCAGAACGCTCTGAAACGACTCCTATCACTGCATCTGAATGCATCGATGTGTTAAGAGGCCGAATCGATACTATCGAGACTATTCGGTGGAGGATCCCTATATATCAGCTCCACGGAAACGCTTCTAAGAGTGAAGTGTCCTCACGAACGGAGATCGAGGGGTGGCGCTGGAGGGTGTGGTGGACATGTGATGGTGAGTTCCTGGGCGTCCTCTACCGGAACGAGACGAATATTACGTCGACGCTGTTGTTTTCAATGATTAAAAGTAGGGATGAGTCGATTCCCGATACCGATTCTCGATACCACCGATTCTTAGGCATTGGTATCGGTATCGAGAATCGATCGCCTAAAGCCGATACCGATGCAGCCCGGTGATGGGCGTTTTATTACACTACGGTACTATTGCAACCATCTAACAACAAAGATGGTTGTACCGTGCAACCGTTGTGCGAGTTAGCAGTTGCGAAACATGAATTGTCCAAAACACAACTTACAATTATAACTTTGTTTACAAGTAGGCTTGTGTTATTTTGTTTGTGACAACAGAAGCATTAGACAAAGCTATGTTTTCCAAGTATAAAAGCCTAGAGCCAGTCTTATTTGGAAATACCTTACAGTTACCGACGAAAAACTAAAAAACCAAGTCAGTCTGCTTAACTTGTTTTATTCAGAAAGAAATCAATCCTAGGCAATAAAAGTTGCCTATTAATTGATACTTGACAGATAACAAAAAAATATCAAATTTTGTATTTGCACAAATCAAATTAACTAAAGCCTTGAATGAAAATATAAATCTGAAATTTAGACTTTGTAATAAGAATTATTCTTCAAAATTTATTTAATTTTAATAAGTAACTAAAGCATTAAAGCTTCATTGGAACAAGAACTCCTAATGACAATAAATAGAGATGGAAAATATATTAGCTAATTAGACTAATAACTTCATCTACGACGGAACGGTAAGCTATTGGTGCCAGTATTCATTGCGAGAGGCTATCGATAGATGTGCAGTAACAACTTGCGGAACGTAACAACTTTTGTTTTTCAACAAACAATTTTTGTTTTTCACCTACAGGTAAGTTAGGTATTATGCGCTGATGGTATCGGTATCGAGAATCGGGAATCGATTTTTTAGGTATCGGTATCGGGAACCGATGAATTTTGGTATCGACTCATCTCTAATTTAAAGCAATCATTAAATACAATATAAGTAGGAAAAGAACAGAAACACCGATGGTTATTATTATATACAAGAAATAATTATGAATAGGGGTAACTTCAAGAACCTATTTCAAGGGGTTTCACTTTGATATTCAATTTATGCAGGTCCTTGAAGGGAATAGGTAGTGGTTTTGAGTAAGGAGCTTCATCAACTTGAAGGTTAGAGAGTTCACTTTCAACATGTACTAATTTTCCTTTTTCATTCGGAAGTTTTTCATCAGGACTCAATTTGAGAAGGGCAGTTCGTTTTGGTTGGATTGTTAATTGTTCATTTCCTTTCAATATAGTTACGTTTGTGACATTAATAATAGATATCGATCAATAATATCAATATAGCTAAAAGTGGTGTTTATATCGCTCACAATATAGTCAGTACAATGTAAATAAATTTATTCGTGATTTCCTTAGTATTTTCACAGTAATATTTCTCCAATACTTTAATACATTCTCCGTCACCGTATAAATGAATGTTATCTTTTATAACTAAAGTCGGATGTACGATAAGTGTTTTGATCTCTTTTGTTAGAGATTGAAATGGATGTGAGAGTAGGAAGTAAGTTTCAATTGGAGGTACTTCGAGCGGTTGTTGCACAAAGTAATGGACAAAATTCCTATTCAAGGAACAATAAACTTTACCGTATGGCCATGGTATTTAAGGTATATCCGAGATCAATGATACATTCGTTATTCTAAACACGTTCACTGCGTCTCGATGTACAGGTCATCAAACGACGATCTTACGACGGAGTGACCGACGTCTGAACATCGGTCGCTGGGGGAGTCAATTGAGGACTTAAAAATCGATTCCAAGTTGGATATCACTCTTCGATAGCATATTAAGGCAGTGGTATCTCTCGTTGTGCCCTCATATTGATTACAAAATTAGAATCGAACATGGAATATGAGGAGTGAAAATGATCCAGGAGCGTTCTAAGTGAGAAAAATGGGCGAAAAAATTAGTGGACCAGAAATTAGTCCAAATTTGAAAATTATTTGCTTGTCGTCTGATAACCTTAAAAAAAATTTCCACCACTGAAAAACATCGCTGGTAGATGTGGTTTCAGAAAAAAATACATGGAAATGTTATTGTAAAACTGTGAGGTGTGAGAGTTAAAAAACCTCAAAAAGTGGACCATAGTCACCCCAATTTAAGGTACTTCAATTTCATAATCCCTTTTTGTAATACAGACTATTATTTATAATTCGTTTTTAGCCATAAAATTGATTATTTAACGATTGTATTGCGCTCAAAGTACTCAATTTTCAAAACAATGTAACATAAATATAATACGAAAATTGAAGAAAATTCGCTCATAAGATCATGCTGCATGACTGGAACTTTCTTACCCAAAACCTTTTGTGTGTGTGTGTGTGTGTGGGGGGGTTGGATCCAAAAATTAAGAGAAGGTAAAACACGTTTCCGACAAAGCATAGGAAAAAACGTTGCAAATTATTTCACAAAGGTTTATTATTTTTTCAATTGAGTATGATCGCAGTTTTAGTTGGCCCATCCAGACTCCTCGACGTGTCCTGTTTCGAGTTGCCACAACCTATACTTCTATAATTATATACGCATGTTTATATTTCTTGATTTGAGCTCCTATCTATTCAAATAGTTATTGCCTTAATAATATCATTATCTAAGTACGTACGAAAAGTCGAGAGGATATGTTATTAAATATGCGTAGGAAAAGCATTGGTATTAACACACAAACATGGCCTAGAAAAAAAAAATATATTCATGCCTCGAAGGAACGCTGTACCCACCTCATGGTGCCGCGGTGTATTATATGGGTATAACACGTAAAAGTAATAAATACTACGATAAAATAACGTAAAAATAATAAATACTACGCCTCTGGTCACCCCAGACACCACAAGGTGCCGCGGCACCTCCTCTCACTCCTGCAGGCTGGTTGACTGATAAGTGTATGTTGTTTGGCGATATTGGCTTTACGTTTGTGTGTTTAGGCGACGACCTGCAAGCAACCTTATTGTGTGTGGTTCACTTTAGGCTTAAGATGGTCCCTAATAAATATCTTCACTAAATCCATCATTAAATTAAATTCGTCAAATCCGTCAAGCGTCGTCGTTCTCATGGTCCATTCATCCGATCTCGCTCAAATGTACACAATGACGATGTGACCCCATACGAATGTCATGGTAATCGTACATTAGTAACTGCTGCCCATGCACGAGCCTCAAATCTTTGTAACAAGCATGATTTCTACAGTTTTTATGTGATTTAGATCATAATTTCTGGGATTAAATGGTTCATATTTTAAGATTAGGTATTTGAAATTTCAAGTATCTATACATTCATGTAATGGATTCGAGGAAGCCGAGTGCCACAATAAATTTGGCAGTCGTTTTTGAACGAGCGATTTATTATGCTCAAAAAGTGCTGTCGTAAGAAATCATCCATTCTTTCGAACTGATTGATTGTTTTGAAAGAACGGATTTACATATAGCGTGTCCAACGAGACGTTCAAACCCCCCCCTCTAAAATCTTTATTTTACAGCTAAAATGAAATTTTTTTCTTGATCATCATGATTTTTTGCAAGGATCTCAAAAATGACAAAATTGTGCACTGCGCACGTGCGCAAATGTGCGCAGTTATGCGCAATTGACTTGAACTTCGTTTTTCTTATGGTAACCCCCATTTTTTATTTCAGATTTGAATTCTACACTAAGAATTTTTCGGTTTTCTGCAACATCTTTGCGGCTCTAGGAGGCCACTAAGATGCGCGCCATCCCAACATTGGGCCGAAATTCGGTTTCTAGGCAACCCCAATTTTTTTCCCTGTCTACCCTCAATCTTTGATCTTGATTGTGTCCAGAATCAAAATAAGCTTACCAACGGTAAACTAGATTATAAAAAAATGTATACTCAAAGTTATGCTGTAAAATGCACTTAAATTGCATTAATATTTGATCAACAAAAATATACAATAAAAATTATATAAAAGTGATGATATATGATTTATTATTACAAATAAATTATATAATAAACTACTACTAAATACTACTAACAAACAAATTATTTATTATTTTTTCAAATAATATTTATTTTTAAATTTTTTATACGAAATGCAAAAAAACTAATAATCCAAAATATTTTTTGAGGGGCAGAACATTATTTAGAACGAGTTTTTTCTACCATAAAATTGGTAGTTATCAATTTCTTTGAACTCGAAACACTCAAATTTCTAAATAATGTAACATAATGTGATGCGATAATTTGCTCATGCAATCATACTGGGAGACTGTAACTTTTTAATTTCTTGGCAAAAACATTGGCTGTGAAGACCTGTAGTGATTCAAGTGGGAGGTTCAGTGTTCATACTATCGATGACAAGTGTTTTTGTAGTTTCATTGCCTCATTGAATTATTGTTGTAGGTATTTGTTGGAGCTCTTCCTCCAGACTTCCTCAGAATAGCAGTCACTCCAAAACAGCAGCAGGAAGCTGCTGACCAGCAAGCTGCAATTGCCTTGCACCATCAATATATCAGTGGGTCTTTTGTGCAGAATTCTGTTGGAAGGCTGAACATAACAGTTGCTCAGGTACCAAATTGATCTTTATAACTTCTTCTTCCTTAATTTTCGTAACTCTTGAGGCGTGATTCAGAAAATATGTTTCTGCTATTTATTTCTATTTGTTTTTCTCATGGTAGAATGGCTGGTACAAACATTCAGTTGAACTTGATTTCTGTTGTTGACCTCGGTTTCACAATGATTTATATTTGCACCTACGAAAACCCACTCATTGTAGTTTTCTTCAAGAACCGAATACTTCTGCATTTGGAATCTGGTTTTTGGATTTTTATTTTCATCGTGATTTACAACATTAGAAAAACCACCACCTAGGCATTAGCCTTTCCTAGTATCACTGATCTTGGAAGGGATTTAGTTCTCTACGGCATGCCAAATAAGCTGTAGTTTTGAGCATGAGAGCCAGTATTCATCTTCATGAAATCTTATGCATTTCTTTTTTTGTTTTGTTATTTCGTTTTAGGCTAAATTAGTAAAGAACTATGGGATGACGAGGATGGATCCATATGTAAAGCTTCGTGTGGGACATTGCATCTATGAAACACAGACTGACACAAGTGGTGGAAGAAACCCACACTGGAACAAAGTTGTTCAATGGTAAGTACTATTATCCTATAGTCATTATCAATTTTACTCTGGTAGGTACTCCAGCAGAACTTCGTTCTTTATTTCATTCGTTATACAACCCATTTTTCAATGTAAAAATCCCCCAAGTTCACCCTCTAACGATTTGAGTGCTATTTAAAAACTGGTTTTCCTGCTCAATAGTTCTAGTGCTGCTGCGAGTCAGAAATACCTAAGCCCATCAGGTAGACTTTGAGAATGTGAGGTACCCGATTCTTGCTGGATCTAACTTTTTATTTTTTTGTAATACTTCATATACCATAAATTTTCAATCTAATACTTTGCAGAAAATATCATTATACTTGTATTTTGTAAGGAATATTACGAATGATGGCACATTAAATAATTTCATTTATTCGATTCTCGTATACCACAAACTTTAAATTTGTGTTTTCCAAAAATGTGTAAAGTAGACTTCGATAGTTTTCGCACCTTTTGGTTGTTATGAAAAGCATCTTTTTTTGCATCTCAAAACGGGATTTACATTACTTCTCGTGAAAGTAAAACCCTGCATTTTTTTCTGAATCTGGATTGAATGCTGATGATTGATTGTCCAAATGAATTCGATTTTGAAAATTAAATCTGTTATATGCTTCAGTTTCGATAATTTGTGGCCATAATCTTAAAAATATCCACTGCTGATCATGCCCATGTGACATGAGGGAACCTATATAATATTATTCTCAGTACACTAAAATTCCAATCTCTTTGTTGATCACGCCCGTAAGTCGTAATTTACATGTGAAATGGCGTGGTCTGAGTTCTGGGGGACGATGTTAACATCCTCTAAAATACTACTGAATGTGTAGAGGAAAAAATACTAATAAACAATAAATCATGGGAGTTACCATTTCTTTCAGATTTATTAACTCCTAATTGTTTTTATGGGCATCTTTCCACTACAGTAGCTCGTATTTCATAGTCAATTCTAGTTTTCATTGAGTGTTGGGACCTCTGTTGTGTATTCTTGAGAAATGATGCACTCAATATTTGTTTTTAATTTGTACCATCATTCTTTGCAGCTTGCTCCCTCAAGGTGTCAACATGATCTATATTGAAATATACGATGAGTGTTCATTCACAGTTGATGAACTCATCGCTTGGGCTCACATCCCCATACCTCAAACTGTAATGAATGGTGAAACTATAGAAGATTGGTACCCGCTGTGTGGAAAGCAAGGGGATGGCAAAGAAGGAATGATAAATCTTGTCCTCAGCTATGTGGTAAGTTTTCATATGCTATGGAGAGTACAACATTGTTGCCTTTTACATAATTGTGGGAATAAAATTATCCAAGTTGTGAGCTTCATGTCATGGGGATTTCTCTATTTCTTCTTAGAAACAATTAGATCTCCTTACATTCCAATGTTGATTCAATCAGTTCGAACTAATACTCATAAATATGAAACTTTCCAAGTGAAAACGTCCTTACAACAATCTAAATAACCTTGATCTCTAATAATGGTGCTGTTAGCTTGGGTTTACAGTAAAACACATCTCAACTGGCCTATTCCATGGAACAACTTTTTCTTTCTCACTCTCTCCTTCTCCAGGTTGACGTTTCATGAATGATACAAAGTATAAGTTTATGTAAAATTTTATATGTATTAAATGTTTATAATATTGAGTTCATGAATTAACCCTTCGCATCTCGTGACGAGTATATTTCTCAGCTCTACTCGCAACGTTAGGTGTCTCGCAATGAGTGTGCTGGGTGGCTTTCTAAGCCTATGATAGGTGTCCTGCAACAAGTATACTCATCACTCCTGTTGCTCAACAACGTCCCATTTATTGAAATTGCTCTACTGGAATTTAAGTGAAAATAAATTAACTCTCTTACTTCCATGTTTGGCGGACTTTGATTGTTCTCTATGTTTTATCTTGCTATTGTCCTTTCTCGGATGTTTCATTCTCTCTAACGAACAGGGGAGGAGGATTCCCTCTGATGACGAACTCAGGGAAATAGTAACTTTCTGTTAGTGGTGTGGATGAAAGTGAGAATGATTTTGATTACACTAGAAATCATGAACCACTGATCAGAACTTAGTATTTATTAGAGGGTTTTTAAAGTATGCTATCAACATTTTAATAAAATTGGTCGATTGACAAGAGCACAGCCTTTATTTATCGGGAGTGCTACCCAACCAGAATTTATAGGCGGGAATAATTCAGGCTGAGGGAGGTCGCAGATGGGAGACAGGTTCTGGTGGCCTCTTGCGCTTCCAATAATTTCGACGCTGAAGGGTTAATCATTACCACGTTAAGAGTAAAAAGGATCTACAGATCCAAATTCGCCATTCAGCCCGGGGCCTCTAGGTTTTATTTAATATTTTGATGTTCACACATTCCTTTGGTGAAGAAGTGCAACCCATTCATTTTAGATGATGTGACCTCCAACAGAACTCGTTTTATTTCGGTTTTCACTTATGTCAATACTTTAGTTCAAAGCTTTTGGCACACGCCCCTTCAATAATTCAATAATTAACTCAAAAAACTGGTTCCCGCCTCAGGGTCGGTCACCGCTGAAATCGGCATCACTCGGACCGTGTTGTCCCTTGAGACGTATACCACGATCTTCCAGGCAGAAGTCTATGTGTGCTGAAACATTTCTTGAGTTAACGTTTTATCTAACAATCCATAAATTCAAAAATAAATCCATAAATATTTACCATAAATTCATTGCAGGTCTGGGACTTTCCGATTACCCCCAAAAGAGAGGCCCAGAGCGATTAGGTCACTCTCCCCTGAATTCCTGGCCATGAGGGTAATGAAGCTGGTGATCATCTTGCCAAAAGAGGAACAGTACCTCTGCCTGTAGGACCCGAATCAATCTTAGGAACAGCCAAAAACTGTTTACAGAACGAATTTAATAATTTGGAGAGAAAAAAGTGAATACAAGGAGCCTGAGAGAGGTTAAATGTGCTCAACAGCGAAGGCGGCTGAACTACTTGCCATGACTAAGAAATACATCAACTCTGTAATATGTCTCGAGGTAGATGCAATCATTTGGTTGAGACGGGAATCGCTTCAAAACTAAGAAAAAATGGTTTGGCAATCTAAAATAAAAAATCTTTTGCTATAGTATGTCACTTTATACTGTTTGAGAAATATCTAATTTGGTTCATAGTCAGCATTGTGTGTGTAATAATCGGCGCAATTATTCTATCTTCTAGAGCGGCCCTAGAGCTGTTAATCAATGTCTGTACGGACCACCAGGGACTGTTGCTCCTCCAGTGATGATGGTTCCTTCAACAACACCTACAGTTTTCGGCCTACCACAATTCGCTTCTGTTCCAGTATTCACTCAACTTGCTCCACCACCTGGGAACGAAAATGTCTATAATTTACAGCAAGTAAGTTTTTTTTACTGAAACTTCATTGTGGTAACCACGGTGTATAAACCTCTGCATTGTGATTAAGTGTGATTCCATGGTTATATAGAAGAAATTAGAAAAAAAATCGCGTGACACAAATAACATTAGTTTTCACCCTATAAATCTCTAATGATTAATAATTTTAAAATAGAACAATTCAAACTTAACAAATTTAATTTAAATAGATTGGGAGTGGTTATAAAATTTGATTAGAAGAAACAGTGGCGAAAATTAATCTAACTTGCACAGGATATGTCTTTGAAAATCCCTTGGTGGTCAGGGAGGTGTTGGAGAATTCTGGAGGTTTCTGTACTCTTACATTTGAGTATGCATAGGCAGCTCAGATTTCATGGTTCTTCGACAATTGTAGCAATAATCCGATTGCGGTGTTCAGCATGTGGCTCACTAAGTTGTTGTACGATTTGTACACTATCCCAATGACAAGGGAAAGGGTACATTCAAATCTGAATGAAAGGTTGCATTGCGAACAAACCTATAGCATCTGCTATATTGCGTAATGTTCGATTTTTGAGCATCTGAATTCTGTTTCTCCTCTGGATCTTGCACGCATATTTCCAAACTGGGTGCAAAAAGGAAAACTTGAGAATGTGCTTGTGATAGATCACTTCAAAATTCAAGCATGTATTGACTTAAAAAAAAAAATAAATAAATAAAAGCCTCTATCTAATTTCCACCCAGTTGTAATTTATGGACAGCATATCCCTTACACAGAATAGTTAAAAATCCTTGCAGTTATCTTTGTTTCTTCATTGTACGGATGATATTGCCAAGATTTCCTCCGATTAGTTTGTGGAGTCTTCACCCAGAGGTTCCAATGGAGGTTTCAAACTTGTGAAGTAATTGCTTTTGCCACATTTCTTTTTGAACTGTGCAAGAATACCTGAGATCAGGTAGGGGGGTAGACAGTCAAACTACTCGTGGGGATGAAACCCTCAACCCTGAGAATAATCAGGTAAATAAATAAAAAAGTATAATATAAAGTTGAAATATATTTTCTCGATAGGTTGTGGTTAAAAAAATCAGTATAAAAATTAAATACATATAAAAATCACTTTTCTACATTAAAATTTCCAGTCATGCAGCATGATTGTATGAGCGAATTTTCGTAAATTATCATATTGTATAATGTTAAATTTGAGCTTTTTGAGTGCAAAGAAATTGTTAACTATTAATTTTATGGCAAAATACGCAATTCTAAATAATAATCTCCTATTCAAGTAGATGTTTCGGTTTTTTAGCTTTTTTATGGTATTATCGGTTTTTTAGCAAATTTTAATGTATTTCAAGTACATTTTTCAGCATACTTTTCTACATAAATTTTTGAATATTCTATTTTATAGTTAATAAACTTTATTTGAGCAATATTCTACCCAAAAAATATAAATTTAACGATTTCTAGCCGTTTTTAGTGATTCTTTTGAAGTAAATTTTGTGCAATTTGACCAATTTAATGTGCTCAAAAAGTGCTGGCCAACGAACTCATCCTTTCGTTTGGAAAGCTTGATTTTTTTTCGCAAGAGCGGAATTTTTATCTCAATCCTAAGGAGAGTTATCGTCTGGAATGACACACACACACGTATATGTGTGTGTGTGTGTGTCTTTGATAACACAATCACGCTAAACGTCAACAAAAAAACAACCTGTGAGTTTATGTAATCTATTTTCTATAAACACGTTAAAATCTTTTTCAAAAATTTGTATTTTAAAATTTTCCGATGCATTCCAATAGCTTCATTTTCTACGAAAATTTGCTAAGAAAGAGAGGGTGCTCCAGCCCAGTATACACTCCACAAGTACAAATATAATTAAAGAAAGAGGTAGAAATATGAATGCTTGTCAATTTTGTCAATATACAAACTAATAACATATGATGTCCTAAATAATTAATGATAAAGCAGGAAAACTATGCAACGCATCAAAATCACTACTAAAACCTAGGTGCTTTGCTATGATGGTATGAGTACCTATAATATAAATATATTCAGTTTTATTGGGGTGGTTATTGGATTGATTGGCAGCTAGAGGAGCAAATAAATTATTGGAAGGCGAGAACTTGATGAGAAGAGTGATGTTAGTACTTGAGAAAACCCCATACTCATTGTGCTGACGGAGTTTATGAGTACTTGAACATATTCGGATCTAAAATGGAACGAGAAGTGGAGAAGACCGACAGGGACCAATCTTCCAAAATCGATGTAAGTTGTGGGATCAGAGATAGCCTTCTTCTTCTGCATGAAGCGGGAAGAATATGATGAAGCGGTGGATGATTGGTCCATTTCCTCTTGAAACATGAAGAAAACAAGAACAAAGCCTTCAGACTCTCCAGTAAGAGTACGAGGAGCACACTCGACTAGCAGTTAACTCAAAAATAATTAAAGGTAGGTATTTAAAAATGAATTGGATGTTGATGAGTGAGTGACGCAAATATTCGGAAAATATTTGCTTAATCACGAGAAATAGAGGATTCTGTGAGATCCTATGGTTACCTTATTTGCATGAACGGAGACGGAGATGGACGACATGGAGCCCCGGCACAACGGAAAGACCCTGGAATGAGTGGAAAGTACAAAGAAATAGGCATAGCAGCTGACAGATGCTGAAGTAAAAGTAGTCTACCACTGACTATTCGTCTTTTTAAAACTTTCACGGCACAAGTAACAACTTTGTGCTTGAAAATGCTCATAGGACGCCAGAGATTTTAGTTTGATGTTGAAATTCAGTTCGAATATTATTCGGGAAAATATATTTTATTATTATCAGTTATCCAAGGACTTGTCTATTCCGCTAAATTATAATAGGTTGTGGGAAATCCACTGCGCGGCGGAAAACAACTGAATAGGTGAATAGTTGGAAGGAAGATGACTACCAGCGTCAGAATCGACCCTCTCGGAAGAGACAACTATGATACCTGGATCATTCAAGTTGAGGCACTTCTTAGGAAAAATAAGAAGTGGAATCAAGTCCTTGGGAAAATTGAAAAGCCTACTCTGGACCTAACAAATGTGGAATCTGTTCAAGCCACGGAAAAGTGGGAGGAAGAGGATCAAGAGGCTAAATCGGACCTGATTCTTGCATTATCCCCATCAGAATTAAAACACATAAAGTACTGCAAGACCGCACATGAAGTATGGACTAGGCTGAAGCAGGTACACCAATCCTCGGGACCAGCAAGGAAGGCTACATTGCTGAAGCAGTTGATCATGAGCAAAATGCAGGAAGGACAAGATGTCCGGGAACATCTGTCGCATTTCATGGATGCTGTTGACAAATTGCTGGATATGGGCGTCAAAATCCACGATGATTTGCTAACAATTATGATGCTTTACAGCCTTCACGAATCGTATGAGAATTTTAGATGCGCAATTGAATCTAGGGACGAATTACCCACGCCAGAAGCTCTACGTATAAAAATCATTGAAGAGAGTGAGGCAAGGAGGCAAAATAATAATGGAAACAATCGATGCGTTGATAACGAAGAAAAAATATCAACCAAAACAGCAAAGAAATCGATAAAATGGATATTGAATTGAAAAATGGTTCATGAAGTCGTGCCTAGTGCATGTCTGGTTTGAATGTTATGAATGATTGGAAGTGTTAATTCTCAAAAATATTTGAAAAGGTTGGTAAGAGCCATGCAATTGACCTCTTACTAACTAATGCGTCTAGAATGTTGCATTACATTAATCTCGTCATTAATGTCATGCTTGTCTTGCATGGTATTACTTCCACAATCTCGCGGGAGCAGCTATTAGCTGGGAATCCCGAAAACAGAGAACGGTGGCACTATCCAGCACGGAAGCTGAATACATGGCGATGACAGAGGCAGCTAAGGAAGCCATATGCATCGGACGTTTACTTGGTGAACTGAAACACGGACAGGAAGGACCGATTACGCTTCACAGTGACAACAACGGAGCAAAGGAAATAGCCAAAAACCGGTACACCATGCTAGGACGAAGCATATTGACATCCGTCATCATTTCGTCAGAGGAGCAATCGTGTAAAACTGTGATATTTCCTTTCAGATTGAAGAGATGTTTCCCAACCTGGATAAAGATGTTGTCAAGTCCGTTTTTGAAGCTAACAATGGAGATAGAGATGCTACAGTGAATTCCCTTTTGCAAATTTCGAGTGGCTGAATATGGAAAAGGGCTATGCATTTGCGGTATGGGAAAATTGGAAACAACTGTGTATATTCCATTAGGACCACATATTTGTGAATAGAGATGTTTTTATGTTATAGTTTTTGAATGAGTTACTTGTTTTGTTCGCTAGTTATGTTTAGTCGTATTTAAATATTCTGATGACTGGATATTAAACTGCTCTTAACACTCATTGCAATAAACGCAGATCAGGCCAAGATTTCTCCATTTGCCTGTTCAGGCGGTGAACAACACAGGCTTCTTTCAAGATAGTGCCATAAAAGACAGGCTGGAAAAGATTTTCTTGTGTAGCTTATCGAGAGGCTTAAACGATGAAAGCTAACGTCTTGAATAGAGATGTGCAAAATTCTGAATTAGACGTAATTACTGTACACTGGAAAATATTTGTATTAACAACCTATAATGGTAGACAAGAACTTCTGCGTTCCGTGTTAGAATTAATTTGAATACAAAAAAGCGTAAATGAAGTTATCAAATAACTGCAGCAATAAAGAAATCAAAACTTTTTTTTATGCTTTAAAAGTGTGATTATTTTCAATATAAAAAATTCTGATTGAAAGACAGAACTAATGTAATTTGATTACTAATTGGAAAACGGAATCACATCGTATCTATACGGAAGAATAAAAAAGGATTAATATAATAAAAGTTAAATATGTTCTCACAGTTTTTTCATTTTGTCATGTTTTCAGCACCATCTTCTTTGTACTAACGTCATTCCATGAAAGAATGAACCGCAGAAATTCATTCTACGTTATAAATTTATAAAAAGGGATACCTGTATAGAATATGTCAACGTTTGACATTAATTTTGTTGTTATAATCCCACGAAATCCAACATGTTGAGTAGGTGCATTTATAAACGAATTGTGTTTGGGTGTTTTGACCAGTCTTAGTTTTGATTTATTCTCAGTCATACTCAGTGTCAGTACAGAGCAGTTTTTTCTATTCTGTTTGAAAGGAATGGAGGTATACTACAGTGGAACAAAACAGATAACTTTTTCATGTATTTTAAACAAACAAATGAGAGTGAATTCAATATAAAATAATTTCAAATTGTGATGACTTCTTTACTACTTCAACATCGACTACTTGAAGGGATGTTAATGTACTCCTTGGATGTATATGCAAAAACGTATTAGGTATACAATTCTAACCTATTGTTTTACGTTCTACTTATTGTCTTAAGCATCGTAAAAAAAAAGCTCTTGAAATATATGTGTTTAGTAAATAGATGAATATTTGGAGAAGGTTGACATGAATACATCAATAGTAGACAATAGTGTTCTTAAATTGGGCCTGGAGTAATGTTATTTGATTAATAATTCATTTTTGGTTTCAAATTATGAATATGGCCTTCAAATAACTCTGGGTATTGGCAATTTGTGCTTGCTATCTGATTCTCCATGTTCAACATTCAACTGCTGTACTGCAGTACATTGTACCACTACTTATTCCCCAGCCACAATTTTATCTGTCTCCCTAATCCTTTTGCGGATAAATGTATACTTTTGAAGAAGAAAAAAACGAGGTTTAAACTCATCATTAATAGCTCCATCTAAATTGTTACAATCCAAGGTGGAGTACACTGCAAAAAGTACTTATAACACACTTATGATTGTTATTGATCATGCCTTGGTTCTCATGCTCTCTTGCTGATTGTGGTGTAAGAATTCTAAAAGAAAAGAAAGTTTGTTGTGAATTATTACTTCATAATATCAAGTGAACGAAATTATATGGGCTGGAATCGTCGAATTCCTTTGTGCTTAAATGGTTTACTGAATTTACCATTGAAAGTCGGAAACTTTTGTAGGTAAAACATGAATAATACATATTTGTAGGTAAAAAAAATGTGTACCATATAAATATCGTATTTTTTTGCTGGAAAAGTTAAGAGGAAAGAATGATGCAAGAGTTTTGTGTAATACAGTTCACAATTTCTCAAATAAGTAGGTTACATAACATCTTATTTCATGATCGCGTTCATCCTTATTAGTACTGAGTTTATTTTACTTATAAATATGTGCAGATATTTGGTAATTCTAAGCCTCCCAATTCAAATCCTCGATCAACCACGTGTCTAACTGATGGAATTTTTAAAATTTGATCAGTTTGCCAGGTATTGCATTTTAGTTATTATTATTGGAATGTTTCAACTCCTTAACAGGCTACTTAATATTTATTATTTTACCCTAGGGGAAGGTATTGCCCCATATTAAAACCAAATGCTTGGATCAGTCATTTGATGAAAGCGTAATTGTGCCGCTGTTGATCTTTAAAATCAACCTAGTGTGCGTCAATGTTTGCGTTTTATTAATTTGTGGTTCACTAAAGGAGAAATTGTTTAATCGAGCCCATTGTTTGAATACGCTTGATTAGGGGCCATGGTATTCTAGTTATATTTAGACTTCCACACTTAAAAAGTCTATAAATTACGGATTTTGAAACACTGCAGTTATAAACAAATAAAACAGTTGCAGATGTCTTGTGAAAGTGAGGGAGACCATATCTTAAATGTGCTGTCTTCCATTGTGAACCCTAGTATGCATGTTGTGCCGCCAACCAGGATTGTGTATTGTGGCGTTTTATTTTTATCTGAAGTACAGTCGAAACTATAGAATGAAAGTGTATCAATCTGGACGTATTGAATCTGGTTCATTAGATTGGTACTACTACAGAAGTATCATATCATATCACATTTATACCAAAAATTAATTGCAGGAACCAGTGGGGCAAACTCCTATGATATGTTTGGTACCTAGCTTTATTGAATTTTTTGAAATAAACACAAAGAAATTACTTTACTAGTGAAACTGCTGTATCATTCTGCAACATGCATGTTCCAATGCAGATAACCTGAGTTGAAACACCTCACACTCCATTCATGAGTAAAATCATCGCAAATGTGCGTGAAAAAATGTTTCTCCACTGCATTTAATTTTCAAAAATAGTTATTCAAACAAACATACCTTACCTATAAATGTAAACGGTGTATGTAAATATCTATTAGCAAAACAAAAAAAAACTACTCTGAAGTTCTACAAAATGTACATTTATGTCTAAATTTAATTGAATCTGAAGTTGAAATACAAAAAAAATCTTGGTTTCTGAGAAGCAAGAGGAAGCCTATGGATGTTACAATTCACTCCCAAATACTGCTAACAATTCAGATTAACATTAATTTCGACTAATAACCATCCGAAATTCAGGTTACTGATTTATTCGTAAAACAGCTGTACACAAAATGCATTTGCCATTTAAAACGAGGAGATGGAATTCGTAAAAGTATCTATATGATGTCACATCTAATGTGAAATTAATTTTTTAATTTAGTTACGTAACCTCTGATTTGTAATGTCTTTCTTTCATAAATTTTTATTGATTTGGTTTCTTGTATTTAATACGAGTGATTATAATGAAAATGTGCTGTGTTGGTATAACTTCTTTCTGGTATAACTTCTTATTGTTTACTTTTATATAGGAGCTGTACGTGTCTGTAATAACAATTCCATTATATGTGCTACTCCCTCACGCTCCCCACAATGTATAAATAACCTTAAATTTGCTATGAATTGTACCAGAACCAATATATTCAGCTTACAACTTGAAGATGTATCTTGTTCCCATTCATTCTTTAAAACAGCTCATACATAATTTCGTGGCTTTGTGATTTTGCCAAATTCGTTGTTAAGAGAGTTACCTTTCTTGTATGGTTTTTTTATTCTTCATTCCAGACAAATTTAAGTATTACCATTTGGAAAGAACTGTGAAAGTAAGCTTAAGCATACGAATTTTAACTTTATCAATAAATTATTTTGATTCATACTATCTATTCATTTTAACCTTCGCTGTTGAAAAGAAAATTGTGGCAGGACTTGAAAAAACATTGGTAAGTAATGAATGCATTATAGTACAGAGACGTTCCGATGTTCGGGTTTTATAAGATTCTAGTGAGAATAGCGAACAGAACTTGATTTTAGTGTATGTACCCCCTCCACTATAGGTGATATTCTCGAGTCTTGGACACTAGCGCATCCTTACATCGAGGCAAGGCGAAGTCGAAGTTATTTCACCTTGTTGTCATGGTGACGAGTAAACTATGCGAAAATGCACCATTTGTAGCCCCAGTTGGACAACTGCATTACATAGTCTTACCTAGTTCCTAGTCAATAGTTTCATTATTTTTGTAATATGCAGGCTGATAAATTGTGTGCAAATTACATCAAGTTATTATCAGGTGATGACCTCAAACGCTACGAACGCAAGATTTAATCTGTGGGGTAGAGATCCAAATGAAATGTGTGTTGGGGAGTTGACATACAAGTGTTCTAGATGTTCCAGACATCAGCCGCGAAGATGTTGTGAATTACCTATCTAGTTTTCAGAACAGTTCTTTGAATAAATTGAAACTAAAAATCTTTCGAGTACTGTGAAAGTGGTCTTGTGGAAGGGTGTGCTATGAGAGCTCTGTTAGGCGAGAATAGTAAGTATCACATGTGGAAAGGTAAGTACCTAGAGGGAAGGTATACCTACATACTTTCCGTATATTATTACTTGTTCGTGTACTTCATGATAAAAACGAAAGTAGGTACCTAATTACCTTTTTTGTCCCTAAAATTACTGACCTATAGGTCATCTATAGAAACTATAGAACTAGGTCCAAAACTCTGAAATATTTCTTAAAATGAGCGAATTACAACCTGATCAAATAATCCAACATACCACTCCAGTACGTCCTAGTGGAGGTTCGGAGAAGGTGGATTAGCTGTTTTGTGTGTGCGCCCCACCCTTCCACCCTTATATGAGACATCCAACATATCTAATACAGGTCGGACTTTTGGCGTGGGACTGAGTGATGAAACGACTCCAGAATGCCCTAGTGGAGGTTCGGAGAAGGTGGATCAGGTGTTTTGTGTGTGTGTGTGTGTGTAGAGCATTAAAAAAAAAATCAATTCCAAAACTCTGAAATATTTCTTAAAATGAGCGAATTACAATTTGATCAAATAATCCAACATACCTAATACAGGTCGGACTCTTGGCGTGGGAATGAGAGATGAAACGACTCCAGAACGCCCAAGTGGAGGTTCGGAGAATGTGGATCAGTTGTTTTGTGTGTGTGTAGAGCATTAAAAAAAAAAAAAAAAAAAAAAAAAAAATTCAATTCAAAACTCTGAAATATTTTTTAAAATGAGCGAATTACAACCTGACCAAATAATCCAACATACCACTACGTCCTAGTGGAGGTTCGGAGAAGGTGGTTCAGCTGTTTTGTGTGTGTTGATGGTATCTATAGTTGTGGATTCCTAGAGTTACTGAACTATAGGCATTCGGAGTAAAATCTTATTGTGTAAAGGATTTTGCTCCAAATGTTTAATTAAAATGTGTTGAAAACAGATGAAAAGTTCAAAATCCAGATGTGGTTTGTATAGCAGGTCATTATTTAGAAAACTTTTTTGATTGTTCAATCCCTGCCCGCACGAAGCACTCATATTTGACCCTGGAATGACACCGTGTTTTTCAACACACGTAAGCACACCTCACACTTTCAAAACATTCCTAAAATTATAATTTTCGAGTATTTCTCTATTCGTTTTAGGAATGACGTAACTATCCAGGACGAAATGATGAAGAATAAAAACGAACGCAGGTTTTTTTAAATTTTTTATTGGCTCTTATTAGGAAAAAATTACCAAATCTATAAAAAATAAAATTTCAACTGAAAAAAAAAAAAAAAAAATAATAATAATAATAATAATAATAACAATAAAAATAATAATAAATAAAATAATAATAATGATTACAGACAATTCGTATGAAAAAAGTACAAAAATGTTCAAAAAGTAGATTATACGAGTGATAGTATGCAAAAAGAATCAACAGAATGTAAATTTCTTTTGATGCGAGATTAAAGGGGACCCTTTGTTCACCTGGACTCCTCTCATCTCTCTACAAAATTCTAGTTGTTGATTTGATTTGTGTCTCTTCATCAGTCTTATAGGTAAATCAAATTAGCTAGGTACTGTAAAAAAATTGTAAAATGAGTAAACTCGAAATTATTTTTCATTTTTACATAAAATCTTTTTTTTCTTAAAAAAAAAAAAAAAAAAAAAAACTCTGTCTGAATTATAAACGGTTAACCACACCATGAGGTGAAGATCGCCTCTAAGAGCAATTCAGGAATGTTCTGTGCAACGGCTAGGTGGAAACTGAAACCAAACTACAGCGCAGTGGACAGAAAAGGAGCACAGTGTTATTTACGTGAGGTCAAAGGGCATCAGCAACTACAGGGAAAAAAAATGTGAAGCAGCAAACTTTGGCCTTGAGTTGGAGCTCACAACACATGGCATTCCGGGACTTAAAAAATTGATACCAACGTAAAATTGTTAAAATTTGCTCATATGGTCATGCTGCATGTCAGAATTTTTTTTTTGGCTTAAAATTTGCTTTACGAGATGCGGAGAGGGGGAATCAGACTCTAGTCCCAATCCATCCAGATCAGAGTCAGGTAGTGCTTCAACAGCAGTTTTGCCACCCCACTGAAAAACACAAGATGGGACTAGATGTGCAAGTCAAGGGTACCCCAGAATGCTTGCGTTTGAAACTTTTATTCTTTGTGATATGAGTAATTTTGGAGAAGCTTGTCTTCTGTCAGTAGGTAATTCTGTGATTATAGCATGTGACTTTCAATACCTATGCTGCTACACTAGTCAAGCCTACTATTCTTCTTCATCCGTTATTAATGAATCCTATTTGTATGTTCGAGCGGGAATAAGCCATCAGAATGCTAAACGAAAGTTCCAGCCATGCAGCACAATCGATGAGCAATTATATTATTGTTGAATTGTTTTAAAATATGATCACATTGAGTGAAATTGAAGTGTCAACTATCAACTTTATGTGAGAAAAAGAAGACTATTCTAATAAATTCTAGAATTGTAACCATTTTGTTGCAGTTTTATTGATTTGCTACTAAATTTCAATGAGATTCAAGTACATTTTTCAGCTCAATTTTGAGCATAAATGTTTTAATGGTTAAGTTCTTAGTTAATAATTTTTTCTGGAAGTATTTAGCTTACAAATATGTCTTAAGATTTTGTTGTTTTTACCATTTTTAGTGATTTTTTTTCGAGCATATTTTTCGAAACGAGACCAATTTATTGTGCTCAAAAAGTCCGGTCCAACAAGCTCATCCTTTCTTTTGAATGATTGATTCAGGGTGGCCGCCAAATCAACATTTCAAAATTCCCTGATTGGACAAAACCATTAGTATGAGGAGTATGAAGGTGGCCGTCCACTAGGTCGACAGAGCGGCGCGGCACGACGCGACGCGAAAATCTTGAGGTTCGTCCACTATGGAGCGGATTTCATTTTTTGATCCGTCGTTTTGCCAGTCCCGCGTGCAGTGAGTTACCATCTGTGGTCGGACGGAGGAATGTTCTTCATTTCATTTCATTTCATTTTTTGGCAAATTCAAAAATATTCACAACACAAAAATTAACATATCTTTCTATGAATAAATAAGGATTTGAAAACAAATAAATAGAAACTTTGCCCACAAGAAGAATAAGTTCAAAAGAACTTATGCTCTTCAGTGGAGTTGCTGCGCCCAACAATAAGCGAATATAATAAAGTACAATGTGAAGTTGAAAAGCAAATGAAGAGAAAGATAAAACGAAGAAATAAACAGAAAAAATAACTGCAAGAAGTTACAAAAATAATACATAGGTATTTTATGGGCCTAAGAATTTATTGAATTCACAAAATAGCAGAATAGAGTGAAAGCAATTTCTAATTTACTAAAAATTAATGGCGCACTTTAAAGCTTTTTTAAAAGACTGGTTACGATTATCGAAGCTGAAAGGATTAATGTTATGAAAAACGAAGAATCTCAAAGCCGACACATAGGCATTTCTTCTAAAAAAATCTGTGAGGGTTCTTGGTAACAAAATACCACTCATTATAAAATTTCTAAAAGTTGACAATATTCAGGTAGTTTTCTTCGGACGACGATGAAATGTTCGTCTTTGCGGCAGCTCTGGAAGCTGAAGAGAAAGAGGAAATTGCTGGAAGAAGGAAGAGGCAATGGATCCATCCGATCAACGCGAAAGAACGGACTTGGTGGAACACAACCACCTTTCCCATGATTTATTGAACGATGAAAGGAAATTCGTCCAATATTTCAGAATGTCTTAAGAAAAGTTTTATGAGCTTCATGAAATGATTAAGCTACTGATAGTGAGGCAAGACACTGCATTTCGACGAGCCATCCTTCCACTGGAAAAATTACCAAAAAAGTGCTAACAAGTTCCGGTAATGCAGCATGATCGTATGAGCGAATTTTCGTAAATTATCGTACTATATTATGATACACTGTTTTGAAAATTAAGGACTTTGTGGGAGAAGAAATTGTCAACTACCAATTTTATGGCCAGAAACCCGTTCTAAATAATATTCTGCGATTAAAAAAGAGAGTGGATTTTTTTGGAGTTTTTATAGATTTTTTAGCACATTTAAATGAAATTTAAGTACACTCTTCTGCATAAATTTTGCACATAATTGTCCATTTATATAATATTTTATGCACGAACACTTACGAAATTGGCCGAGGTCGAAAATTTTTCGCTTCGACCTTCATCCACCAGGTCGATGGGGCGGTGCGAAATATTTTGGCGTCGCGCCGCGTTCCAGAAGTTTGGAGAGCGGTCGAGAGCGAAAAATTTTTGACTCACCCGCGCCGCGCCGTGCTGTCGACCTAGTGGACGGACTGCCATTTATTTACATTATATTTCTAGCGAAAGATTTTGGCGTCGCGTCGCTCTGTCGACCTAGTGGACGACCACCTTGACTTTCACAAGAGTTTTCTCAGAATGCCTTGGAGTGCAGCAGCGTTGGCGGAAGATTCTTCTTTTCTTGTATTTCTGAAAGAAACCCCAGGGATTTGGGGCGGAAGAAAGGACCTTCTGGAAGCACATTTTTTCCAAAGCAAACGGATATTATTGAGAAAATGTGAAATTCACTAAAATTGAATGGGGTAATGAACGTTGGTGGAAAAATTCCCAATTTTCGGCTTACTAAATGAAAATTTTACAACATGACAAAAACAAATGGCGGTTTTTTCTATTTCATACACGCCAACAATTGTTCAAAAATGTGTCTTAGTTCAGTGTCAGTTGTTGGAAGTTAGTGCTGAAATTCAAGAACAAAGACAACCCATAACGTTACTGACTAAACAACATTAGAGAGTTTTTGGCGACTTCAACTTAACGTCACCCGTTACCATAGTCTTGATGAAGTAAATGAAGATGCTAACCCAAATGGAACCGGGAGAACGATTGCCTTAATTTTGATGTCACGTTAATGGTGGTTGGGCAACGCAATATTTCCCCCCAGCTGTCTACTGGTTGACAAGTCAACTTCTTCATTTTGATATGAAACGCCGATTTTCAATCCCGAATTCAGTTAGTTTCAGTACAAATACGGGCTAATTTATAATTTTTAGTTGTCAATTCGTAAACAGGGCATGGATTTAACACAAGATAGCAAGCCTCAAGTGTGGAACACCGCAGTTTAGTTGCACTTATAGGTCATTAGTCGTTACGAACTTCATGTTATTGGGTTTTCCGTTGGGTAAATTATCAACAAGTATGAAAAAGTATTTATCTCTATGACAATGAACCAGGATTTTACCTGACACAATCATCAGTGGAGGCTGCACTTCACGCAATGTTCAGGAGAAAAAAAAGTTTTCTCATTTAAAATATGTGAAATAATAATAGAAACAATGCTCTAATCGACCAAATAGAGCCTGTGCGCAAATTTTTTTCGATCGAGTTGAAGGCTAGAAAAGCTAAGCAGCGGAGGCGGACTTCAAATGGCATATTCGGTTTCTAAGCGACTTGAAACGTAAAATAACCAAGTTTGAGGGGTGTTCAAAAACCTACCCCCTACATCAACATATTAGTTGGTGATGAGGCATTTAAAAAGAAAATATATTATTATTTACATCACCAGTATTCGAGTAATTCTGAGGTGCCCAGTAGTGTTACATTTACAGAGAGGTTAGGCTGGTGTCGTGTGCCTTTAGGTCCCCAAAGGGGTGACGTTAAATGAGCCATTCTAACGTATGACGTTCCTAACGTCCCCTCAAGGTCACATACTCTTGGGTACGTTAATGGTCACCAAAAACTCTCTATTTTGAGTTGGCAAACCACGTAGGTGTAGACTGGTATTTATAACTAGAATATGCCTTTTCGTTATATTTTTCTGTTCCTCACCCAAAAAAGAAAGAAAAAAAAATCGTCAGGAATAAATAAAACATGTAACACAGAAAACAAAAGATACATATTTTGTCTTTGTAGTACGTCATTTAATTATAATCAAACGTGAAAGAACTTTTTCTAATAGCTTTACCACGTCTAATAAGGGAGGTCATAAAAATCATGTAAGTAGTGACAACCTTATTACTTCGATAATAAATACTTGAAACAAACATCAAACGAACAAATACAAAAAGTAGGCAATCAACTGAGAGGTAAGTAGTAGAAAAGTAGGACAAATACACAAAAAAATCTTGACAGCACCTATCATTAAATGTTGAACACTTCAGAATTAAACGGTATAATTCACACAACAATAATACTGCTTACATTTAGGATAGTCTTTTTTCGTAGGAAGTTTAAAACAATTTGATCATGAATTGTCACTGTGATTTCTCAAAAGCTGATCCTGAAAAAAAAAAGAGAAAATCTATATAACCAATAAAATTTAATAGAGTTCACTAATAAGTAGTTGAGTTGACTTGGTGGGTGTTTTAATGAATTCGGGTTGAAAGACCAGTCCAGTCGTTGGGCGTAGATGTATATTGGGAGCTACATTGCAGTCCTTACAGCTACAGTTGGTTCAAAAGTGAACATTTTGAGCGACGTTTCGGTGCCGATGATGGTCATCCTTGTCAAGCTCAGCGAGTGAACGTGTTTACATCACTGTCTGGTAGGTATATTTTGCGTGAGGTGACCATCATAAAACAGGTTTTGTTTAAGTATGGGTCTGCACCATGGACAAAACTGAGTTAGGTTCTTTGATGGTGGCACCTTTTAGTCACTTGTAGCTATTAGAAATGGTTTAAATCACAGTTTTTTGTCCAGAGATGGAAGAGAGATGCTGGTTGGATACCTACCAGACAGTGATGTAAACACGTTCACTCGCTGAGCTTGACAAGGGTGACCATCATCGGCACCGAAACGTCGCTCAAAATGTTCACTTTTGAACCAACTGTAACTGTAAGGACTGCAATGTAGCTCCCAATATACATCTACGTCCAACGACTGGACTGGTCTTTCAACCCGAATTCATTGATTTCACTAATGTTTCACATGTACGTGTGAATAGTGAGAATGATGCAGAGTAGGTAAGAGAAACTGAATGATTAAAAACGTCTGGAGCTCATGATGTTGTAGCTGTTATGTGCCCAAAACTGTGAACACTATTAATGACGATTTGGTGGCTTTGGAACCTTCCAGAGTATGACAGGGATGGAAAATAACTCTCACAGTCAAAGAGGTTTCATCACCCTCATAGCTCTGATCGTTGGATTGTTGCAACTTTGGGAAATTTCCCGTAGTTGTAACAACGCGAGTTCGAACTCCTGTCGAGGTATCAAATATTTTTGGGCCGTTACAGTGGCGCAGTTGGTAGGACCCGAAATCATACGAAACAATAATTAATTAACCCTTTCGCGACGGCCGCCGTATTAATACGTTGGCACAGATGTCCTCCGTAACGCCTAACGACGTATTAATACGTCGGCCATCAAGTGCTCCGTAACGTCTGCTGACGTATTTTGGCGTTTTCGAATTTCCCTCCATTCTTTCGACGCTCATGCCATCCATTGAGAGGCATTGTAACTAACATTTACATCTAGTATCTAATAGAATGTGCTGAGATCAAAGATGTCGTCGAGAGTTTTTATTCACATCAAAATAGCAGGAAAATTGTTGACTTGGTCACTGTTGTTTTTTGCTCGCATTCGGTCTTTGTCATAATTTTACTCATACCTGTTTCCATACCTGTACTTTCTTTTACGTTTTTATTCCTCACCATGGACCACCGCAGGTGGGCGGATGAAGGAATTCCTAAAGAAATAATAACCGGCAGTGACAGTGAGTTAGGTAGAGATGTGATTGACGTTGAAATTGAAGCTCGTTTAACAAAATTTTTGGATCAACTCAAAGACGATTGTTTTGACGATTTTCTTGATGATGGTGATCATGATACTCGGGAAATTTCAAATTCTAATATTCTTGATCCAGTTCTGAAAAGCGAAGGTGGTTCACCGCGCGTGGAGGGCCAATTATTCAGGCACGGGGGGGGGGGGGGGGGGGTTGGAGGGCTCCGAGGCAGTCAGGCCAGGCGCGTTGCAGTGGCTGAACGACGCCTGTCACGAAGGGGTTAAATCCCTCTCGAGCCAAAAGACTGTAAACATCACATTTCCTGTCGTTAGCACCTTTCACTTCCTCATTCACTTGAGTCAAAACACCTCGCTCAATGGCTGACTTGTTCCAGCGAGCGTCTGCTGAGCCAGCGGCCTGCAGTTTCACTTCGCCATTTGTCCGACCCCAGACCAGCCGAGACGGCTGGTATTTGACTCCGGGGAAATATTACGCTCCAGGAAAATAACTCTCACAGTGGAAGAGGTTTGGTCACCCTGGCCTCATAGCTCTGATCGTTGGGAGTATTGCGATTTCGGGAAATTTCTCGAAGTTGTAACAACGCGAGTTTGAACTAGGACGAAATAGGGCCCGAAATCATACGAAACAATAATTAATTAAATCCCTCTCGAGCCAAAAGACTAAACATCACATTTCCTGTAGTTAGCACCTTTCACTTCCTCACTCACTTGAGTCAAAACACACCGTGACAATGACCTCGCTCGATTCAGTGGCCCGCAGTTTCACTTCGTCATTCGTCCGACCCCAAACCCGCCGAGATGGCTGGTATTTGACTCTGGGGAAATGTTATGATCCAGGAAAATAACTCTCACAGTCGAAGAGGTTTGGTCACCCTGGCCTCTGACCGTTGGAGTATTGAAATTTCGGGAAATTTCCCCTAGTTGTAACAACGCGAGTTCGAACTCCTGTCGAGGTATCAAATATTTTTGGGCCGTTACAGAGGCTTTTTTTTTTTTTTTAAATCCACAAGGAGATATTAAACTCACGTGGATCTTTTCAAAATTGTAGGAATCAAATTATGTTAACGAGAAAAAAGAAAAAAAAAAGCTTTCAATTTTTTGCATTGTTCATATTTTATACAGTGACTCTCGGGAACGGGATGTATTTGAAATGGGTAATGCACAGGAGATTGTGACAAGAAGGTCACAAGGCGCATCCTATTCCTTGGTTCATAACATTTCTATTTTAGTTGTTGTCGCTTGAGCATTGCATGAGCCTACACGCATAGGCTCATATATATATATATATGAGGAAGTTTCGCTTTTTATTAATTATTGAGAGGAAATGCAAGTGTTCCCACTCATTGCTCAACATTGCGCTGCACGAGTAATCTTTGAACAAGGAATTCAATACTGAAAAATGATCCTTCCTTGTCCCAATATGCGGCTCTGGGAACATTAATCAAGTGAAAGTAGCATTTCTGAGAAGTCGAGGCCACTCTGCACAAAGGCATTCAGTAGCACAGTTGTGATTTCTTTGTCAGGGAGTAGTTAAGTCCAATGATTCTGAAAGTAAACCGCATACATTGGAGGAACTGAACAGCTCAATCTGTCAATAGATCACACCAATTAATTTCAAAGAAAGCAGGGTAGTTACTGACAAATGTTGCAACAATGTGTTGAAGAAAGTCAACATCACTTACCAGACATCAATATTCACAATTAAATTTACATTCATATGTTTTACAAGTTTTTTTTTTTTTTAAATCAAACATGCATTCGATTAACCATAATTATTTCAGATACATCTGGTTTTCGCGAGTCAATTACTATTGATCCTACTTGGCCTGAACCTTTTTTTTCCGGAATTCACATGTACTCTACCAGGACCCAAACTGAAATCATATTTTACCAATCAGAGTAATTTATGTACCTGTGTTTAAACCTTTAGGGTTTATGGTAGGTTGTTTCATCTGAGAATTTTTTCTTGATTCAGTACACAACGTAATATTTTAGACTTACCTCTAGTAGGTAGTTTATAGCAGTGGATGGGTTTGAGTAGATTGCGAATTATGCCAAAAATTTTGAAGTATGTAAGGGGGAACAGTACAATTACGTATGTACGAGTATGTATTAGTTTTCCAAATGCAAATTGAATTTCACTGACAAAAAATGATTAGGACATTCTGTGTGTGAGTGTGGGGTGGGTGAAAAATATGGGCCACCAAGGGGGACATTGGCGGACGTCCGTTGGCCCCCTTTGGTGCGGATCTTGTGGTAACAAGGGTCATACCATAAGAACTAGGAATTATCATAAAGTGAGGCAGGAGGGGGATGGGGTAAAAATGGAGAAAAACATTATTAGTCTTCTCTTTGTTCCAGAAGTAATACAAAAAATTAGTCCTGGGACAGTTCTCTAAAAGAAGAGAGGGGATGGGTATTTTAGTCTGTGTTCCACAGAGCCCAGCCTTGTTGTCAGTGCGTAAATCATTTCACCAACCCCCCCCCCCCCCTCCCCACCAAAATCTTTTTCCTCAAAGACATAACTATTTTGATACAAGTTACGGAAGTTACTCTTTATACTGGTACACATTATATTCGACAACCCAATTCCATTTTTTTTATTCTGAGAGCCTCTGTGAGCACAAAATTATCTTAAAAACTGACGCTATCATGGTTTTACATAAAAAGAAAAAAATTTGACAATGAAAAAGCAGTCAGAAAAGTAGTAGGTATAAAGTCTTTCATCACAGGTTGACAGTTTTTTATTATTTATTTTATGAATTACATGTTGGTGGCCCAGCTCCACCAATGGGAGTTGACTCACGAGCCTTGTAACACAGGATATGTATAGCAACTGAGAGTCAGAGTTTGACCCACCATCAGTTTTTAGCTAATCCACAGGTCGTCCATGGATCAATTAGTTAGCATCCGAGTTACTGCCCTCTGACAATCAATTAGAGAACAACAGCTGATAATAGTGGAGCTACATTATTATTCACCATGCTGACACCAAAATGTGAAATACCGAGTTCATTTTGTCGGCAAGCAGTAATGTTCGTTCTTGTAGGTCATTATTTCAGACTAAATTCTTGAAATTTATTGATTGCTGATTTTTGGTAAATTTTTGGATGTTGTACGTTGTCTTCCACTATCAAGACCACCACGAATTGAACAGCCCCCTTGGATGGACGAAAATGATTTTAAAATATCGTTGTGCACCAACTCATTCAAGTCGTCCACTCTTTCCCTACAGGACCTGTTGTCCATGGTAAATATCGCGGTGCCTGTGAAATTTCAAGTGATGATTTATCAGATGCCTAGTTCCTACTTTTTATGGGTTTTGTAGGATTTTAAAATCACTTCTTAAAAGCACTTCTTAGTCAGATTAAATTTATTTAGTGCCCCCCCCCCCACCCCCTTCCACCTCCAAATAAAAATGTATTTTATAATCAGTTCATTATTGCGGATAACAGACTTTGGGTGTTTGGACTTCAAACAGGAAACATGTTCTCAGCATATAGCATATACATTGACATTCTATCACCTTGTGCATTATAGTAACATTCTGCTAGTATGCACTTAGAGTCCAGTAGTTGGTAAAGATAATAAAATTTTCACAATTAGAACATAAAGATGCGGTGTATGGCTGGCAACAGGTGCTACAGTAAGGAATGACTGAGGCTCGATCATTCAATTCAGACTGGTAAGTATCAAGCCATGAATTACCCACTTTCAAAAAGATTTTCTGCAATCTTTCCTGTCTCATTGTCACCAAACACTTTAATAATTGTTAGGGCAGCTAAATTACTCACCTCCAGTTTATCCAAAAGATAGTAGAAAGGCATAGAAAGACCACTGACCATCTGTAAAATAAATAACACAAAATTATCAGTGAATTACTCTTTTTTTTCTAGCTGAAACATCATGAATAATTCAAAGGGTGTAATATCGTGGCTACCACTCATGAACAGTTATTCCACAAGGTTTTCAAGTGCACCCCCTCCCCCCTTCAAATTTTGCGAAGTTTCAAATTTTACTCATGCATGTTGTAAACAGGTTGTCCAACTAACCCCCCCAGTCGTACTTGAACGACTATTTTTGCACTGCGTAAACACACACAGAAAATGCTAACATCAATTTTTGGAATAGGAACCCCAAAGCTTATTGCGGATTTGGATTCATGAAATTTCAAAACAGCACCAATCAATGATTATTCGTAGCGAAAACTTTTTCCAAATAAGGCATTAAAAATACGCCAAACGAAAAAATGTACGTAGTTTTAGACAATATTAAGCTACAGGTTTTCACACTCATTCACATGGTGGTATTCATATTTTTTATTTACACAATAACAATCTCGAAATGGAGTCCAATAATGGCTCCCCTCAGGTTTGCAAGTGGAGTCCATGATGGCACTCTTTTCAGTGAAGGAGGGTAACAAGGCTCACTCTAGAATTGTGCCACTAGCATGTCCCTTTGGATACCTTGTTCAATGCCGCTAATGACCCTGGCAATCTGAGATCTTACACAAGGATGTTGAGACTACCTGAGTTCACTGGGCTTAGAGCAAGCGAGAGCAGATGTTGACTATGGCATCCGAAGGTGGGACAATTGTTGGTCCCACAGTACAATCAATTCTAAATAAGGAACTTTTTATTCACTGGCAGGCACTTCCACATAAAGGAAAAGGGGCAGTGTTGTTTAAACAATGTCCACAAGCAAATCAATGGGTTCATAATCATAAAGATCGATGGACTAGTGAACGGAAAGAAGCCATTAAATGGTTGGTAACGTAGCACCAGTTTGTCCAGTTCTGGACAGAAGTCAGGGTGGCAGTCACTGTCGCAGATGCAATGATGAGTTGGAAACCCTTGGTCACGTTCTTGGCTCATATCAATTCGGTGAGCAATAACGCAACCCCCATCGCCATTCTGTCCGCTTCATCATTACTAATGCTCTGAGGTCAGATAGATACATTATCCCAGAAGAAGTGCGTGGGATCACTGATGAAGGGAGACAGAAGAATATACATGATAGCCAACAAGCCAGAATTTAAAAAAATTACGTAATTTTGGATCCTACGATAAGAATTGAGACAAGCCATTTACACTTCAACCATTCTGTACTATAAGGATAAATTCTCCCTTAACAAAATTGACGTTTTGGGAGCCTTAATAGAGGCAGGAGGGACCATAAAAACTTTCTTTGAGAAAACAAACGAAAAAGGACTAAATAAGGCAATACTGGCCACAATTGTGATCAGCACATCAAAGGAATCAATAAGGATTATATGAAACCATTTATATCATTCTTAGAAAGAAGAGATATGTGTAGACTACTGCTAGTTTGTCCCAAGGCAACCCTGAACAAGGTAAATTGTTTAGTTATGAAGTGGGCAGATTACAAGCCCACAGCACGAGTACGTTACTTTTAAAGATAATCAAAGAACTCAGTGGATCAGAAAACAACGCAATTGGCATCATTATTGAGATGGTATGGGAATGAATGTATTCCAAGGCTTGCAGAATGGTAATTATTTCACCCATTCCAAACATATGGTGTGTGTATGTGTTTTTCTAGCAAATAAAGCACTCTTTCTTTGGAAAATGACTAGAACTTGCGAATATATATATTAGTACCTAACCAAAATTCAGCTGATCTGGGATCGGTCAGTTGTGTTCAGAAGTCCCTCAAGGGCCCACATACCAAATCTCAGAATCGTGGGATCATTAGGGAAAATTACTCTAAGTTAAACCATAATTTTGATGTAAACTTAGTAAAGTAAGCGGAAATCATCAGAAATGCTTGCATACGAGTCTGCAACACATTGGGACATTTTTATGTGTGTTTTCTTATTATTTTCTTATCATTAGGGAAAAAACTGGATTCTAGAGCCACTCAGCTGATCTGTAATCGGTCAGTTGTGTTCAGAAGTCCCTCAAGGGGCTACATACCAAATCTCAGATTCGTGGGATCATTAGGGAAAAAACTGGATTCTAGAGCCACTCAGCTGATCTGGGATCGGTCAGTTGCGTTCAGAAGTCCCTCAAGGGGCTACATACCAAATCTCAGAATCGTGGGATCATTAGGGAAAAAACTGGATTCAAGAGCCACTCAGCTGATGTGGGATCGGTCAGTTGTGTTCAGAAGTCCTTCAAGGGGCTACATACCAAATCTCAGAATCGTGGGATCATTAGGGAAAAAAATGGATTCTAGAGCCACTCAGCTGATCTGGGATCGGTCAGTTGTGTTCAGAAGTCCCTCAAGGGCCCACATACCAAATCTCAGAATCGTGGGATCATTAGGGAAAAAACTGGATTCTAGAGCCACTCAGCTGATCTGGGATCGGTCAGTTGTGTTCAGAAGTCCCTCAAGGGCCCACATACCAAATCTCAGAATCGTGGGATCATTAGGGAAAAAACTGGATTCTAGAGCCACTCAGCTGATCTTGGATCGGTCAGTTGTGTTCAGAAGTCCCTCAAGGGGCTACATACCAAATGTCAGAATCGTGGGATCATTAGGGAAAAAACTGGTTTCTAGAGCCACTCAGCTGATCTGGGTCGGTCAGTTGTGTTCAGAAGTCCCTCAAGGGCCCACATACCAAATCTCAGAATCGTGGGATCATTAGGGAAAAAAATGGATTCTAGAGCCACTCAGCTGATCTTGGATCGGTCAGTTGTGTTCAGAAGTCCCTCAAGGGGCTACATACCAAATCTCAGAATCGTGGGATCATTAGGGAAAAAACTGGTTTCTAGAGCCACTCAGCTGATCTGGGATAAGTCAGTTGCGTTCAGAAGTCCCTCAAGGGGCTACATACCGAATCTCAGAATCGTGGGATCATTAGGGAAAAAACTGGATTCAAGAGCCACTCAGCTGATCTGGGATCGGTCAGTTGTGTTCAGAAGTCCCTCAAGGGCCCACATACCAAATCTCAGAATCGTGGGATCATTAGGGAAAAAACTGGATTCTAGAGCCACTCAGCTGATCTTGGATTGGTCAGTTGTGTTCAGAAGTCCCTCAAGGGGCTACATACCAAATCTCAGAATCGTGGGATCATTAGGGAAAAAACTGGTTTCTAGAACCACTCAGCTGATCTGGGATCGGTCAGTTGTGTTCAGAAGTCCCTCAAGGGCCCACATACCAAATCTCAGAATCTAGGGATCATTAGGGAAAAAACTGGATTCTAGAGCCACTCAGCTGATCTTGGATCGGTCAGTTGTGTTCAGAAGTCCCTCAAGGGGCTACATACCAAATCTCAGAATCGTGGGATCATTAGGGAAAAAACTGGTTTCTAGAGCCACTCAGCTGATCTTGCATCGGTCAGTTGTGTTCAGAAGTCCCTCAAGGGCCCACATACCAAATCTCAGAATCGTGGGATCATTAGGGAAAAAACTGGATTCTAGAGCCACTCAGCTGATCTTGGATCGATCAGTTGTGTTCAGAAGTCCCTCAAGGGGCTACATACCAAATCTCAGAATCGTGGGATCATTAGGGAAAAAACTGGTTTCTAGAGCCACTCAGCTGATCTGGGATCGGTCAGTTGTGTTCAGAAGTCCCTCAAGGGCCCACATACCAAATCTCAGAATCGTGGGATCATTAGGGAAAAAACTGGATTCTAGAGCCACTCAGCTGATCTTGGATCATTCAGTTGTGTTCAGAAGTCCCTCAAGGGGCTACATACCAAATCTCAGAATCGTGGGATCATTAGGGAAAAAACTGGTTTCTAGAGCCACTCAGCTGATCTGGGATAAGTCAGTTGCGTTCAGAAGTCCCTCAAGGGGCTACATACCGAATCTCAGAATCGTGGGATCATTAGGGAAAAAACTGGATTCTAGAGCCACTCAGCTGATCTGGGATCGGTCAGTTGTGTTCAGAAGTCCCTCAAGGGCCCACATACCAAATCTCAGAATCGTGGGATCATTAGGGAAAAAACTGGATTCTAGAGCCACTCAGCTGATCTGGGATCGGTCAGTTGTGTTCAGAAGTCCCTCAAGGGCCCACATACCGAATCTCAGAATCGTGGGATCATTAGGGAAAAAACTGGATTCTAGAGCCACTCAGCTGATCTTGGATCGGTCAGTTGTGTTCAGAAGTCCCTCAAGGGGCTACATACCAAATCTCAGAATCGTGGGATCATTAGGGAAAAAACTGGTTTCTAGAGCCACTCAGCTGATCTGGGATCGGTCAGTTGTGTTCAGAAGTCCCTCAAGGGCCCACATACCAAATCTCAGAATCTAGGGATCGTTAGGGAAAAAACTGGATTCTAGAGCCACTCAGCTGATTTGGGATCGGTCAGTTGTGTTCAGAAGTCCCTCAAGGGCCCACATACCAAATCTCAGAATCGTGGGATCATTACGTAAAAACGTCATTTCTGATGGTCATAATCATCGTTGTGGCCACTTGGGACAATTTTCGTGAGCAATTATTTTCCGTGACGTTTTTTTAGTTTATGTGCCAAAGCAAAGACATGAAAATGTCAAAAAGAAGATTAGGTTTGTTGGAAAGAGCTTTTAGTGTCCAAATGGCAAGTATATATTACTAATTTTGAAGCTCTAGTAGTAACAGGATACTGCCATGTGGCTACAAGTTCAGAGTCATGGATCTCTGGAAGTGCAAAGAGTCAAGGAGAGGTTGCCTCACTCACCCCGAGCAACGTCCACATTTTTGTGGATGATGATGTAATAAGACCAATGCACCTACAGCTTTCAAAAGAAGGTTTTAAATCAACTGCTGTGTTGGTGAATGAGAGCAAATGTATTCTGAGTTCAGAATACATTTTTTTTTTTTTTTTTTACATCCACAAGTACTTTCATGGAAAATAGAAAGAAAAATAAATAAAATAATGGTGCATTGCCCAAAGAGCTTATAATAGGATAGAGAGGGCATGTGTCTGTTAAACTGTGGGTGCTCATGAAGCCAGTTTTCTCTAAGGGGCGGGACCTACAATCATATACAATCATATGGTCGGGAATAACCTCCAACACTGTTATAAAACCTCATTTCATCGTTATCGTTATTTCATTGGCTACCTGGTTTCAGTCCCTAACATGGCGGAGTCTCAAGTGGCTTCTTCCCCCTTCACGACCTGTCCTCTCTATCCTATTATAAGCTCTTTGGCATTGCCCATCGGAATAAACGCTGTAAGGTTCCTGTCCAATGTAAAAATCATAGATCAATAAACTTGTGCTACCAAGGATCGATGGAAATGAAAAATAGGGGTAAACATGGAACTCACTGCTTTTGCGAATACCCCCATAGGTTCAGGATACTGATGAGTCAGTAAAGCCAGTAGGGCTGTGAATGAACATAATCCTGCAGTGAAAAGTATGAAGAAAGGCAGTTCCTTCTTTGGGTAAACACTAACCTCATGAAACCCTGGAAAACCCAAGTATATCTTAATTAGCACACATTAAATAATGGTATTCGATTATACAACATATTTGCAACAAAAGTTCCTCTGGAGATCTTTTAAACGATTCTTCTTGAGAATTTTCAAGTTTTTTGAATAGATAAACTATGAAAAAATTAAATAATAATTCAAGAACTAACTCCCTATGGAAAGAGCGTTAAATTCCCAACAAGATAGGCCTTTGACTAATTCTAGAAATCACTAACTTAAGGTAGTTTTTATTGCTCAAAGTTTTTATTGAAAAAAATCAACAATTAAATAAAGTTAAAACTACCTTCAGCTAATTAATGGTAAAAGTTAAAAATTAACTACAGTTTACAAATAGTGAACGACTATCTTTTGCACACCCCAAAATTCGAGTGTCGGCTGATTTTTCAGTGAAATTACACGCGGTTTTCAAATCCACAATAACGAATAATGTTTAAAAAACAGAGTTGGAGTATATAGGGCAACTGTGGCACAGACCAAGGGAATTTCGATTAGCATCATTGGTTGTCGAATAAAAAATAGGAAATAGGTGTTTTTGAGTTTTTTAAAACCCTAAAAAATAGGATATTTTGATTCATATCCATTCATCAAGATACACCCTATATTATACAGAGTGATAACACTTTTGGTTGAGAACCATCTAGGGATCGATTCAACTACTAATTTCCAAAAAAGAGTACTTCATAGAAATTTTATTAATCCATTGTTTTCGAGTAATATCATTTTTCAGATGTTTTTTCGTGTTTTTGATTTGATGACATAAAAGTTTTCGTAACTCCCCTTAGGTTCACTGTAAAATAAAAAAAATTAAGCACACCGTTGAAAAGAGCATTACATTTCTTTCTATAATATTACCCTTTTATGTAGTTTTAAGCACATTCAATGGGGGAATTCTGGGTCCAAAATGAAGATCTCTCACATTTCCGAAATCACTGAACTTTTCAAACGGCCGTCCACCCTTTGGAAAAATTATTTTTTGTGTTATGTAACAAGTAGAACTTCCTCACAACTACAGCTTTTCAACCTTATAGTCAATTTTACTATTACTTTGCTAATAAGGGAGAATGATTATATTTTAATGTTTAAAAACGCGGGGTTTTTAAGGAAATCGAGGGTTTTCTTGAAAAATGATGCTTAACTAAAATACGAGTTTGGGGTCGGTTTCTACGTATCTTTTCCATACAGAATCGAATGATAATACTTGCAGTGTTCTCCAACTCTGTTTTCACCAAGCTTTACATTTAATTAACACTAAAAACTCATGAAATTGAGCATATCAAATAAATTAAAAATGGGTGTGCAAAACTTGGTTATAACAGAGTAGGAGAGATCTGCAAGTGCTGCTATTCAATTCAGCTTGAAAAAATACGTAGAAACCTGATCGCAAACTTGCATTTTTATAGAGGGTCATTTTTCCAGAAATCCCTCGATTTCACTGGAAAAAATAACTTTTTTTCAACATCAAAACACGATTATCTCCTGCAATTAGCGAAGTAAAAGTAAATAATACCGTAGGAAAGCTGAATTGTTGAGAAAGTTTTTCCTGTTACAAAAGACGGAAAAACCAACTTTCCAAAGTGCAGTGATTTTGGAAACGTGAGAAAATCTTCAATTCGGATGTAGATTTCCCTCGTTGAATGTGCTTCATAAAAGGGTAATATCCTGAAAGGAAATTGTATGCTCTTTTCAACCGTGTGCTTATTTTTGATTTTACAGTGAACCTAGAGGGAGTGATGACCGTTTTTAAATCATAAAGTAAACAAAACACGAAACGAATCTCAAAAGTGAAATTAGTCTAAAACAAAGCTTTTTAAAAGAAATTTCTATGAGAGAATTTTTGTAGGCAAATGGTTTTAGAATTGATCCTCAGAAGGATTTCAACCAAAAAGGTTTACACCATGTACAGGGTGCGGCAGAGAG
The DNA here is from genome assembly GCA_030762985.1 of Adelphocoris suturalis. Classification (NCBI taxonomy): domain Eukaryota; kingdom Metazoa; phylum Arthropoda; class Insecta; order Hemiptera; family Miridae; genus Adelphocoris; species Adelphocoris suturalis. Next base: position 88,530,790 of record CM061045.1, read on the forward strand.
GACGGACGGTTTTAAAAAAATCATAAAATAGTTAGTTTTTACTCAAAAACAAATATATTGATGCAATCAGGTTCGCAAGGAAATAGCATTTGAGACAGTCAAGTGTAAAAAATCACATCAGGCATGTGGTGGCCGAAATTGTTGATGCAGTGCTGGAGGTGATCTTGGGCGTTATCTCCAACATACTCTCTCAACTTGGGCGACTTCCACGCGAATTGCGTCCTTCAATTTGTCCAGATTTCGGGGCTTGTTCTCGTATACTTTAAGCCTTGAGGTGTTCCCATAAGAAAAAATCGCATATGGATAAATCTGGGGACCGAGGAGGCCAATGAACATCGCTAAACCTGGAAATAAGGCGACCAGGGAAGAGAGGGCGAATATCATCCATTGATGCTCTGGCTGTGTGGGTGGTCGCCCCATCCTGCTGGAACCACAAACGTCGGGTTGGAACACGTCGCCGTCGTAATTCAGGGAAAAAGAAGTTGGTGATCATTACGACGTAGCGTTATGTTGGAGAGAGTCTACGCGAACTTCCAAGAACGCCTCCAGCACTGCATCAACAATTTCGGCCACCACATGCCTGATGTGATTTGTCACACTTGACTGTCTCAAATGCTATTTCCTTGAGAACCTGATTGCATCAATAAATTTGTTTTTGAGTAAAAATCAACTATTTTATGATTTTTTTTAAACCATCCGTCCTCTCTGCCGCACCCTGTATATGTATACTTGTACATACAGTAGACTCTCTCGTATCCGGCCCCGCTTTAACCAGTCTTTGGATTAACTGGCTACTTTTTTTCTATTTTTTTCTAATTCCCTCTTGTAGTTTACACTCTGCATGACCTTCCTGGAAGGTGAGGGGAAGAAAACAACTCTCTTTACTTGTTTTGCATATTTTGGCGCTGCAATCCCTTCCTGGAAGGTAATGCGAAGGAAAAGAACATCTCTCTATGAATCACATGCAAAAGGATAAGAAATAAAAGAAACCAAAATCATTCACTGTTCGTTCTACGAATGACTTTTGCCGCATATTGTGCAGTGTACAAATCGCACCCGTCCTAGAATAAGGGTACAACTCAAAAATCGCGATTTTTGAGTTAGTTGTGGTTCTGAGAAGTAGAAACGGTCTAGTTTGTCTGTAGAAGGTGGAGATATTTGTAGGGCACTCTAATTCTGCTAGAGAGTGGGTGTGTCTTTCTTCTATGGAGGTAGTAACCAATTCACGTCCTAGGAAGAAAGACACAACTCAGTTGAGTTCACGCAGTCTGTGTCTCGTTTTGAGTTGTTTCCTTTTTGTGTGGACAATTTTGTGTCTTTCTTTTCTGAACATTTTGGATCCTGACTGGTGAGATTTCAGTGTTTGAGTTGGAACAACTCAAAAATTCTTAAAAAATCAACAAAACCGTTCCCCCCACTCCCTTCCCACTGGCAAAAAAAACTATTTATTCACCATGGGGCGTTAGAGTAATAATGTAGGAAACAAGTTTCGCAAAGATAAATTATGTTCATCGTGTTCCAAAGAACGGGTAGCCAATGGTGTGGAAGGAAAACTTTGAATGCGATTTGCCGAAAATGACAATTTTTGAGTTGTACCGTTATTCTAGGATGGGTGCGAAATGTACATATACGCGGGCAAGCATTCTAGGAACAAAAAGCGAAAAAAAAAAAAAAAATTAATTAAATAAAATGAAATAAAAATCCCCAATCAAATTTAGTTCCTATTTTTACCATACGTTGTGAGTAAATTTTATAATATTTTACTATATAAACTAATAAATATTGTTTACGAACTGTGAACTAAGTGTAGTCTATTCATACACTCGTACATATATGTTAAATACACGTGTAGTTAATTTTTAAAAAACGCCTTTAGATTGGACGGGGAAAAAAACGCCTGCAGATTGGATTAACTGGCCAAAACGCCAAACTGCCAGTAACTGGTCCCAAGGTGGCTGGTTAAGAGGGAATCTAACTTTAATTATAATAATGATACATATATAATAGTAATATTGAATTACCTGGTAGTAACTCCCTGTCTGCACACTCAGTGCAAGTGGGGTATGGATAAAACAAATGGCCCCTTTCTAGTGGATAAGGAAGCATCCTGAATGTTCCTTCCCAAGTGCAGTGTAGGAGGTTCAAAGCCCCTTCAACTTTTTTCCAATGGGTAACGTGGAAAAACGTATAAGCTATTGCTTCAGAGTCACCTCGTTTGAGAACGTGCTCAGGTGGTAATATGAGTGGCTTCATTTCCAACAAGTACTGGAACAACATTGAAATCATTGTCATCAGGATACTTCATCAATTATTTCCGACTTTTCTTAAAATATTTATCAAGAATACCAAACCTTCGAGTAGTTTCTTTATTTTGGACAATGGTGCTTCAGTGAGATAGACTGATCAGTACATACTCCTAATGCATCAATAATGAATCTTATTCAACTGAGAAAAACGTAAAACTAAAGAATAAACCAGTTGTGCAACATGTTTTCATGAGTAAATTTTTGTTACCTTTCCATTTTATAATTAATTTTAATTTATATTGTTCTTAAATGCGAGCACGTTCTGTGCACCATAATTATTGTTAAAACGAAGTGTTTTTATATAATATTTTATTTCATCATTTTTAGACTTTTTTAAAAGCTAATTTTAACGCGATTACGTAAAAACTTCATGTAAAAAATTCCTAAAGTTCTGATTTATGGCTTTCTAAATTTTCCTTAGTAACAATTTGCAATATATAACAAATTGGAAAACTCCTAACATATTATTGTGCTATAAAATATGAAAAACTATTTTCAGCAATTTTCGCCAGTTTTAGTGATTCTTTTAAAGAAACTTCTTTGTGTATATTAAGTGATGCCCTCTGACATCCTTTCTTTCAAAATGTTTGATCAAGAACGGATTTTATTTAAATTCTAACGGATTTCTATTTCTATTCAAATTCTAATGGATGATTAGATTTAGATTCTAAGGATATATTCTATCTAGATTATTATATTCTATACTAGATTATTATCTATATTCTATTCCAGATTCTAATCTGGTATATAAATATTATGAAGAAAGAAAAAAAAATCATTTTAATGTAGAACATATTTGGCTAACTTTCACAAAGGGTGGATAGGATTTGCAAGAATAACACTGTTTTTATGTTCAGATATTTCTTCTTGTTGACACTGTTCCCAAGAATGAGGTAACCTAGCTCCTTATACCTCATTTTTCCTTAAAATTTTGTACACCTTGCACTTACACAGAGACAAGGAAACCAGTTGACCCAATTTTCATCGAATTCCGATATCAAAGCGATCGACTGAATATCCCCTCCTATCCACCTCCTTCGTGCCCCTATCACTACTAGATGTTCAGCTTCAGCAGCACAGTGAAGTACTAAGGAGTGAAGTACTATAGTTGTTAATCCTCTGCTAAGGTCCTCCGTGGCCAAGTGACAAGCAATCATTTCTTCGGAGTTGAAGGTCTCAGGTTTCAAATACAACACTGCAACAAATTTTTTGGTTCATATTTCAAACTCCGAAACATATTTTTAAACGTAATTCTGATTCATTTGTCCAAAAAATTTGTATTTTACTGGAAAACTTGAGATTTTTAATTTATTTTTGAGATGCCGGCTTGGAGCATTCAGACCACCAAACTATACACATCATTCTAATCTATTTTTACTTTAAGAATTGATTTAGGATATGTTTTATTCAGATCGGCAAATCTATACAGATCACAAAACTGTACACTTGATTAAAAATAAAATAAAATAATAAGTAAGAATAATTTATAACTAAGTAATTACTACTAACTGATTTATAACTTGTATTCTTAAATGGTGTAAAAATCCTATGTTATTGTTATATAACTTAAATTTAAATTTTTATAGAAAAACATAGGTCACTAGCAGCACCAGGGAAATTTCAACCACATGTTTTTTAAATTATCTTTTTTCTCCAGTTTAAACTGCTCCTTGCACTAGCCCGCTGTCCCACACACAATGGCTGGACGAATGTCTCTCCCCCTCCCTAGACATCTCAATTAGTAGCTGGTGTCAACTATAGTATTCCCCAAGCAGTGTGTTCTGCCCAAGCCAATAAAGATCAATGGGACTGACGAGGGTGTATGGACCACCATGGGCGAAAAACCTAGGTCTGGCCAAACAGATCGAGGGTTAGCTGTAGACTGTTGTCTGGGTTGGGGTGATATCATGGGCCACACCACCCCAACAATGCATCCCAATATAGCAATCATTACAACCCAACTAGCTAGTGCCCACAACCAGCGGGTGCCTGGGCAGTACCAGAACAACAACAATAACGGAACGAGATGATTGTAGGCGATAACCAGGATATCAAAATCCAACAAAAATAGGCATGCATCGAGTTCCTTGCGGTCCGGACTCCACCACTTCCAGGCGGTCAGAGTCTCGCAAATCAAGTGAGGGTGAGGACCTTTTATTGCACTTTGGAAGGGTTGACCCCTGCAAATATCTCGGGCACACTATTTTTGGTAGTTGGGACTGCATTCACACTGCCCCTGTTTCAACAGCAATCAAATGATTTAGCATAACATTACAGGAAAACGGTGTCCACAGGGCTCATCCACGGTCAATAAATAGAGAAGACAGAAAGACGAAAATTGGGCCAACAGGCCCCTATGTCACCGAATGTGCAAAATGTAAAGGAAACGACCAAAAAAAACTATATGTGGTAAGGGAAACTCATTATTGTAAACGATCAAACGAGAAGGATCCAGAAGAAATACAATGGATTTTCCATAAAAAACCTTTTTCCCTCAGTAAGGTGTGCTACAATCAATCCACACATCATTCTGAGCTATTAGTTCAACTAATCTATGCTTCACTAAAAGGAATGATTTATAATATGTTCTTCTTCTTTCTAATCTACTTCATCAGGTACTTGGAAAAATCCCTGGATATAGGCCTGCTGTATAAAGTTAGGTTGGTAATTTTATGCATCCATGTATCTATGTTTAATAGGAAAACTAGCTATTCCTATATTGCTTGATACAGTACAACACAAAATATACTAAATATCTACAAAAAATCCAAAAAGACTAGCTACAGTATTCAGATTGAAAAAGAGATGCGGAAATGAGAAAAGACGGAGGTGGAGATGGGAGGTCGGGTTGCCACAACTTTCGAGTTAGTGCTTCAAGCGGTGGGAATGGAGGCCCTGGTGTGTTGAAGGTTCCGACAGTGCTGTTGAACTCTAAGTCCAGTCCCTTCAGTGGCTCTTGTCTCTATAGAGACCAGCATCACGTGTTCTTAGGACGAGTTATTGGTGGATCTGTGAAGACTGTGATTCTTTTATTGTGACCTTGCCATCCTCACTACCTTTCTTCGGTAGTAAATGTTTGTCTGAACTAGGATCTGCTAAAAGTGCTTACTCATTTTAAATAAATTGCCAAGTATTTTCTATAAACATAATAGACCAAAGCTTAATTAATTAATTTTCAATCATTACCTTGGGGACATGTGGATTGAATTCCACTGCTCTATGTATTGCTTCGACTGCAGTCATCTCAGCAGGAGTTAAACCCCGTTTACTAGCTATTTCTGGCGAAAACCTGAAATACCAAAATCACCCAATCAACTACCATTGAAATCAAGCACTTCAAATCAACATTGTGACATTCTAAAAATGCAACTAACAAGGGGTTATAGATTGACTTCTACAGGAATAAGGGTATTGTTTTTTATATCAATTTGGCAATTAAAAAAAAAAAAGAGGACACGTATTTTTTCTTCCTTTTAATGAAGGTCAGAATTTGTTTCTCATCAATTGTTTTTTCTTGATAGATTTTTTAAAGTTTCGTATCACCTTTTAAAAATGACAGATCAAGGCCTTTAAGGGGCATTCTCTTCAAGTTTTTCTATACAGGGTGGTCCTTAATGAACGTACCACCCTTTCAATTTCGATGGTTGTGGAGAAATCAAAAAACTTGTCGAAGTAACCTCCCCTTATTTTTTTGCAAAGAATTCAAAAATTGCAGTTTGAAACGTCGCGCATGCGCGCAAATGCGCGCACCAACTTTGTTTTTTCAAATAGAACCCCACAATTTTTATTGCAGATTTGCATTCTACATCAAATTTCATGAACATTTTACTTCGACAACTTTTTTTTTTCCACTGCGCGAAACGGGCGCCAGGAGCGTTCAAAGTTGCTAAAGTCATCAAAATTGCGCAAAACATGGATTATGATAAACCCCAAGTGTGGCACATGACTTTACATTGTTTTTCAGCGCTGATTCACGTGGTGCTGTCAGTTTTTAGATTTAGCTCAGTTTTTTCGATTTATAAGCTTAATCTACGTCTTTTGGTGAAATATTACAGTTTTTCCAAAGTATCAACTTTGGCAGTAGATTTATTTTCCCTCGCCGGGCTTGGGACCGGCTAAGGCGGCCTTAAAAATAAATCACGTGGTGTTTTTTTATTGGACTTGGTGAATCCGAAATGAACAGCCAGAAACATGGTCGTTTTTTAAAGAAAAAAGTGGCTTGGTTCCTGCACCCAGAAGGGTACTCTGAGAAATCATGAATGTTATGGTACCAAAAGCGTTTGAATACGATTGAATCACAAGAGGTAAACAACTCGGATTTCTCGATTCTCGGACTGCTTATCTGCTGCATTTTGTGACGAGAGGTCACAAACCGCTCACGTTACAACTTCAACTCCAAGTTGATCTGTACCCGTTATCATATTTATTTTGTCTTTAATCGTGAGAAGCAACTGATCCGGTTAATAGTCTCACTGTGAACGTTCTTGAGAGCGTATCATGCCACGTTTTACCCAAAACGAACTGACCAAAATGGTGCGGTTGTACTACACGCACGACGGAAATGCTTGACTAACTGCAGCCGCTTGTCAGCAAGTGTTTAATCGGCGTGTTCACCACCAGGCGATAATACGAACGGTTCGGCGTTTTGCTCGCATGGGCAGAGTTGACGTTCATCGTCCACCCGGAAGACCTTCCGCTGTACGCTCCTTCAACTTTGATTTGGAGGTGTTGCTGTATCAACGGGAAAATCCTCACTCTTCCGAACGTCAGACGGCTGGAGTGGTTGGTTGCAGCAAAACCACAGATCATCGGGTCCTTCACACCTATGGCATGAGGCCATTTAGGTCTCATGTCGTTCATGGCCAGCGCGAAGGGGATAAGGAAAGGCTGCTTTTCCTAGCACACATGGAGGCGCTCCACGAACAGGTCCCACACTTGGCCACCGCTCTTTTGTGGACTGACGAGTCCACATTTTCAAACAATGGACTCTTCAATCGTTGGAATTTTCGAACGTGGGCTGACGAGAATTCACGATTATCGTATTCCACCAGGCACCAGGTGCGTTTCACAGGTGTGGGTTGGTCGGCAACCACCTCATTGGCCCACATTTCTTGACCGGTGGTAGCCTCAACGGGGAGAGCTACCTTCAGTTTCTCCAGGAGGTTCTGCCTGAATTGTTGGAGGACGTCCCTCTCGCCACAAGGCAGGCAATGTGGTTCCAACACGATGGTTGTCCTGCCCGCAACGCACGGGCTGTTACACACCATTTGGATGCTCGATTCCGTTCTCGGTGGATTGGCAATCGGAGCCTGATTTCTTGGCCACCCCGTTCTCCGGACTTGACTCCACTAGATTATTTTTTATGGGGTTACCTGAAGAACAAGGTCTACGACGCCTCCCCCCTCCTATCGCAAGTGCTGCCAAATTGCAACAGCGGATCATCGACGCCTGCGAATCGGTATCTCCGGCATCTACGTTCGAGGCAGTCACCACCGAATGGGATCGTCGAGCTGCCGCCTGTTTGGAGGACGACGGCGGTCCATTTGAACGGCTACTGTAAACGATTTATTTTCTTAATTTTTTTTTTAAATTCTTTTTTAAAAAAGAAGCAATTGTTTTTGTTGTATTTTAGCAGAAAAATTATTGAGGAGTGTGATTTATGTTTAAGGCCGCCTTAGCCGGTCCCAAGCCAGGGTTGCGAAAGGGCGAGGGAAAATAAATCTACTGCCAAAGTTGATACTTTGGAAAAACTGTAATATTTCACCAAAAGACGTAGATTAAGCTTATAAATCGAAAAAACTGAGCTAAATCTAAAAACTGACAGCACCACGTGAATCAGCGCTGAAAAACAATGTAAAGTCATGTGCCACACTTGGGGTTTACCATAATCCATGTTTTGCGCAATTTTGATGACTTTAGCAACTTTGAACGCTCCTGGCGCCCGTTTCGCGCAGTGGAAAAAAAAAGTTGTCGAAGTAAAATGTTCATGAAATTTGATGTAGAATGCGAATCTGCAATAAAAATTGGGGGGGGGGGGGGGGGGGGTTCTATTTGAAAAAACAAAGTTGGTGCGCGCAGCGCGCATTTGCTCGCATGCGCGACGCTTCAAACTGCAATTTTTGAATTCATTGCAAAAAACTAAGGGGAGGTTACTTCGAAAAGTTTTTTGATTTCTCCACAACCAACGAATTTGAAAGGGTGGTACGTTCATTAAGGACCACCCTGTATAGATTATTAGTTGAAAAAAAAAAAAAAAAAAAAAAAATCAATCAACCCAATTTATCCTCATTGGCAACACCAGGTAAGCAGTATGATCTTCTGCAGGGAGCTGTTGGGTGAAGATTCGTTAGTCTGTTAGCAGAGGAGATCCAAGGACTGGAAAATAAGAGACATACTGAAGAAACCATCAATTTTCTTTCTTTGTGCCACCGTATTACAAAGAGAAAAAGGGGAATCGTCAGGACACGACTTCAGACGATTACTGACTGAATGGACTTGTTGAATGGCACACAAATGTGACAAACTGCTCCAAGAAGCTCAACAGTGTGATCGGAAATTGACAATAAGAAGAAAACAAACAGGTGAGGATCACAAAGTATGCATGTTCACCAAGTTAATTTTTCAGAGGAAATTACATGAGGTGACCCACTAGATCATCAAAAGGTGCAATGATGGAGGAGTTTTTTGTCCCAACAGCCAAAGGACAGATGGCAGGACAAGTTTTGAAGTGCTGAAAAGTAAGCATCAGAAGCTAGCAAATCCTGATCTGTTTGAAGTCAGAAAGGACATGCCTCTTATGGTTGACGTCGATATAACTGCCACACCGAGGGAATCACACATAAGCTAAAAGGAAGTGGGGGTCCAAGTGGGAGTGACTCAAAACAATGGCGTGACATGCTTTTACGTTACGGAGCACATAGCGCTTAACTCCGAGAATCAGTAGCTTCACTCGTTTGGTGCCTTTCAAATGGAATTGATGAATGGAATAAGATCTGAGCACTGTTGGCAAGACGTGGAATTGCACTGGATAAATGCCCAGGAGTTCGCCCTATAGGCATTGGGGAGGTCATTCAAAGAATCTGCTAAACAAAAAATATGCCTTTATTACAGGGTCAGATCTTAGGGACAAGTGTGGAGCAGACCGATTGTGTGCAGGGGCAAAGCAAGGTATTGAGAGTGCTATTCATGCCATCCCCAGATGGTTGATGAAAGTGAACAGGAAGAGCTTCTGTTCACAGATTCAACAAACGCATTTAATTTGATGAGAAGACCACAAGCCTTATAGAATACAAGTGTATATTGGCTTTTCTGTGCCCATTTCCTGTTTAATAAATATATAATGCCGTGATGATTAGAAACAGTGAATCAACTCTACTCAGTAAAGAAGGTACAACAAGGCCTGACTACCCCTGATTCGAAAATTAAAGGATCCCTCTTGACAAAGAATTGGTAAGCAGACAACTCTTCATGTTTGGGAAAGCTAGATGATATCAAAAAATGGTTCAACAAACTTAGAATAGAAGGACCCATTGCGGATAACATCCTGAACTTGGAAAAATCTGTCTTTTTATTAAACCGGGAATGGAAGAGGAGGCTGAATGGTTTTTTGGTGAACTAGGTATTGAAGTAGTTAACTCGGAACGGTTCCTAGCGGGTATAATAGGGACACTGAAGAAAGACATAACTTCGTTCAGAACAAGGATCAAGGAGAACACCTCAATCATCAAGCTGGTAGAAGCAGCCAGAAAAAGTCCTCAAGCAGCTTATGTTTCATACACCAAATCACTGCAACCAGAATGGACATTCCTTTAAACGGTTGTAGAAGGCTGTCATGAGGAGTATCAACATGTCATGAAACCATTTGCAGTACTTTGGTGCCAACATTTCTAGGTTGAGAGGTCACAAACGTAGAACAGGAGCTTTTTACACTTCTTTTTAGATTTGAAGGTCTGGCCATCAAGTATCCAAAGAAGGGAGTGAGCGCCATGTATAAAGCATCCAAAAGAGCGACAGAACTGTTAACATCAGAATAATGAGTGGCACAATACTGGAACATTTTGACAAATTCCAGCAAATTATATGGGAAGAGAGAAAAAGGCAAGAATAACAATTTAAGGAAGAAAGCAATCGCTTGGTAGGTACCTTACTCCCTCAAGCAATGACCAACACGCCGAGTGTTTGATGGAAATGTGTCCCAATGGTTATCTGTGATACCAACAGTGAAGGATGCCATGGATTTATCTCAAGATCCAATTCCAGGACGCATTAGCATTGAGACGGGAGCCCTCTGCAAGGCCTACGAAACTCCTGTGAAGGTTATATAAGGAAATGTTGGCCACACACGCATTCAACTGTAAGAAAAGCGGTCATGTCAAACATAGACACGGTCATGTGTGTGCTTGTTTAGCGGGCTTGGCATGGACAGAAGTTGCTGTCCTAAAGGAATCTACTCATGGAACCATGCTCATAGCAGACCTGAAGGAGCAAGGTGTGAGGGATAGTGAGAGGGCACACACGCAGAACAGGAGCTTTTTACACTCCTTTTTAGATTTGGAGGAAGCAAGCAAAAAAACGCAAAGAAAAAGAAAACAAGAAACGCAAAGAAGCGTTCTTTGATGTTCGCATAACTGATAATTCGATAACCAGGAATGAAGTTGCCCAAAACGCCGCCCACACCAAGCACTGCAAGTACAACTGAGCACTAGAAGACCTCAGAGGATCTTCACACCACAGGTCATTTCAACTGAAGGTGTAATCCTTCATGAGTTTGACGCTTTTCTACCACGTATGGCCAATACTCTGGCAGAAAAGTGGTCGAAGTTATTGTCCAAAGTAACACAGTGTGAGGGTTTATGGTTAAAATTCAATTTGTCATAATCATTGCTGTTTCACTTTGGTTGAGGCAGTCTTGAAAGATGGTAAGGTGTGCACTATGGTGCTGAGAAGAAAACTTCAGAAAGGAAAGTGTAAAGAACAAGAAGAAAGAGAGGACGAGAGGAAGATGATTAATTTTATTGCAAAATTGTAGAAAATAAATATATTTTACAAAGGTATTTAAGTTGATTAACCCACGTTTGTTGTATAATTTGGATTCCTTTCATGCTCAAAGAATAAACGGATGTAAGGAGGGGGGGGGGGGGGGGGGGGTTCATATGACACTGAACATTTTACGAGATTTAAAAAAATTAATTATAACAATTTATTGAAAATGCCCAGGTTTTAATTGAATTTTATTGTAACTTACTTGTCAGCAACTGCTCTTGCTTTAAGCAGGGCAGCAGTATAACAAATTGTTGCAGACTTTGGAAGGCTAATATCATCATACTTTGCCAGAACAGCTTGCACATCAGCATATGCTTGCATTTCGAGCAGGACTTCTATGAGATTCTCATGGATGTTCAGAACATTCATGATGGGAGGAACTTCTTTGGTCAACTGAAACAATACACAGGAAATTTCTTCTAACAAAGTTCACAAACCCTGTCTATAATATTGAAATAAGTGATGAAACTAATTAGAGTATATATTTCAAAGAGGTGATAGAATGGGGTAGTTATTGCTTTAAATGAAGCGATTAGGTCATGACACCCAGAGGGTGACCTAGAAGCGAAAAAAGGCATAACTTTAGGAGTGGCAGTTTCAAGAAGTGGGAAGGGGGATCTATAAAAATATCCATCACACTCCCAGGGCTGAAAAGTAGCACAAGTGGGGGGGGGGGGGGGGGGGTCAGGGCAGGGGTAAATATGATTTTTATGTGTGTTATGAGTGTTATCATATGATTGTTAGGTGGTAATATTTAAAATTTATTGCCAATTGAGCCTACAGAAGCAGTATGAGGGGACGGGACATCAGGAAAGTTGACATTAGAGGAGTAGTTTGAAACCAAGCATTTGACAAAAAGGAGATGGATGATCAACAATTGGAACAGGTAACTACTCATCACAACACATCACACCGATCACATCAAAACGGAGGTTAGTGAAAAAACGTCTATTCCCACGAAAAATAAAAGAGTTACAATGTTAAATCGATTTTGATGGTTAGGCCATCATCAGTAACAAACAATAACTGAACACACATTAGAAAGGACACCGCTTATATAGTCACAGGTGAAGAGAGATTGGATCCCATTGGTCGAGAGAAGTGAAGGGGGATTATAGCTAATCAGATGAAGTGAAAGGAGGGGAAGAATTACTGGTTTCAGTAGTTTGAAGAGATAATTCCAAGCTTTATAGAAATGGACTTATCAGTGGTGAAATAAAACCTTTAAACATTTACAAGATTTGTCTGAAAATTTTCATCAAAAAAGGTGATTTATTTTTGTTTTAGATTAAATGTAAATTAATTGAATAATATCATTCAAGTTGTTCTACAATCAACTGTTCACACTCCACAAGCGCTTGTCGGAGGTTAATTTTAAAATATTGTAAACACGATTGTGAATCCATTGGTTCAATGGAGAATGATTCAATAAAACAAGCGTTAGCTAATTAGAATCTATAGAATAGGAATGAATAACGATCAATTTAAGTTTATCTTACCAGAAAAATAACCTTTTTGTAATGATTTGCAGCATTTTCAGGGTGGGTGTATCTATCATCATATAAACTCTCAAAAATTGATATAGGTGTTGAACTTGTGCACACAGTATAATTACTGGTGTACAGCCATTATTACTACAAGCTGGGATAATTTAAATCTTTACATAACTCACATCACGGAACATCTTTGCAGCTTCCTTCAGCCGCCCCAATTTACGAGCACACATTGCTAATCTTCTTTTTATGTAAATGAGAACATTAGTATCACGTCCTGCAAAGGATTAATTATGATTAGAAACAAGACACATATAGGGTTAGATGGGGTACGGTTTATAATGCTAAGGAATTAAATGAATCAACATTGAAAATACTGACTATGTTTTATTTCATTTTGTTGGGAGTTCTGGCAATTAGCTTCAGCAAACACTAATGCCTGTTTGAGTACTTTCTCAGCTTGTTGAATTGTAGTAGCTTCTTCTTCAGCCAATAATATATAGGCTGGTGCACATTGAGGGTTTTTCTCCAGAGCATCATGGGCAGCTTTAATTCGAGCAACAGGGTTTCTTTCTCTCCAAGCAGTTTGCATAACTAGAAACGAACAAACTTGCTATGAGTTCTGACATGGTAATACTGATGTTACAAAGAAGAAGCCTTGAAGCTTGTCCTTGAATTCTGTTGAACCTAACTCTTGGTGGATATTTCGTAGGAACTAAAATCTTAGGACAAATGAAGGAGGCGATGGAATGAGAAGTTTTTCCTTCCGAGGAAAAAGTCGATTATGCCTTCAAAACTCAAAGACCATATCAAGATTGGCAATTTAAAACACCATTTGTTGATAGTTAATGAAGGATATATTGACATCACAAGTTATGGATAATATATATTGTTCTTGGTTAGTGAACCTAAAACGATTCAATATAATATAGGCTCAAAACACAGTAATTTAGTAAACTACTGGACGGTCTACTGGATCCAAGTGTAGCCTCAGGGCGAGAATTGGGATTTGTTCAGGTGTAAACTAATAACATATTTACAACTGAAAATTAGTAACCACAGTTTTTAGGGTACTGAATTTGTTGATGGCGTGATAAGTTCACTGACTGCATAACTCCTTCAACAGTGCATAGAATTTTGACTCAAAGCATTTAAGGAAAATTGTGATTACCATATTTCACACCTCACTCTACAGACATTATTACCTAATATAATTATTGAATAGAGTTGATGTGTGGATACTATTCCAATAAATTGAGCAGAATGTTACAATGTAGTGAATACAACACACGTTTAAGAACCAGATAAACAAGAGCAGTGGACAAATCAGAAAACAGTTTGTTCAGACCTTGAAAATGGACAATGAGCAAATTGGAATATTGTAACATTAGCGGGGATTGAGAACTAACTAACAGCAGAACGAGAACATGCATATTATGGATACTATCTACTACATTCCGTTTCAAAATTGAGCAGACTGTTACAATGTAGTGAATAAAACACCATTTAACCCTTTGCGGTCGAAAGTTGAATTCCGATCGTGTCCACAAGGACGGGACCCGGTCAGGGACCGGCATTATGCATGTACCTTACAGGACGACTTATTACACACCATTATATCTTTCAAGGACGATAAGCTTTTTGCAATAGGTCACCTAAAAACGGTACATCACGTTTGAAGACATATTCATCAAATAAAAGCACAGATTACCTATTATTATTATTATTTTTTTATTGTAATCATTTCCCCAGAACAAAAAATCTGAAAAATTCTGGACGACGTTATTCTTTATTTATTTAGAGTGTCATGTTTGAGATGGGAATATGATGAGCAAGTTTTCACCATGAAGGAAAAAACACATTTTTCTAAACACAGAAAACTGGGTACAATGGATACCGCACACGAAAACAACACGAGGACAAGAGTTATCAGTGAGAAAATAATGATAAAAAGTCGAAGTTCATGTAGTAACCAGTCACAGAAAGGTTTCTCATATTCCTTCCCAATGGGTTCATTTTATCAATAAAGTGCTGCGATCTATTGTCAAAACCTTAAGTAAAACCTACTGAATTGCCCCCAATATTTAAAAAATACCAAGCTACCACCGGGTTTCGTCTGTGAAGACAAGAAAGGGCGCCGAGCAGTGACCGGCATTCGTCCTGTGAGACATCCCACTCTCAAAATGTCCCGTCCAAATGCGGATATTGCCTAGCCGGGTCCTGACCGGGTTTTGTCCGGAAAGGGTTAAGGATCTGACTAACAAGAGTAGAGGACAAAGCAGAAACCAGTTTGTTCAGACCTTGAAAATGGACAATGAGCGGGAATTAAGAAAGAACTAACAGCAGAACGAGAACATGCATATTATGCCTCAGAGCGGATCAAGCGAAAAAGTACAAACTTTCATATTCTGCTTTTCCTGCATCTGCTTCACAGGTGAAAAAAGTTTGATGGTCTTGTGCAGAGAGGTTCATGTCATAGTAAGTCAGCGGCTCTTTTTTGGAAGCCCAATAAAACCTCTGGTACTCAGATCCTCTAAATAAATTCAACGGGTTTCTCCACACTTTACACTCTGTAAAAGATACAACGCATGTTAATGTACGCATTATTCATAATTACTATTCACTCAAAAATGAAGCATGAGAAGTACCCTTGAGTACCATCATCGAGAGAGCTGGCTACTCTTGACTGCGTTCTCTCACTATTCTTGTAACTCTTCTATATATAAATAATGTGCAAAACCAAAAGCATCCCCCTCCCCTCACCATGCTAAGGGGCATGAAGAAGAGTGGAAGGAGGTTCACTGAAACTCAGCACACCTCTGCCCACACTCCAGAGCTTCTGTGTATCAAGTTATGAGGTAGTATGTTAGTAGTGGGTAGAATCTGAGGCATGTAATTGATTCTTATTAGGTCAGCTTGATTCAAAGTCAGCCATTGTCTGGGATATTCATCCATATTGAGAGTACATAGGGCAGTTTAGTAAATTTTTACGAAACAAGAGCCTGGATCCCCCCTGTGGAGAAAATGAATGTGACATTACTGATTTGGATGAGCAGCGCAACAAGAAGCTAACGTTTTATGGTCTGGCTACTGTAGCCCTTTACAGGGCACTTGTCAGAGGGGTTCTCAAGTACTTTCGCCAATTTTTATTGACAGCAGAAAATAATACAATGTTGACTAAATCTGTCCGGAATAAGTGAAAATTACAAGTATTTTATTCATATATGCATATAAATTCTTGAACGTAGGTGTTTGGCCCTATCCAAATTTGTATTTACTGCCACGGGACTGGAATGGAGTTAGAGGCTTGTTTTCTAAAGTTTCCGCTAGTCTTTCTATGTCCCTCTAAGTTGAATTACTCCCTTTGTATACTACAAGACGGAACTATAATAATTTTCCTTTCCCTAATTATTCCCACATTAGTTCCCGATCTGAACTCCCACAAGTGCAGTGAAACTGATAAATTAACATCAAACTTGCTGTGTAATTTCTTATCATGTTACCACTTTATTGAACACTAGTGCTATTAACAGTCCTGGGGACTGGGCGGGCAAATATCGCAATTGTGTTTTTCGTGCCCCATTAAGTCTTCTTGCTCTCCCATATTAACGTCCTTTTTAATTGCGTAAATAAAACGTTATTGAGTCTGGATCCCGCAAAACAAAGTGTTTTTCTATTGATCCCGTTCAGTAGGTACACACTTCACAGCTTTTCAGACCTGCCAAGATAATTCGAAAATTTTGACCTCTACTCACTAACTCGAAATATTACAAATTCAGAAACATCTTCCAGTTGAGCAATTGTCTTAGATTCTTTAGGTTCAAGATATAGTCTCAAACCAACAAAGTTTCTCTTTTTGAAGAGAAGTTGTGGATAAACTAGGGTACCTAATTAACAAACATAACCTATAATACAAACTGTTATCCACTACAAAACAATTGAAGTACAGTGATGTAATTATTTATAGTTTCTCAATCATTTAATTTGAACATATGATTCGGCAAAGTACTTTTTTGATTGGAACACGGACATTAACGTTATAATTATTCTACTTTCAAATCCCCAAATATTCTCAAAGTTCTATTCTCAAGTGTAGTTTTAGGGGAAATACTATGGAGGAGAGTAAGAGATCAGTGTTTCAATGAATGTTACCGATGTATTTGTTTGATACTTTTAAATGAAAATAGATTCCATCCTAAGACGTTTGACACTAACCACACTTTCCTGTAATAGGTAGTTTTCTTTCTACAATTGTTCAAAGTTAAGAGCGGGCTGCCAAAACAGCGCCATGTCCTTCGGCGTGAAAAGCTTTAACTAGCCAAGTTTGGCCAAGAGGAGCGAGTGACAAGAAAATCCGGTAGAGGTAGCTGGGTGATGAGCAACCGTGAAGGTAGGATGTATACCTGGTGATTGGGGTGGGTCAGCAAAGCCTCTTACCAAAATAACTCTGGGCCTAGGTGAGGCGAACGCCCTCGGAGCCCAACTGAGAATCCGACTCGGCCCTCATTCTACACCCTTGCCGGGCATATATTGACGTTTTTCACCGATTTGTCTTGTCACACAAAAATGAGTTTGACATCGGGCTTTCATGTTTTATCCACGCTGAATAAAATGGTGTGCTGCACACCCTTATCGGATTAGCTCAAGTCGTCACTAATGGACTAATGACATGTTTATTACATAGATGTACGCGCATTCAAACCTTGTAATGGTAGTTTAGATGCCTTGAAAATATCTATATTTATTTCAGCATGGTAGCTCGATTAGGAAAAAAAATTATAAAAAAGTAAGGACAGGTTCCGTCAAAAAAATGGATGTCATTTTGTCAAAGGGATGGTACATTGATGGCACATTGTTTCATCAAAGAAACGCAAACTGTTTCATCAAAAGCCCAAGCGACCCGATCTCAGATTTTGGGAGAAACGGGACCCGATTCATAGTTCGCAGGCGGGAAGAGTGGTCGAAGTTAGTGGCATCTAGCGTAAAACCCCTGAACTTCCTCGACGCCCACCTCGCTTCGGAAGTTTGAAAAGCCATCGAATCGCAAATTCAGTTTCCCGATCACAGAACTTCATGAAAAATCAACCGATTTTGTCGTTTGAACACTTAAATTGAAGCGTGAAATCTAAGGAAGACATCCGTCAGGGCAGATTTGCGATAAATCATCATCCAATAAAGCAATCATCACTCGAATAGAGTAACCCTCTTAGCAGTGACTATGTTGATGAATTGCAGCTTCTAGTGACATTTTTCTCAAAAAACGCCTCGACGGATTGCTAAAGATTGGTTTAACTTGAAGATTTTAAGAAAAATCATGGAAATCGGTGCATGATTCGAGGATTTATGACGTCGGGAAAATAACGTTGATTCCTTATGGGAGCAGAAAACATGGCCGACACCACAGCCTGCTCTTAAGTGTGGTGGTGATGTCACAGAGGCCAGGGGACCCTGCCCAGGCGGAAGGGCTGCTGTGACGTCACCACCACCCTAAACTTTGAAAAATCGTAGAAAAAACTACTTATTGGAGGAGAGTGTAGTTGGAACTCACAATCTAAACGTGGAAAATAGACTATTTTAAAAAGTAGAAGTAAGTACCTTTTCACACCCATGAGTAACACTCATTGTGACAACTAACCATCATATACGTACATATGTTGTGATATGCTTGTCCCCAATGGAGTGGAATCAAGGCATTCATTAAAATGAACAATACATCATCATAAATTGAATAATTAATTAATAAATCTTCAAGCCTTGTTATGTCCCAAAAGCTTACATCAGATATTGAGACTGTTTGAAAAGGCCATTACTCTCCAGGGAAAACGTCAAAATTTGTAATGACAACATATTTCCTCTTATTGCTGTATACGAAAACGAGTTTAGTATAGGTAATAAAAAATTTTAATGGAATACGTGATCATATTAGTTACCGGGAACAGATTGTAGAGTGTTATTTGTAACACTAGTAGAGGCAGCTGACTCATTAGCAGTTTCACTCCCACCAATCCAAGGTGATATGTGGTTCAGAGAAACTTGCTCAATGAATGAAGCACCATATTTTCGAAAGTACCACCATTCAAAAAGCTAAAAAACAAAACTGTAGATAAGTATAACTCAGATCATAAATTAAATTAAAGTAATTTGTGATGTTGAGATGTTTCCCTACGAGGGACAACTGAAGATATTAGCTAGGAATCAGTTCTTCTGAAGAGGCATAAAATCTTGAGCCCTGTATCAAACCGCACTCTCTTCCATCACATTTCAAGGGCTATGCTTAGATGAATATATTTTCCCTCTTTCTTTCAACATCATAAACAACCCATTTGCTATGGGTGCAAATGGTTTTGCTATGGGTACTGCCTTGCTGGAGACACATAGATGGATGGTTCCCCCTACCAAAGTCTTTTCAGTAAGCCCTCACACGCTAGGGATCACAATCTTCTGTAATTCCCTCGTTTCATCACAGTCTCAGTCCAAATATGTAATGATTATATTTGAAGAAATTATACTTTCAAACTTATTTTACATCAAGTTTCAAAATGTACAAAGTGAATTAATCAGGAGTTTTATGATTTATAACAAAGATTTGTAATGGAGCCAAACAATTGTTTTCCTACCGATGTTTCCAACATTAATCAGGGATTACTGCAACCAATACAAAGATGATAATATGAAGCGTAACAACCACATCTCATACTCATTGTGGCGTCTCAGGAAAACATTTTCTGTGAATCTAACAGTAGAAGGCCCAAAAATACAAAAAGCGATACCAACATGAAAAGGAGGGCTTCAGTATTTTGATCCCTTAGCTACGTGAAAACACATAGGTATCATATAAGCCACAATACGTTTTCACTATAACGTAGTGCTCGGAACAAAAGGGTTAAGGGAGTTCAGTACCAGAAAATTATTTTTGAACTTCTAAACTTTTAGGTAGAAGACTTTAGGTAGAATTTATGTGAAAATAAATTGCCTTCCTCTTTCTAACGCTGGTGTAAAACATGGAAAATCGGGAATAAAAATTCAATCAGGAACTAGACTATTTTAGAATTAGAGAATTAGAAGAATTAGAATTAGAGAATTAGAAGAATTAGAATTGGAATTAGAGAATTTTGGCAATAGTTCCAATGAATTCTTTGTAGGATGCAACTATTACACTCGACGGTAGCTGTACACCGGCCCGTGGTTCCCTCCAGCGGCACTAGTCTCCCCTTTTATCAGACTGGGCTTGTATGATCCCTCCGACCAGTAAATCTACGGATTTATCCGTATGTCAAGAAAAAATAGATTTATTGGTGAGGAGATTGTGTACCACTCAATCCCTTAGTAAAAATGATGATTAGTTGGGCATGTAGATCAGAATGATGTGTATAGTTTGGTGGTCTGGATGCTCGCAAGCTCGCATCTCAAAAAGACATAACATCAAGTAGTCAATCCCTTAGTAAAAATGCAGATTAGTGGTGAACATGTAGGTCAGAATAAAGTGTATAGTTTCGTGATCTGGATGCTCGCAAGCTCGCATCTCAAAAATAGATAACATCAAGTAGTCAATCCCTTAGTGAAAATTCAAATTAGTTGGACATGCAGGTCAGAATGACGTTTTAAAAGTATATTTCGGGAGTTGTACGAGCAAAAAAAAACATGTCCACTCAGCAGGTTTCGAACTCACGACCTTCGTCACGAGGCCAATATGCTAATCTATGAGCTACGACTCATCTATCGTTAATGGAGACAATCACAGTACTTGACCATTCAGTAGGGAGGAGATAAAAGGCGAGACTAGCGCTGCTGCGCGGCAGAGGAGGGAACCACGGGCCGGTGTACGGCTACCGTCGAGTACTATTACTAATTCATTCAAAAAATGTATTAGATGATGAGGTATCTAAACGTTGAACTCGTCATATAAGTATTGAGAACAATTTGAACTATCTAAGCTTGGTCTCAATTAAGTTGGCTTACTTTCATTTCATTCAGCGTGCAAATACATAGCAAATGATACCCCAAACGTTTTTTTAAAACCAAATCTACGACTTTAAACGATTTTTGAAAATTTCTAAATCAAATTTGGACTACATATTCTCGATTGATTTTGCTGGTCAATGAACTCCAGCTAGGGAATTGGTCAAACCACGTGAGTGCCAAATATGAACCCATTAGCAAGATTCATTAGAAAGTAAATAATAATGGATTTCTAATATAATAAGTAAATAATCATTCTAAAAGTAAACAATTGCAACACCTTCATTTTTAATGAAACCAAAAGTTATCTAATTGTTCTAAAGTCACACAACTGAAACATTGATATAATACAAGGAGTATCAAATTCTAAGGTAACAAATCATTATAATGCAGGTGGATAGAGAATCCCATTGGTTAAGATCAAAATTATAGTGCTAAAGAAATAATGAAAAGTAAGTGAATGGATAAAAAATTACAGGTTATAAAAAATAGACAGGTTATAATAATTCAGTACTAAACTCACACCAGGGTTTTGGTTTTGTTACCCATGTCTATTATACTATGCCATGTGCATGTCTTAGCTTTTTGTCTATTTAATAGGGGGAAAAAAACTGTTCAGCCTAAATAAAGCATAGAGGAAACTTCTAACTCTTCTTATTATGTACGGTAGAACCTCAGTTGCAAGGAGTGTATAATTCTCATGAAAACCAGAGAATGTTGAACATGTAATGAACAGTGAGCATAATTTAATGAAAGTCAACACAATTCCAATGAGGAATGGAAGAGATAAGGAAACTCGGGAGTGCTGAGTTAATAAATGATATGGATAATTAGGAGAAAAATAATATACATACCAATATGAGTCCTGATATAAGTGAAGATGTTCCCGTTAATGCCACATAGAATTTAGGAGTTAGGGTACTCAAAAACATGGTTGCTGAAACAAACAAATTGTGATAAGCAGAAATAATTCACACAAGTAAATAGACGCTGCACCAGATGACTAGGTAATAGGAAAAGTTCAGCAAACAACCAATACATCAAGGTCTCATAAAAAAGTGCCTTGATTTTTTCATCAATTTCAACGAAAAAATGTTTTGGAAAATGAAAGCATAAATGCTAGAAAAATACAAACGATTTATAAGGTTTTGCTGCACAACTGGGATTTATTCGAGTATTATATTAATTTTCAAAACCGCTTAATACCTACCTAATTAAAATTAATTAAAAAGCTACCTAACTGGCAATCCCAAAACGAATGGAAGACTGTTCTAGATTTCCACACATACCGAACTCAAAGAAAAGTTTAATCAGTTTATTGGAAGTTTAATAAAATTATACTAGAACTTTTTAATGCAATAGTTTTTGAAGCAAAGGACTTTAGAATCAAAGTTTGGAGTCTCTCCTGATGGCGTATAAATTCAGGTCATGCACAGATTTATTGCTGATATTTTAAACAAATAAGGGCGTGTTCCACATATTAATACATTATGAATTAGTAACTCACAGTCCCACATGATGTCTAAATTGCTTGTCTCCTCCAGTGTCACAGTTCCCTCTCAACGCCAAAGGTCAATATCCTTAAAACGAACAACAGAAATTAATCAATATTACGTACGCACATGAACTTTCAAATTATACACTTAATAGCAATACTTAGATAAACCAATTGAAGTAGAATATGATGCTAAGTCCCTCAACACTCTAGTCGTGGTTTTAGACAAAGAAACATCAATAGCACTCTTATCAATTGATTACAAGTAAGAAAAGTAAAGTGGAACTTCACACTTGACGTTCTACTAAAAATAATATTACTTCGTATTGATAAACCATTTCATGTACCTAGATTATTACAGTTGATTATTAATGTTACGCTTGTTAATTTCCCGTAGTTGTACCAACGCGAGTTCAAACTCCTGTCGAGGTATCAAATATTTTTGGGCTGTTGCAGTGGGGCAGTCGAAATAGGACCCGGAATCATACTAAACAATAATTATTTAAATCCCTCTCGAGCCAAAAGACTGTAAACATCACATTTCCTGCGTTAGCACCTTTCACTTTGTCACCCACATGAATCAAAACACACCGTGACAATGACCTCACTCGATTGCTGACTTATTCCAGTGAGCATCTGCTGAGCCAGTGGCCTGCAGTTTCACTTTGTCATTTGTCCGACCACAAACCAGCCAAGACGGCTGGTATTTGACTCTGCGGAAATGTTGTGCTCCAGGAAAATGACTCTCACAGCCTAAAGGCCGCCATTCACGATGGAGCCGGCTCACACACGGGTAGACAGCCAGTAGCGTTTCCTCGTTCTTCGGTCCTGGTGCTGTGCTCTTGAGCATCTGACCTCACCAATTCACTTCATCATCACTTTATCAATTGTACCTCTTCAATTTCACTTCAGTATGAACAACGAGGAACTTGTTAACTTAGCTACCGCTGCAGTTTGCATTTATATGAAGAAGAAAAAGAAACCAAAAAGGAAGTGGCAGAAAGAATGGTTTTCAGCTCGAAATAAATTAACCCATGTCAGGTTGACAGTATCTCTATTAGCACTGGAGTCTACTGAACGGAAAAAATCCAAAAAAATCGTCAAGCACTTTCTTCCTTTTGATTTTGTCATGGTATGACGAGTGCGTCACTTGCCACAAGCATGGTCTCTCCCGGTATTTTTCAATCACCTCCAGGACGAAGTCACGGTCACTCACACTTGCCATTGTACACGTTGCTGTCACCTCGCCGTCTAGAAGTACACTGAAAGGATTTTGGCCTGGGGGATGAACCACACACGGAAGAGCCAGTCAGTGGAGCCGGTCCATTTGGCGTGCCGATCCCCACTCACGGCAAGTCCACTCGATGGCTCCGTGGCTTGGCTCCATGGATTTTGGCCCGTTTGAAAATCCAGCAAGGCCACTAGGAATTTCCCCACATACGGTGGAATATGGATCAGCCCGAGGCCGTTTGGCTCCGTCGTGAATGGCGGCCTAAAGAGGTTTGATCACCCTGGCCTCAGCTCAGATCGTTGGAGTGTTGCAACTACAGGAAATTTCCCGTAGTTGTAACAGCGCGAGTTCGAACTCCTGTCGAGGTATCAAATATTTTTGGGCTGTTACATTAATAATATAATAACAAGGAGCAAGCAAACTAAACATGGAGAAAAAGTGAATTTTCGATTTATGCCAGGAACCCAAGACTGATGATGGCACTCCGTTCGGTGGAGGTGGTTAGTTTGGCTCCCCTTGGAATCATGACACTTGCAGTGTCCCTTTGGACACCTTTTTTAATGGCGCTAATGACCCTTATGGTTGCTGTGCGGCTTAAACCACTAAATAAAAAATATATATTGCTCCACCAATCACGATGCAATTCATAGGGATTTTGCCTGGAACATATCCCCATCTACTTCCCGAATTTGGACGAAATCGAATCAACAGATGATGAGAACTCGACGTTACAATAAATTAACGTTTGTGCGTGGGAACAAACTACTATTTATGTAATGGCAATGAAAGTTATAGGGGACTGTCTAGAGGCTACCCCGAAAAATGATGAATAGGAACCAACTAGGAACAAGAAACTGGAAGCCATAGAGGTAGTGGAAGTCAAGAGGGTCAACAGTGGTAACAAGTACCCCACCAAAGGCGCCATATAGCCTAGCCCATCAACAAGTCAGTGGAGCCCTTGGGTAATAGATGATTAGACCAAAGATAAATTAGGGGTGGATAGATGATGATGAAGGATTGATCGATGATAAGGGGGGGGGGGGGGCAACCTTAAGAAGGGTAACTTGCACCCTAAACCCAAACTCAAAGCCAGCTTCATTACTTAAGCTCTCACATTCGTTTTTTGAATCCCCATGTGTTTATTTCCTGGGGACACTTCAAGCAGTAACTAGCGTCAGGTCAGGGATTTCGTGACATGCCCCCCCCCCCCCCCCTCCTCCTGCACTGTACACCTTCATGTTGACCTGTGGCGTAGTAATAACAATGTATTTAAAACAATCAATAGATACGTTGTGTTCTCTCTGGCGCAAGTAATAACCACTCTTTCATGAACACTACTGGTATTATGCTGTTGCATAGTTATATATACTACTTACAGCCTGCAGGAATCATATATTCTTCAGCTATGTACTGAATATAAGTTTTATTGTTTTGCAACCAATTTCACTTAGTGCGTTATTTCTTCAACACACTTTGGTCCCTTTGATCTTTCATTCCATCCTACGTATTTCCGATCTTTTTTTCGACATTGATCTTCACAACCCCCTTGTCTTAATTCACGTCTTTTAATGCCGAAAGTTTAGTGGTAGAGTCTGAAATCAAAGCTCTATTTCAAACTTTTACCCTGAAAATTTGCAAAACATTGGACAAGTTTCTCAACATCTCCCCTTCATATTCTCTTGCTCTTCATATGTTTTTCACAGTATTTAATTTGTAAAATGCCTACAAGGAAATTTTGGAACTCTTGTTGCAAAGTGATGGTGAGGACTTTTTTGTTGTTGTTGAGGAATTTCCGTTTTTCATCTCAGTTTTGGTTCATTTTTCTAAAAAAAAAAAATAAAAATACACTGCCAAGGAAATGGCACATGAGCTTCCTCGTGACCTTCACAGTACGTTACCATTAAATTCCAGAAAACTAGAAACGACCGGTTCTGGTCTCAGGGAAGGGTTACTAATGACAAGTTGTCATTGACAACTGATCGATTCGAATTCTTGGCGGGACTGTGTCACTGCGCTCCAGCGGATTTTTGAGGAAAGCGCCCTGAAAATCTGACCGAAATCCGTTCAACATTGACCGAGTTATGACCGTCACAAGGAATTCACGTTAGCGCCTGCACAGAAGCTACCGTTGATTCGATCATGATGAAGTTGATAGGGGACCATCTAGAGCTTAACCCGCACGATCCCTGAAAATTTGGTTAAAATCGGATCAAAATTGTGGAAGTTATGGCTGTTACAAGGAAATGTGGACGGACAGACAGACACGGAACCAAATTTGTTCAGGAGGCTCTGAAACGCAAAATGCGAGTGGAAATTTTGATTTTGGAGCCAAATTTTTTTTTTTTCATTTCAAAAGTGAAAACAAAGCTTCCGCTGCCTTGCAGTCTCGGAAGCAAAACTGCTATTTGAGTAACTTGATTTGCCTCACCAACATTATACGCTCAACTTCACATGCTTTAACCCTTCCTCCAGGTGCAATAAATGAATGCACATATATTGACGATGATCCATTTTTTGACAAAAAATTGAAGACATTTTGGAAAAAAACAAAACAAAGTTTCAAAGAAAGAATGTACACGGACGTGCAATTTTTTGGCCGCAAACTGGGAACGGAGCAACCCTTTGGAAAATGAACGTGTTGGAAGAAGGGAACATCACACCCATGTGCGTCAACAGCGTGGATGGAAAGAAAGGCCATTTGCACTGATGATTTGAAAGTGTCAAGGTATTATTCCACAATTGAGCCTCCCAATTGTACATCTATACAGCATTAGAACGTACAACAAAACTTGAACGAACTGGTTGCAAGGGGTGAATGAGAGGGGAGGAAACTCAAAACCCCCAAAGGGTGTAAAGCCTCCACTTTTCCACTATTTATAACTCTGCTATTCTTCATTTATTAAAAAAATTCATTGAAAAGGCCACTTTTTCTAGTTTCAACAAAAAATGGTGGGAAAACATGTCTTATCGAAAGATGCATAAGCTTTCGCAATAAAAAGTGGGGCTTATAACAAAGTTTCTCATTAGTGAGTTTCTTTAGTATACGCCCTCACTTCTTACTGATCATGATAAGGTATGACTGAGTTTTCCCTAGGGATTTTCTCCACGCTTTCCCCACCAATATTCAGAATCCAGTTGCAACTCACTTAAACATTGACCAGGGCCGTTGCATGGTTTGTAGGCGCCCAAGGCAAGACTGTACCCCCCCTCCAGAAAACTCGTAATTTTGTTCTTAGTCGAATCAGATACTACATCCTTGGAAACGATGTCGTATCTCCTGATGATATTTCCAATATGGCTCATGCCGATCTTCTCCGGTTTGCTAAAGCATGGGTGGAAAAGGTTTTTGCAAAACTTTTTTCATTAGGCTAATGCAGCCTTGGGGCAATCCACAATAGATCCTTTGGGTCGCAGTGGAGGTTTACTGAAATACATCATCCAAAGTCCCTCTATCAATTAAAAAGAAAAAAAATCTGGAAGAGCCGCTTTCCAGTTTGTGCAAGTTCCTTGTGGCCTGCGAGCATGTGGCAACGAAAGCAAAAATGGCGGTAGGGACAACCCTGTGCTTGCTTGACTGAGGAAGAGTTTCGGGCTGGCACTGGAAGATGACTCTGTTCCAGTCTTTGGGTGAATCGGTATTGTTTTATGGGGTCGAGGTATGGGGTCCAAGATATCTGGATGCAGATGAAGTTGTCCAAAGCAGATTTCTCAAGCGTCTCCTTCACCTTCCAATGTCTACACCGGGGCATTACCTGAGAATGGAAATGGACTAGCACTCAATGATTAAATGAATGGAATGGTTAAATATTGGTTGAGAATCAGAGGAATGGGTGAGAGCAGACTTCCGAGGCTCTGCCTGGAACAGTTGATGACGCTAGACACCCTCGAGTGTAACTTGCTGAATCTAAATTGGATTTCACAGCAACGTACACTGCTGACAGTGATTGGCAGCAGTGATATATTTTCTCTAATGGATGTTGAGACGATTAGATCTAGGTACTCAGATATATATGAGCGATGGGAGAATCATTAGTTTTGCATTGATGTTGAGAGTTGCATGAATTCGGGTTATAACGCGTATTTCCCGAAAATATGCAATTTTGGCTCGAGTGCTGCCCCCTACATTGGTTTGCCAGGTTATATACACGAGATCTGTCCGGAAAGTGTATTATGGTCATAAGTGTAGTGTATTATATGGTCATTGTATGTCCAACAGGATGTGAAAAACTAGAGTTTCCACATCCATGCACCAACGCATATATTGCTATCCGCAAAATGAAATACTAAGCGACCTGATTCCTACTTGTACTGCAACGATCCACAGACTTTCAAATAACTATAGGTATGACTGCATCAATTGACACGATTCGAGATCTCCAACATTTCAGAGCAACTTCAATAGTCATTACCACAGGACATATATTTAGGAAATATGATTAGTATCGTCGAAGGATTTCGTAAAGAAATGTTTAGCTTACCTGTCATGCAGGAATTCAGATGTTCGAGTAAGTTGTAAGATGTCTATTTTAAAGAAATTAACGTGGTAAAATCATTCTGTCCTAGGTACCTGGCCTACAAGAAATAAGTACCCATACTTATCAGTGCAACAGGATCAAATATGAATTGATCATATCTTAAGTAGTCAATATCTGCAATTATTATTCAATCACATTTCTTAAAATAATTTTAATGAAGGAGTATGCACCTAGACAGGTACTTTTTCGGACGCTAGAACAATTTGGTAGCGGCAAGACGCAGGTTATTATTATTTGTAAACACTATAACCAGCGTGGAGGTTACCATTTTTGTTGTTGGCGTGAACAACTGTTTATGTTCTGAAAATTGTTGGGATAAACGCAGCATGGCATAACGGGAATCTGCATAGAGCTAGAAAGCGAAAGATGTTTGTAATGGGAACACAATAACAACCCAGCTCACACTAGTTAGTTTAGTGTTCACATCATACGCGTCGCTGCCGTCGTTCATGGCATCGGAATGTCTGACGAAAACTGAAACCAGAAAAATAGCCCTCCATCTTATTTGAATCGTTTATTTCAGAAACCACCTAACTGCGCTTTTTACATCTTTTGGAAAACTAAAAAAAATTTTGCAGCTTAGGTCTAGTCTCCTTCAAATATTTTCTTACCAAATCAAGAACATGCCATTGGAATTATTTATTTTGTTAAGTAAATTTTATTTTTTCCTTCAAGTTTTTGAGTTATACATTTTTGAAAAATTTTCCCTTAGGTGGTTTCTGCAATAAATTAATAAATACTTACAATGTGATTTTAAAAAAATTATTATTGAAATTAAGTCAAACGATCAATTTTGGTTTATTATTTCCAATAATAAGCCTATGTGATCGTGTAGCAAAAAATTTGTATAGCCCCCCCTCAAACTTTGTCACTTTACGTTTCAAGGTGCGTAGAATCCAAATTTGAAATGACTGTCCGCCGCTCGCCGTCCTGGCCATAATAGGCCTAAGAATTGACTTTAAAAACCCGTTCTTTCGCACATAGACTCCATTTGGGGTCTAGTTGGTCCTAACGTTTAACCATCCCGATCGCTTTACTCGCATAGATGCTATGGGCCAAAAACGGGCGAAAAAGTGTCTTTTTCAAGGCTTTGAGAGTTAGACTTACGCACGCACGCCTGGCAGGGGGTCAGGGTGGGTGGTGCCGGGGGGGGGGGGGGGGGGGTGGAGTGAGAGGAGGCGCCGCGGCACCTTGTGGTGTCTGGGGTGACTAGGGGCGTAGCAGATGAGTGTAGGAGAATGGATATTTATTACTTTTACGTGTTATACCCATATAATACACCGCGGCACCATGAGGTGGGTATGGCGTTCCTTCGAGGCACGAATATATGTTTTTTTCTAGGTCATAGGTATTTGTGTGTTAATACCAATGCTTTTCCTACGCATATTTAATAACATATCCTCTCGACTTTTCGTACGTACTTAGATAATGATATTATTAAGGCAATAACTATTTGAATAGATAGGAGCTCAAATCGAGAAATATAAACATGCGTATATAATTATAGAAGTATAGGTTGTGGCAAGTCGAAATAGGACACGCCGAGGAGTCTGGACGGGCCTTATGACGTACGCGAGCCAACTAAACCTACGATCATACTCAATTGAAAAAATAATAAACCTTTGTGAAATAATTTGCAGCGTTTTTTTATCTGTTTTGGTATCAAAGGTAAGTGACACACTTAAGTATAAACAAGAGTGGTTTCTACTAGGCAAAACGGAAAATACTCGTTCAAGTAGACTACATGCTTCAGTGCGCTTGGGCTACAGCGACGGCGCTTGCGTTCTTTCTGAAATAAACGGATTCTTTTCAAGGCACTCTGCCTCAAGGGATACAGCGATGACCGCTTTGTAACCCCTACAGCGGATAAAAATACCCCGTAATAAGAACTAAACTACGACTAGATGATCCTTACAAATACATAAATATTATCGATAAATATATAATGATAAATACTATATATATTAGTTAAATAAAGGTCTCCTTTTCTTCCACAAATTACTGATATCACCGCCCACTGAGCCACCTTCCTCGCCAAGCGAACCTTTTCTCATCATCACCTTTCTTCATCGACATTCTTTCTTTGCCCATCTCAACCATTAAAACTCAACTTTTCCGTCACCTCTGCTTGGGTACCCCTCAATAACTCATTTTGCCTAACTATGTCTGTGGTGAAGCAGTGTGACTCTCTATTGTGGTGCTCTGGTCATCGTTGGTTGTTTACTCATTTCTTATAATTATAATTAATTTAGGTACTACCTGTTCACTTTTTGCTTCCGAGACTGCAAGGCAGCGGAAGCTTTGTTTTCACTTTCGAAATGAAAAAAAAATTTTCGCTCCAAAATCAAGATTTCCACTCGCATTTTGCGTTTCAGAGCCTCCTGAACAAATTCGGTTCCGTGTCTGTCTGTCCGTCCACATTTCCTTGTAACAGCCATAACTTCCACAATTTTGATCCGATTTTAACCAAATTTTCAGGGATCGTGCGGGTTAAGCTCTAGATGGTCCCCTATCAATTTCATCATGATCGAATCAATGGTAGCTTCTGCGCAGGCGCTAACGTGAATTCCTTGTGACGGTCATAACTCGGTCAATGTTGAACGGATTTCGGTCAGATTTTCAGGGATGATGTGGGTAAGGCTCCTTGAGGTCCCATAAGACAATAATCATAATTGCATTAGCGGTACGCTCTGCGCATGCGTGAACGAAATATTCTTGTTACGGTCCTTGCAACAGCCGAAATTTCCACAATTTTGATGCGATTTTCTTCAAATTTTTAGAGATCGTGCGGGTATAGCTCTACATGGTCCGCTATCAGTTCCGTCATGATCAAATCAACGGTAGCCGATTTAGACGAAATTTTCAGGGAACATGCGGACTACATCCTTGATGGGCCCATATTAAAATCAAAATTTTCCTTATTAATTTCATTTATTATATGTACCATTCAGCTTCCAATTTCCCACCTTATTAATTTCCTGATGCCAGAACCGGTCGTTTCTAGTTTTCTGGAATTTAATGGTGACGTACTGTGAAGGTCACGAGGAAGCTCAAGTGCCATTTCCTTGGCAGTGTATTTTTTTCTCTTGTAATTGGGTTCGTCCCGTATTTTCTAAATAAATAAATAAATAAACAACATAATCGAACGTGGATATTTTCATCCTGGTGTAAGCAAAAAATGCCGCCCCATCCTTCCTGAGTTGCAGGAACAAATGGTGGAACTCACCGTATTGTTTTGTTCCCTTCTTGATGAATTCTCGGAACTGGCTTCCGTCCCGACGAATTCTTTTTCGCCAAGTAATAAAGCATTGCTGCATTATTTGAAAGAGATAAGTTATTCATAATATCGCGAAAAACAGAAAACGCAAAAATAGAAAAAGATTTAACATTCAGCACGAAGCAAAGGTACCTACCCTTGCAAGGATTCTAGACGCCTACTGTGGACACTATAGCGGCGCGCGCGTGCGACTTGAGGTCGCTCGAACGCGCGTGTCGCTCGATCGCGCTCTTTGGTCGACCACGGCGTCAGGGCTCCAAGTAAGGGGTTCTGCGAATATCTTTCTGTTAAATTAAATGTCTACAGGCTGAATGAATGAATGAGTTTTTTATTCCTTCATGATATACTACAGCATAATATAATTATAAAAAATAAAACATCAAATTAATTAGTACTTCCATGCATAAAGAAAATGAACTTTCATAGTTGAATGATGAATATACGTACATAGTATTATATTATAAACTAACAATTATGAGGTTGAAGGGTATACATGCCTGTAAGCATAGCTTGAGACGGCATGCATGAGCCAATTTCCTCATATGAGACTATAACAATACATATATTATAGGAATTACTTAACTATTGCCAGTGAACAACCATATTTTATGGTATGTTTTTGATATTATTTTATTAAAAGAGAAATTCGGATAATTCAAGATGAAATAAATATTTGAATTTATGAGTTAGGTTTTCAATAAATTAGTGAGTATAAGAAGGTTGTTTTAATTTGGAACTGGACTTGATTAATATGTCTTCTGTGAATATATATTTTTTAATTGTATTTAATGATCTATTTATAGAGTTGTAAGTGTTGGTGAATAAGGGATATAAAATTTTGAACAAATAATTAAAAGTTAATAGCATTTATACTTAGGACTATGCCCTGAAAATTTTGATTATATTCTCGGTAGCTCAAATCTATACGGCTTTCCTCTAGAATTCTGATATTATCTTTAAATTCATTTTTATTTTTCAAGATGTATCTGCACATGCTGTACGTATATAGTTGATGAACACTGAAAATTTCGAGGTCTTTGAACAAATTATACGTCGGTTCTCTTTTTTTTTTCTTGAAGCCAATTTTTAGGATTTTTTTCTGTATAACACTATTATAGGTACCACCCCATAGAGAAATCGCAAACTGCAACGAAAGGCTCCTTTATCTACCTAACATACCTACCAAATACACTATTGAAAAGAAAACAAAAATTTGTTTTTGTTAGATGAATTGGATTTTATTGCTTTACCAGTAATTATTTTCAATTTATCCTAAAGGATAAATCAAGGCTTTATACAGATTAGTTGGACATGCAGGTCAGATTGATGTGTATACTTTGGCGGTCTGGTTGCACGCAAGATCGCATCTCAAAAATACATAACATATAATCTAAGTAAGAAGTAATGCCCAGAAGACGAATTGACTGTGGGGGGGGGGGGGGGGGGGGTTACCGGAAAAGTACCTTAATAATACCTAGTCTATGCGCATGCGCATACGTGTATTTTTGTATTACATAGTTTTTCATATCAGTTGATCGATTTCGTTCAAACGCAAGGGGTTGTTTTTGTAGGAATATGTTTCTGTAAGATGCTGTTTGAATTACATCTCGATTGGTAGGGTTTTAAATATTGCGCACGTTCAAAACTAACATTATACTCCGAAACTAATGGAGAAATTTTCATGAAAATGAAATTCGTCAGGGTCTACCCCAAGACAATATCCAACCAATTCCATTGCCTTTATAATATACACTTCGGATAGTGAATTCAGCGTGATGCGCTCGAGGAAGTACGTAGAATTATCGCCCAATTATATATTTAGCGTACCTTCTTCTATAGCTTCCGAGTCTACCTACAGATAGCGGAAACATTGTTTTCACTTTCGGGAGAAAAACATTTGTGATCTCCAAAATCAAAATTTCCACTCGTATTTTACGTTTTAGACCATTCTGAACAACTTTGGTTCCGTGTCTGTCCTGTGTCCGCAAATATTTGTAACAAGCCTAATTTCCTCAGTTTTCATCCGATTTGGATGACATTTTCAGGGAATGTGCGGGCTAGAGAGTAAACGATCCTCTATTAGGAAGTTTCATTGTCCCTGACTTAATACTTCACTCTGCGCATGCGCAAACGTAAATTCTACTAAGCATCATTTTCTTACGCCCTAGCAGTCCGATCTCGCTCAAAATCGGATGATAGTTGGGGGATGACGATTTTATCATTATATATCAATTTCAACGTGATTGTATCATTAATAGCTATTGCGCACGCGCCAATGAGAAATCCTTGTAACGACCTTAATTTCCACTGTGTTCATCCGAATTTGATAAAATTGTCAGAGAATTCGTGGGTTAGGTTGTTGATGGCCCCTATCAGTTTTGTTGTTACCAAATCAATACTTTACTCAGCGCATGCGCAAACGTGTTCTATTATGCTCCATTTTTTCACACCCTTGTCGTTCGATTTCGCTTAAATTTGGATGATAGTTGGACGAAGACGATTTGATTACTCCATATAAATTTCAAAATGATTGTATCATCAATAGCTACTGCGCGCGCGCCACTGTGAAATACTTGTAACGACCTTAATTTCCACAGTTTTCATCCGATTTTTATGAAATTGTCATTTGATGCGCGGCTTAGATTGTCCCTATAAATGATCCCATCCCTATTTCATTGTTCTCAACTCATCAGTTCATTCAGTGCATACGCAAACGTAAATTACATTGAGTATACTTTTTTTAAATGAAAACGTATTGTATTTGAGTTTTGGGTTTATCGTGGCAGGGAGGTTTTCTTCACGAGATTTTTTTTCTTTGTTTCGAAATCCCTCTTCTCTTCAGTCTTCCATGTAGGGAATTCCTGCTCCGTCCTCCAATCCAAGCGATCTAATAACCTTCCTTGTGCCCCTTAGTCGAAGAGACACAGCTCTGATTATTGATACTTGGGTTCGTACCTTAACCCACCCTAACACTTGGGTGTACGGCTTGCCCCACTTCTCAGCTAGCGTACTTGCCATTCTTTTGAGAAATATTGCATATTCCCGATGGACTGCTCCGTCGCACGAACAAATAAGTGGCGTGAACGAACCTCGAAGGTGCTCAGCTGCTCTGTCATATTTTTCATGTTTTTTTCTTGCTGCAGACTGTGCCGTTGAGTCCCACGTTTGGGAAAGGTACGAGGCAGCGTCAGCATTTATAATGCGTGTGTCAAAAAACGCTGGCCTCGCCCTATCCCAAACTCCCTGGACTTTAATGTCGGCCACGAGCATCGGGCTTTCCTCGCTTGACTCCTGCAGTACAGGTTCCAGTGTGGCTGCTCCCCAGGCCATCCCGGCTAGTTTCGCACATTCATCTCGGACTCCATCATGTCCTCTTTTTACGAGACCCCCCTTCTTGCAGTTCAATGCATGGTTGAGGTCGAAAGAGGCATCGCAACCGTCACATCTGTTGGGAAGTTCGAGTGGGGTGTGTCCATAACGTAGAGCTAGGGCATCTCTAAATTGTGTTGGAGACAAATCAAGACCATCTGCCGCCATGGGTAACACTGTTAGCCATTGGGAATTGTTTTGGACCCGTTCTAGAACTCGCCTTTGTAATGGTTGCAGTCTACTCGTGAGTTCTGCACTCCTACGGGCTGTGACTTCATCCAGAAGCTTTTTTTCCTCCCTCAAGACATTGGCTACTTTGTTTAGGTGATCAATGTAGTTGAGAGGCCTGCCTGTTCGGATTGAGGTAACTAGTTCTTCTGTTGCTCGCATAGAGGCCCGGTAGGCTTGTTGTGCTGGCTGCACTGGATTTTTTAATCCCAAACCACCCCATTTGGCTGGGAGCTCTAGAAGGTTCCTTTCAAGGTCTCCTAGCTCACGTCCTAAGATGGTATACTTTTTTTTGTTTCTTAATTGACCAATTATAACGTTTCACGCTACTTCTTGATTTACTCTTTTCCGCTATGGAATTTTTCAAGATAATTTAAAACTTTTCAATGATCTATGCACTCAGGATACGTAAATGAAGAAGCTATGTGTCACACACAACTTGTTTGGCTTTCGATTCGGCTCTATGACTAATGACTTTAAATTACCTAATCACAACAGAAAAGATGTGTTATAATTATTATACCCTGCTGATAGAGGAAAAAACTCCCCCAAATGAGGCTTCGTTGTAATTTAAACAAAATAAAAATATTCAATTAACTTCGTACGTTACGAATCAATTTTGGTTTATTATTTCCAATAATAAGCCTATGTGATCGTGTAGCGAAAAATTTTTATAACCCCCCCTCAAACTTTGTCACTTTACGTTTCAAGGTGCGTAGAATCCAAATTTGAAATGTCCGTCCGCCGTCCGCCGCGCCGTCCCCCGTCCGCCGCGCTGTTCCCCGTCCGCCGTTCGCCGTCCGGGCCATAAAAGGCCTAAGAATTTACTTTAAAAACACGTTCTTTCGCACATAGACTCCATTTGGGGTCTAGTTGGTCCTAACGTTTAACCACCCCGATCGCTTTACTCGCATAGATGCTATGGGCCAAAAACGGGAGAAAAGTGTCTTTTTCGAGGCTTTTTTTGTTAGCCGTGTTAGACGCACGCCTGGCACGCTTGGCAGGGGGTCACGGTGGGTGGTGAGGGGAGTGAGCGGGGGGGGGGGGGGTGGAGTGAGAGGAGGCGCCGCGGCACCATGAGGTGGGTACAGCGTTCCTTCGAGGCATGAATATATGTTTTTTTCTAGGTCATATTTGTGTGTTTAATACCAATGCTTTTCCTGCTTTTCCAAAGCATATTTAAGAACATATCCTCTCGACTTTTCGTACGTACTTAGATAATGATATTATTAAGGCAATAACTATTTGAATAGATAGGAGCTCAAATCGAGAAATATTAACATGCGTATATAATTATAGAAGTATAGGTTGTGGCAACTCGAAATAGGACACGCCGACACGCCGATTCTCGTGATTCTTATTTTGTTCCATCAAGAATTCGATTTAGTTTTGGAACGTATGCCGGAGTTTCAGATTTCATAGTGAAAAAACTTAAACTGATCCTTCATGAGTTCATAGTTCCTAATACTGTTTTCTGAGTTAGCTATTTGGTACCAACGCTATAAAATGTCCATTAAACTTTGCTAAAAAAAGAAAAAAAATTATTGCGAGTTTTCTAAAAAAAATCTAGTCTTCGATTTTTTAGAAAAAAGTTGATTTAATCGAATCTTACATCGATTTGTATTCATCACTATTACAATGCGACCACCCTCTACACGATCGGTCCCACAAAGTAAGCGAATTCTAAAAGGATGGAATTCCGTAACTTAGGTTGTTTGAACGAGTGAACTTGAAACGGCTGCGTCCTAGAAACGAGATAGGTACTTACGTTTATTTCTTCCCGGAGGCGATATGATAGGTAGGTGCCTATACCTTCTTTGTGGATCCGCCGCCGCCCCTCGCTCCGACCACCCTACGCGATCCGCGAATATTACTTTTTGGCTTAGGAAAGCCTAGTGACGATGTTCATTACGATCATTCAAAGAATGTGAAAAATAAAAATTAGGTAAGTAGGGCATTTCATAGTTGCTGGAAATTTTCGTGAACAGTAGGTAGCATCCTAGAAACGGGATACGATTTATTCCCCCCCTGGCCATGATTGAGTTTAATACCTTCCGTGTGGATCTGCCCGTGTGCTCGCGTCCCGACCCCCCCCCCCCTCTCCACCACTACACGATCCGCGAACCTTCCTCCGCCATTCCTTGGAAAGATCTCAAACCGAACCAAACGCTTCCAGTTAAATAGCAAGTTTTCCTGATTCCAATCAAATTTGGTTGTTGGCTGCTTTCTACGACCCAGTTGAACGCGTCCATTCGATTTCTTTCCGCCTACTTCTGGAATTCCCCGAGTCTTCTTCAGGTAAGCCACTTCAAGTACCCTAGGGTAGAAACGAAGCACTTCGGTTTGAAGGGATATTCCTCGTACCTATCTGTTTTTGGATAACGTAGCAACCTATTTGAAAGTAAGTTGATGGTGGAATGGCAGTTGTCGAGACATTTTTGAAGTGAAAACTTCTTAGGCACGTTGAGCACTTATTGCATAGAGTAAACAACACACACAAACATATATATATTAATTGCTATGCAATTCTTAGGCCGACCCCCAATAATTTTTTATGTAACGTCCGGAACGAAATTAAAGATGATTTTCACGTACAACCTAGTAGTTGAGTAGTTGCTATAGATTGTGTCACAATTCCAGTGTTTTTCACGTACAACCCAGCCGTTTTTAGGGGAATGAAACTTCCGCAGTTTTCATCGCACAAAAATCGTTCGCCACTCGTTGGAAAGCGCTTGATTTATGTGATAAATGTTCACATTTCAAGCTACCAATTTCCCTCTCCTTACGTACCTGGCTACATTCCAAAACTAAGTTGATTCAGGCTAAGAATTGCATAGCAAATTATCCTCGTTTTCTACGCAGTTGAAAAGAGAAAAGATCCGGCGAGGCGCGAAGCGCCGAGTATATATATATATATATACTCGGTTTGAAAAAGGCAAAAAGCCGAAATATAAAAAATAGTTTTGTGACGTTATTTCTGTTATCTTTTCTAATTTTGTGATTGTAATCAAGCTCTTATAGAGTAATTTTCAATAAGTGATATAAATATATATATATATATATATATATATATATATAAGGGATGAGTCGATTTCCGATACCGATTCTCGATACCACCGATTCTTAGGCATTGGTATCGGTATCGAGAATCGATCGCCTAAAGCCGATACCGATACCGCCCGGTGATGGGCGTTTTGTTACACTACGGTACTATCGCAACCATCTAACAACGAAGAAGGTTGTACCGTGCAACCGTTGTGTGAAGTTAGCAGTTGCGAAACACGAATTGTCCAAAACACAACTTACAATTATAACTTTGTTTACAGGGAGGCTTGTGTTAGGTATTTTGTTTGTGACAACAGAAGCATTAGACAAAGCTATGTTTTCCAAGTTTAAAAGCCTAGAGCCAGTCTTATTTGGAAATACCTTACAGTTACCGACGAAAAACTAAAAAACCAAGTCAGTCTGCATAACTTGTTTTACTCAGAAAGAAATCAATCCTAGGCAATAAAAGTTGCCTATTAATTGATACTTGATAGATAACAAAAAATAAGGTTTTATTTTATCCATGTTTTGTTTTTATTTAAAAATTACCTCATTTGCAAATATATTGGGATCAATTTTTTGTAAGTATAAGTTATATGTTGTACTATGCGCCGATGGTATCGGTATCGAGAATCGGGAATCGATTTTTTGGTTTATCATTTCCAATAATAAGCCTATGTGATCGTATAGCAAAAAATTTTTATAACCCCCCCTCAAACTTTGTCACTTTACGTTTCAAGGTGCGTAGAATCCAAATTTGAAATGTCCGTCCGCCGTCCGCCGTTTGCCGTCCGCCGTCCGGGCCATAAAAGGCCTTAGAATTGACTTAAAAAATCTGTTCTTTCACACATAGACTCCACTTGGGGTCTAGTTGGTCCTAACATCTCGCCAGCTCGATCGCTCCACTCTCATGGGTGGTATGAGCCAAAAATAGGTGAAAAAGTGTCTTTCTTTGTATATTTCAAGTTGTATAGAAATTAGAGATTTATGAGTGAAAAGAAAATGTTAGCTATTAATTTTATGAAAAAAAAAAGAAGTATTTTAAATGATACTCTTCTATTCAAAAAGAGATTTTGGATTTTAGGCTATTTTTTGCAATTTTATAGATTTTTTAAAACAAAATTTAATGAAGTTCAAGTTTTTAGCATAATTTCGTACATAAATTGTTGAATGCTCTATTTCATAGTTGATAAACTTTATTTGACCAATCTTATGCTAAAAAATATCAATTTAACAATTCTAAGCCATTTTCAGTGATTTTGTCAGCTCGTTTTTTGAAATTTGACCAATTAGATGATATCAATATACAGTATAGGTAACACTTTTATGTGTTGGAAAGATGACTTGGTAATAAATGTTTTGTTTATCAACTATATTAAAAAGCGTAATATTGTGAGATTCCGCTGCTGTAATGGATTGAACCCATTTGTGAGGTCCGAAGCTCCGAGTTCCGATACTAAATATACTATAAGCGGCGTTTAATAATTATGGACCAGAGATCTACGTAGAAGGGCTGTCTAATACATAAATAATAAACCTTTGTGTAATAATTTGCAGCGTTTTTAGTATTGTTTGATTTGAAACAGCACTCGACTAACATGAAATGTGATAGGCAGGTCGACGGCAATATGAGAATATATGAGTAAATAATTTCGTATACATGAGAACATCTTCATTACAGCCCTGGATTTTGTCCATTGAATGAGCTTGAATCTTCATGAAAGGATAATATTCTGAAAGAAAATTTAATTCACTTTTCAATGGTTTGATTTATAGCCTTATTTTCGTTAAAAAAGCTATTGCAATGGCTCAAAAAAATTTAAAATACAAAATTTATTCATTGAAATCCGTTTTGAGGCATTCTGATACGAATCCTAAAGTTTAACGCATATATATATATATATATATATATATATATATATATATATATATATATATATATATATATATATATATATATATTCATGATTCAGGATTGTTGAATGACCAGTCTAGTCTTGATTTTTTTTTTACGACGCTTCAACCCAGGATCTGGGTCCTATTCGTGTAAATATATTATACTAGCCGCTCCGGCTCGCTACGCTCGCCTCCACGTCCAGCCGGGCCCCCCATTAAATTGCTCGCTTCGCTCGCAAAATGTGGCATGTAGGGAATTTAGCTCGCTTCGCTCGCAAAGTGTGGCATGTATGGAATGTTGCTCGCTTTGCTCGCAAAAAGTAGGTCCCTAAGGGTAGGTTTAACGTGTGTAGGGGATGTTGCTCGCTTCGCTCGCAAACGGTAGATCTCTAAGGGTAGGTTTAACTTTTGTAGGGGATGCTGCTCGCTTCGCTCGCTTGAGGAAGTTATACTGCCCACCCAACTTGGCAGACGTTTTTTTCAGTTGGGAATTCTTACAAACAAATTAAATCTTATAAAACTACGTGGAACCACAAAAAGATTATTCGGGGATGTTGCTCGCTTCGCTCGCAAGGTATTGCTGTATATGTGTAGGAAAAAGTCCGTATTTATTCTGTTGAAATGGCTCTCGCTTCATTCGCAAGGTACCTATGTGTACCTGCTCGCAACACCCAAACACCGAAACCTGTACCTCAGTCATCGAACCCCTTGACGTCTTCGTAGAGCCT
Source organism: Adelphocoris suturalis (assembly GCA_030762985.1). Lineage (NCBI taxonomy): Eukaryota > Metazoa > Arthropoda > Insecta > Hemiptera > Miridae > Adelphocoris > Adelphocoris suturalis. Next base: position 88,571,394 of record CM061045.1, read on the forward strand.
TCTCGCGTCCGGGGCACAATTAATTTCTCATATTGATAGCTTAGTCTCGCTTCCCTCTCGCATTTCGACCGACTTCCCGTCACTTTTTTCGATATCCGATTTCGGATTCAGATTTGTCGGGATCAAACCTTTATTTCGCCCGCGAAAACCGTTCCGAAAAACGTACCTTTACGGGGTATATTTTAATGGGAAAAAACCTAGTTTTTCGTCGGACTTTTCGAGAAAACGGGTCCGCACTCTCGCATTTTTTTGACGCATTTCCCGATACTTTTTTGGCGATCCGATCGCGCCGTCGTCTTCCTCGTAGGAAAACCTACGAAACCGGTATTTTTCCGGAATTTTCAACGGCTGTTTAGAGGGGTAGGGGAAGCGGGGAAATCCAAAAAGCGCACATTAATTCTTACTTCGACCCCCCTCCCGCCCTACGGCCCATGGTTCGGCTGGGATTAGACAATTTTAAATTCGCTCGTTCCACCTTTCGGAAAATCCCAAGAAGATCCCCCCACTCGTAGACTCCTCCCTCTCAGCCGTTTGGCCGTGCATAGACACGACAGACAGACAGACAAACGGAGTTTCATTCTTATAAATAGTACTAGCCGCTCCGGCTCGCTACGCTCGCCTCCACGTCCAGCCGGGGGGCAAGCCCCCCGGACCCCCCATTCAATTGCTCGCTTCGCTTGCAAAGTGTGGCATGTAGGGAATATTGCTCGCTTCGCTCCCAAAGTGTGGCATGTAGGGAATGTTGCTCGCTTCGCTCGCAAACGATACATCCCTAAGGGTAGGTTTAACTTCTGTAAGGGATGCTGCTCGCTTCGCTCGCTTGAGGAAGTTATACTGCCCACCCAGCTTGGCAGACGTTTTTTTCTGTTGGAAATTCTTACAAACAAATTAAATCTTATGAAACTACGTGGAACCACAAAAAGTTTATTCGGGGATGTTGCTCGCTTCGCTCGCAAGGTATTGCTGTATATTTGTAGGAAAAAATCCGAATTTATTCTGTTGACATGGCTCTCGCTACGCTCGCAAAGTGTGGCATGTAGGGCATGTTGCTCGCTTTGCTCGCAAACGGTAGATCCCTAAGGGTAGGTTTAACGTGTGTAGGGGATGTTGCTCGCTTCGCTCGCAAACGGTAGATCTCTAAGGGTAGGTTTAACTTCTGTAGGGGATGCTGCTCGCTTCGCTCGCTTGAGGGAGTTATACTGCCCACCCAACTTGGCAGACGTTTTTTTCTGTTGGGAATTATTACAAACAAATTAAATCTTATAAAACTACGTGGAACCACGAAAAGTTTATTCGGGGATGTTGCTCGCTTCGCTCGCAAGGTATACCTGTATATAGGTAGGAAAAAACCCGTATTTATTCTTTTGAAATAGGCCTGCAGGTAACATTGTGAAATACCTGACAAACCCCTTGACGTCTTCGTAGAGCCTTCTCGCGAACACGGCAAAATTAATTTCTGATGTTAAACGCTTCTTCTCGCTTCCGCTCGCGATTTGACTGACTTAACGTCACTTTTTTCGATATCCGATTTCGGATTCAGATTCGGCGGACCCAAAGCTGTATTTCGCCCGCGAAAACCGTTCCGAAAAACGTACCTATATGGGGTATATTTTAATCGGAAAAAACCAAGTTTTTCGGCGGACTTTTCGAGAAAACGGGTCCGTATTCTCGCATTTTTTTAACGCATTTCCCGATACTTTTTTCGCGATCCGATCGCGCCGTCGTCTTCCTCGTTCAAAAACCTACGAAACCCGTATTTTTCCGGAATTGTCAACGGCCGTTTAGAGGGGTAGGGGAAGCGGGGAAGTCCAAAAAGCGCACATTAATTCTTACTTCGACCCCCCTCCCGCCCTACGGCCCATGGTTCGGGTGGGATTAAACAATTTTAAATTCGCTCGCTCCCACTTTTGGAAAATCTCAAGAAGATCCCCCCACTCGTCCACTCCCCCCACTCAGCCGTTTGGCCGTGCATAGACACGACAGACAGACAAACGGAGTTTCATTCTTATTAATAACTAGCCGCTCCGGCTCGCTACGCTCGCTTTTTTCGGAAATGTGGCATGTAGGGAATTTAGCTCGCTTCGCTCGCAAAGTGTGGCATGTATGGAATGTTGCTCGCTTTGCTCGCAAAAAGTAGGTCCCTAAGGGTAGGTTTAACGTGTGTAGGGGATGTTGCTCGCTTCGCTCGCAAACGGTAGATCTCTAAGGGTAGGTTTAACTTTTGTAGGGGATGCTGCTCGCTTCGCTCGCTTGAGGAAGTTATACTGCCCACCCAACTTGGCAGACGTTTTTTTCAGTTGGGAATTCTTACAAACAAATTAAATCTTATAAAACTACGTGGAACCACAAAAAGATTATTCGGGGATGTTGCTCGCTTCGCTCGCAAGGTATTGCTGTATATGTGTAGGAAAAAGTCCGTATTTATTCTGTTGAAATGGCTCTCGCTTCATTCGCAAGGTACCTATGTGTACCTGCTCGCAACACCCAAACACCGAAACCTGTACCTCAGTCATCGAACCCCTTGACGTCTTCGTAGAGCCTTCTCGCGTCCGGGGCACAATTAATTTCTCATATTGATAGCTTAGTCTCGCTTCCCTCTCGCATTTCGACCGACTTCCCGTCACTTTTTTCGATATCCGATTTCGGATTCAGATTTGTCGGGATCAAACCTTTATTTCGCCCGCGAAAACCGTTCCGAAAAACGTACCTTTACGGGGTATATTTTAATGGGAAAAAACCTAGTTTTTCGTCGGACTTTTCGAGAAAACGGGTCCGCACTCTCGCATTTTTTTGACGCATTTCCCGATACTTTTTTGGCGATCCGATCGCGCCGTCGTCTTCCTCGTAGGAAAACCTACGAAACCGGTATTTTTCCGGAATTTTCAACGGCTGTTTAGAGGGGTAGGGGAAGCGGGGAAATCCAAAAAGCGCACATTAATTCTTACTTCGACCCCCCTCCCGCCCTACGGCCCATGGTTCGGCTGGGATTAGACAATTTTAAATTCGCTCGTTCCACCTTTCGGAAAATCCCAAGAAGATCCCCCCACTCGTAGACTCCTCCCTCTCAGCCGTTTGGCCGTGCATAGACACGACAGACAGACAGACAAACGGAGTTTCATTCTTATAAATAGTACTAGCCGCTCCGGCTCGCTACGCTCGCCTCCACGTCCAGCCGGGGGGCAAGCCCCCCGGACCCCCCATTCAATTGCTCGCTTCGCTTGCAAAGTGTGGCATGTAGGGAATATTGCTCGCTTCGCTCGCAAAGTGTGGCATGTATGGAATGTTGCTCGCTTTGCTCGCAAAAAGTAGATCCCTAAGGGTAGGTTTAACTTCTGTAAGGGATGCTGCTCGCTTCGCTCGCTTGAGGAAGTTATACTGCCCACCCAACTTGGCAGACGTTTTTTTCTGTTGGAAATTCTTACAAACAAATTAAATCTTATGAAACTACGTGGAACCACAAAAAGTTTATTCGGGGATGTTGCTTGCTTCGCTCGCAAGGTATTGCTGTATATTTGTAGGAAAAAATCCGAATTTATTCTGTTGACATGGCTCTCGCTTCGCTCGCAAGGTATACCTGTATACCCTTCAAGACGTAAGTGCGTGTACCTGCTCGCAACCCGTTCCCTTAAGATGCAAGCCCCGCCTCATCGAACCCCTGACCTCGTAGAGCCTTCTCGCGAACACGGCAAAATTAATTTCTATTGTTAAACGCTTCTTCTCGCGGCATGTAGGGAATATTGCTCGCTTCGCTCGCAAAGTCTGGCATGTAGAAAATGTTGCTCGCTTCGCTCGCAAAGTATGGCATTTAGGGGATGTTGCTCGGTTCGCTCGCAAACGGTAGATCTCTAAGGGTAGGTTTAACTTCTGTAGGGGATGCTGCTTGCTTCGCTCGCAAACGGTAGATCTCTAAGGGTAGGTTTAACTTCTGTAGGGGATGCTGTTCGCTTGAGGAAGTTATACTGCCCACCCAACTTGGCAGACGTTTTTTTCAGTTGGGAATTATTACAAACAAATTAAATCTTATAAAACTACGTGGAACCACGAAAAGTTTATTCGGGGATGTTGCTCGCTTCGCTCGCTGTATATGTGTAGGACAAAGTCCGTATTTATTATTTGAAATGGCTCTCGCTTCGCTCGCAAGGTAGGTACCTATGTAGGCATACCTGCTCGCCTCGCAATGTTGTGACATCGAACCCTTCACGTCAATTCTTGAGCCTTCTCTCGTCCACGGCAGAATCATTTTAATCGCTTTGCTCGCTTCTGCTCGCAATTTGACCGAGTTCTCGTCACTTTTTTCGATATCCGATTTCGGATTCAGATTCGGCGGACCCAAAGCTGTATTTCGCCCGCGAAAACCGTTCCGAAAAACGTACCTTTATGGGGTATATTTTAATCGGAAAAAACCAAGTTTTTCGGCGGACTTTTCGAGAAAACGGGTCCGTACTCTCGCATTTTTTTGACGCATTTCCCGATACTTTTTTCGCGATCCGATCGCGCCGTCGTCTTCCTCGTTCAAAAACCTACGAAACCGGTATTTTTCCGGAATTGTCGACGGCCGTTTAGAGGGGTAGAGGATGCGGGGAAGTCCAAAAAGCGCACATTAATTCTTACTTCGACCCCCCTCCCGCCCTACGGCCCATGGTTTGGCTGGGATTAGAAAATTTTATATTTGCTCGCTCCCCCTATCGGAAAATCCCAAGAAGATCCCCCCACTCGTATACTCCCCCCACTCAGCCGTTTGGCCGTGCATAGACACGACAGACAGACAGACGGAGTTTCATTCTTATTAATAACTAGCCGCTCCGGCTCGCTACGCTCGCCTCCACGTCGCAAAATGTGGCATGTAGGGAATTTTGCTCGCTTCGCTCGCAAAGTGTGGCATGTAGGGCATGTTGCTCGCTTTGCTCGCAAACGGTAGATCCCTAAGGGTAGGTTTAACGTGTGTAGGGGATGTTGCTCGCTTCGCTCGCAAACGGTAGATCTCTAAGGGTAGGTTTAACTTCTGTAGGGGATGCTGCTCGCTTCGCTCGCTTGAGGAAGTTATACTGCCCACCCAACTTGGCAGACGTTTTTTTCTGTTGGAAATTCTTACAAACAAATTAAATCTTATAAAACTACGTGGAACCACAAAAAGATTATTCGGGGATGTTGCTCGCTTCGCTCGCAAGGTATACCTGTATATAGGTAGGAAAAAACCCGTATTTATTCTTTTGAAATAGGCCTGCAGGTAACATTGTGAAATACCTGACAAACCCCTTGACGTCTTCGTAGAGCCTTCTCGCGAACACGGCAAAATTAATTTCTGATGTTAAACGCTTCTTCTCGCTTCCGCTCGCGATTTGACCGACTTAACGTCACTTTTTTCGATATCCGATTTCGGATTCAGATTCGGCGGACCCAAAGCTGTATTTCGCCCGCGAAAACCGTTCCGAAAAACGTACCTTTATGGGGTATATTTTAATCGGAAAAAACCAAGTTTTTCGGCGGACTTTTCGAGAAAACGGGTCCGTACTCTCGCATTTTTTTAACGCATTTCCCGATACTTTTTTCGCGATCCGATCTCGCCGTCGTCTTCCTCGTTCAAAAACCTACGAAACCCGTATTTTTCCGGAATTGTCAACGGCCGTTTAGAGGGGTAGGGGAAGCGGGGAAGTCCAAAAAGCGCACATTAATTCTTACTTCGACCCCCCTCCCGCCCTACGGCCCATGGTTCGGGTGGGATTAAACAATTTTAAATTCGCTCGCTCCCACTTTTGGGAAATCTCAAGAAGATCCCCCCACTCGTACACTCCTCCCACTCAGCCGTTTGGCCGTGCATAGACACGACAGACAAACAGACAAACAGACAGACAAACGGAGTTTCATTCTTATTAATATATTAATAATAGAGATAGAGATAGAGATAGATTGATGTTCTGGAACTTCAAAGTCTACTGGAATGACTCATTTTCATGAAAGGAATATATTAAACAATACAAGTTGTTGGTGAAGCCAGTCTTACATTCAATATTGTAATATATTTATATGAATAGGACCCAGATCCTGGGTAGAAACCTCGTAAATGAAAAACATCAAACTCAAGACTAGACTGGTCATTCAACAATCCTGAATATATATATAACATTTGTGAAACTCCCCTCGGTGTTTACTTAGGCTATAGTGTTTTATTATTCTGTACTTAATTTATTTATTTCACTCAGATTATTTATTTATTCAACTCAGATTAATTTTTTAATTTCTTGTTTTAATATCATTATTAGGAGTTGTTGCGAGAGCGCTGCGTTATCAAAATAGAAAATGGAGTCAATTCCTGAGGACAGAACTCATCGAGATCCACGTCACTTTTGGACATCAAAGCTTGAATTTTACGCTCAAAAGGTAGTGCAATGTACGAGTCGTATATTCTTTCTGAGTGAGTGTCTCAAAATGGGTATTCCACCCAAAGGTTTGGTGCTGAAAATGCCGATTACTGCTATGTCTCCACCCATTAGACAAGATATTTTGATTTTTGGACACATAGCTTCGCTTAAATTGACCGAAGTCACTCTTAAATCGTACCACAAAGTACGTGAAAAATATATTGTGACACATTTGAAGCCACTCATTACGATTCTCTGGTTGGTTCCTGGTACGAGAAACAGGATCAATCCGATCCAAAAAACCGCAGGCAGATGGTTGTCGAGAAAGATCCTTAAAAATAATAGAAAACTATCAGTCCTTTTCCAAAGCTAGTTAACAAGTAGTAGTAGTAGTAGTTAACAAGTAGTTAACAAGTTCCTTGCATTCAATGTGCTCAAATTCAAAACAATCTAAATAATATAATTTGATATCTCACAAAAACTCGATCATACGATCATGCTGCGTGACTAGAAATTTTTTTAAATTTCACGGTGAACCTGAGGAGGAGATATATGACTATATTTATGTACAAAAATTTATTTATGTAAAAAAGAGAAAAAATCTTGAAAGTGAAATTACTTGGGGGAAAAAAGCGTTTAAAAAATCTCAAGATAGATTCTACGACTAATTTCCAACAAAAAATTCGGTGGAAATAAGTTGAAGAATCGATCGCATTATTTGAGGCATTCTGAAACGATATATATATATATATTCGTTGTCCCGAAGAACGCAAGTTAAATCTTTTCTTTCTCTAACTAATTTTCTGTGATCAAGAATACAATTCGAAATATCAGATTTACTTACTTTTCATCTTTTATTTGTGAAATTTCTATTCTAAATTTATTAATCTATCATATAGTTCAGTAGAACCGAACAATCAATAAGTGCATTTATATATATATATATATATATATATATATATATATATATATATATATATATATATATATATATATATATATATATATATATATAGTTACGGTAGATAATGACCAGGCTAGTCGATGATTTTGAATGTTTTTTTTTTTTTTTTTGTCCTGCGACGTTTCAGTCCTGGAGCAGGACCCTAATCATGCAGATTGAACAACAATAGTTGTTCATTAGTAGATACTAATGTAGTAGATTTCACAGTTTGTTGCTGATAAACTACTTATAACTATTATAATATTGATAATAATTGACATAATGATCAATTATGAGTAATATTTTACTAGTTGAAAGTAGTTTTCCGCAACAAACTGTGAAATCTACTACATTAGTATCTACTAATGAACAACTATCGTTGTTCAATCTGCATGATTAGGGTCCTGCTCCAGGACAGAAACATCGCAGGACAATAAAAAACTATATATATATATATATATATATATATATATATAACCTAAAATTAAAATGAATCGTTTCAGAATGCCTCAAATATGATTTCCCTGAAGGAAATTTTGGAAAATTCATGTATTCAAAAAGTTTTGGACCCATTGAGTTTTTTTGAAAATATGAAATGTTGCTATTGTAATGGCTTTAGCATTTTTAGAAAGCGAATTTTTGAAAATTTCTCCATGGACACAGTCTATAGACATCACTTTAAAAAGATTCTTCAATAATTTATTGTAGGTAACACATTTTAGGAAGTCCCTATGAAGCTAGGTCATGTAGGCCAGCCTTCGTATATTATAGGGACAGCCTCTTGGAATCGGTACAGGGGGTGTTGGAGAAACTAGGCATGAGAAAAAACGTCTGCCAAGTTGGGTGGACTGTATAGCTTCCTCACAATTCTAACTATTCTCTCTATTCATAGGCTATATAACATTAGTTGAAGATCAAAGCAGGTGCGAGTCGAAATGATTGAATGCTAAGTGGAAGAGTACTTAATACATGTGTACTAACAAATCGTAAAAAAATCGAAGGTATAGGAAATCCAAGTTCTCCCTTGCGCACAGACTACTATTAATCCAACGGCAATGAAATTTACAGGGGACCGACTAGAGGCTAACCCTCAGAATCCCTGAAAAATTTATAAAAATCAGTCCATGTGTCTCGGAGTATTGTCTGTATCAATCAATTTTAGTTTTGCGCATGCGCAATAGTTCCTACATTATCAAACGCAGTATAATTCATAGGGGAATGTTGTGGAATATATATCCAACACTCCCCGAGTTTGAACGAAATCGGATAGGCTGCTATTGATTTGACGGCGACGAAAGTTATAGGGGACCGTTTAGGATCTAATCCGCATTCTCCCTGAAAATTCCATCAATATAGGTTCATAGACTCCGAGTCTTTCCAGTTTCAGTCAATTTTAGTTTTGCGCATCCGCAATAGTTAATACTTCACCAATCGCAATATAATTCATCTGGTATTTTTCTGGAACATATTCCCAACTACCTCCTGAATTTGATCGAAATTGAACTAATAGATTATGAGAAATCGACGTTATAAGAAATTTACATTTGCGCATGCGTACCGGCTACTATGTCCGACGGCAACGAAATATATAGGTAACACTTTTTAGGAAGTCCCTATGAAGCTAGGTCATATAGGCCAGCCTTCGTATATTACAGGGACAGCCTCTTGGAATCGGTACAGGGAGGTGTTGGAGAAACCAGGCATGGGGAAAATCGTTTGCCATGTTGTGTGGACTGTATAGCTTCCTCGCAACTCTAACATAGGCTATATAACATTAGTTGAAGATCGAAGTAGGCACGAGTCAAAATGATTGAATGCAAAGTGGAATAGTACTATTTAATACATGTTAGCTAACAGATTGTAAAAAAATCGACGTTATAGGAAATCCAAGTTTGCTAAATAGTAATCTGCTATTCAAAAAGTGCTTTTGGATTTTTCGCTTTTTTAAAGAAAATGTTCAAATGAAGCTATTGCAATGGCTCGGAAAATTCTAAAATCAAAATTTTTGAAAAATTTCTTCATCAAAATCTGTTTTGAGGCATTCTGAAACGAATCCTAGAGTTTAATACTTTATCATATGTATAGCATTTCCCAATTGAGTTAAACTTTTTCCATTTAGGTTTAGTCCTTTTCCATTTAGGTTTAGTCCTTTTCCATTTAGGTTTAGTCCTTTTTCATTTTGGTTTAAACCTTTTCCATTTAGGTTTAGACCTTTTCCATTTAGATTTAAACCTTTTCCATTTAGATTAAACCATTTCCACTTGGATTTAAACCTTTTCCATTTGGATTTAAACCTTTTCCATTTGGATTTAAACTCAGGAAATTATCGTGGAGTTAGAGGTAAAAGTACCCAAGTCACAAATTCAACACGTGGGAAAATCAAATGGAGAATATTATGATTATTTAACTGTTGTTATTATTGGTGATCAATATCATCAAACTATGTATCCAACCTAAGAAAATAATCATATTTACCAAACTAACTTTTGAAATTTTAATTTGATTTTTGCACAATATGAATTTACCTCTTCGGTACTTTTACCTCTAACCCGACGTTATTATGCCACAACTTGAAAATTAAATCATGCAAGTGCTTTTTTATGCACAGAAATGTAATATAATATAATAATGAACAAATGTTTTTTGAACACAAAAATTTCTCATGAACGGAAGTTATAAATTAAGTTAAAACTATCCGTTTCCTTTTTTTTTTACTTATAGCCTAATGAAATTTTAGTAGATAGGCACTTACTTACTATGATGGGGCTAACTACTGACGTTTTGATGGAGTTTAAATCCAAATGGAAAAGGTTTAAATCCAAATGGAAAAGGTTTAAATCTAAGTGGAAATGGTTTAATCTAAATGGAAAAGGTTTAAATCTAAATGGAAAAGGTCTAAACCTAAATGGAAAAGGTTTAAACCAAAATGAAAAAGGACTAAACCTAAATGGAAAAGGACTAAACCTAAATGGAAAAGGACTAAACCTAAATGGAAAAAGTTTAACTCAATTGGGAAATGCTATATATGAATCCATACCTCCTTACGACCGTATAACCTCCGTGTACGTGGATGTTGTCCAGACGACAACCCACCTTAGGATTGAGATACAAATTCCGTTTTTGGGCCAAAAAATCAAGCTTTCCAAACGAAAGGATGAGTTCGTTGGCCAACGCTTTTTGAGCACATTAAATTGGTAAAATTTCAAAAAATTGCCTTAAAAAAATCACTGAAAATGGCTAAAAACGACTAAAAATCGTTAAAATCATATTATTTTGCAGAATATTACTCAAATAAAGTTTAATAACTATAAAATAGAACATTTAAAACTTTATGTACGGAATGATGCTGGAAAATGTACTTAAATTTTATTAAAATTTGCTAAAAAATCGATAAAAACTGAAAAAATGCTAAAAATCCAAAACCTCTTTTTGAATAGCAGGTTATTATTTAGAATACGTTTTTTTGACATAAAATTAATAGTTGACCATTTCGTTGCTCTCAAAAAGCTCTAAATTGAAAAAAAATTAACATTATAGAATACGATAATGTACGAAAATTCGCTCATACGATCATGCTGCATGACTGGACCATTCAAGTTTTTATCGATCGCAAGCAAATTTCAATGAAATGTAAGTACATTTTTGAATATAATTTTTTACATAAATTATCTGTTCCACTTTATATTTGATAAACTTGATTTGAGCGATATATTCTGCTAAAAATATATGAATTTTACAAATTTTTAGCCATTTTTAGTGATTTTATCAGCACTTTTTTTGAAAGTTGACCAATTTAATGTGCTCAAAAAATGATGGCCAACAAACTCGTCCTCTCGTTTTGAAAGCTTGATTTTTTGGCGCAAGAACGGAATTTTCATCTCAATCCTAAAGGCAAGTCAAGTTAGCCATCCAAGTAACTAGGACCAATTGCCGAACCAAGTAGTATTCCGACGTTTTATAACTTGGCCCAAGGGAATTCAGTAATTCATTTTCTGGAGCGGGGTGAAGTGCGGAAGTTTCAAGTATGAGAGCGATGATTTCTATTAACTACCTACGTATGTTATTTACTTTCAATATTAATATTAATTTACAACTTTTATTGTACACTTTTTGTGAATTAAAACTGAAATTAAACTTTAATTAAACTTACTGAGGTGCTGGTTGAATTTCTGTTTAAAACCCCAATCTTCATTACTGTGGCCATAATAGGAAACCACTTCATCTGAGGACTGTCCACATCTTCTGATCCGGCTCCTGAAGCAGAAGATTTTTCGATTTTGTAGCTTTCTTGGTTGTATGTAGCTCTCAGACTTTTTATTTTATTTTTCGCGTCCTTGACGGTAAACCCTTCTACATTCATTTCACCAACAATCTTCACTAGTGCAGAATGACGCGCGTCTTTATTTTTATATAAATTGGAATGCATGTTCCATAGAACTTCATTCTCCACGTACAATTTCACGAACTTGAACGTCAAATCTTCATTCCACTTTGGTGGCATTTCGGAATAAAATTTGGAAAAAAATAAAACGGGTAGGAATCAACAACTTGTGGATGAGCACAACTGACACAAGTCGGTGTTTGGACGGGCCAGGTACGGTGGCAGGTCACTTGGTTGATGGGGTGGGGAAAGCCAAGTTGCCCCGAAAATAGAACTCCGAGCAATTAACTTGCCTGCCTCTGAGCCAAGTTGACTGACCTTTAACAATCATACAATTAGTGTTTGCACGAGACAAGTAACTTGGAGAAGGTTACTTGGTCCTTTTACTTGCCCTGCTACTGGCGTCGTCTGCACGCGCCAAGGAGAGTTATCGTCTGGAAGGGAATATATATATATATGAAAAAGTGCAAACTTCAGGAACAGTTTCAGAATGCCTCAGAACGGATTTTATAGATGAAAATTTTTCGAAACTTTTGAGTTTTAAATTTTCCGAGACATTGCAATAGCTTCATTTTCTACGAAAATTCGACAAAATGGAAAAAACGCTGCAAATTATTCCACAAAGGTTTATTATTTTTTCAATTGAGTATGATCGTAGTTTTAGTTGGATAGCGTACGTCATAAGGCCCGTCCAGACTCCTCGGCGTGTCCTACTTCGAGTTGCCACAACCTATACTTCTATAATTATATACGCATGTTTATATTTCTCGTTTTGAGCTCCTATCTATTCAAATAGTTATTGCCTTAATAATATCATTATCTAAGTACGTACAAAAAGTCGAGAGGATATGTTATTAAATATGCGTAGGAAAAGCTTTGGTATTAACACACAAATATGACCTTGAAAAAAACATATTCATGCCTCGAAGGAACGCCGGCGCCATACCCACCACAAGGTGCCGCGGCGCCGGCGCCTCCTCTCACTCCACCCCCCCGCTCACCCCCCCTCACCACCCACCGTGACCCCCTGCCAAGCGTGCCAGGCCTGCGCGCGTCGAAAAAGACACTTTTTCGCCCGTTTTTGGCCCATAGCATCTATGCGAGTAAAGCGATCGGGATGGTTAAACGTTAGGACCAACTAGACCCCAAATGGAGTCTATGTGCGAAAGAACGGGTTTTTTAAGTCAATTCTTAGGCCTTTTATGGCCCGGACGGCGGACGGCGAACGGCGGACGGACATTTCAAATTTGGATTCTACGCACCTTGAAACGTAAAGTGACAAAGTTTGAGGGGGGGTTATAAAAATGTTTTGCTACACGATCACATGGGCTTATTATTGGAAATAATAAACCAAAAAGGATGAATATCGTTAAATTTATACTTTCAAGCGGAATGTTACTCAAATAAAGTTGATCAATAAAAAAACTAAAACGTTCTAAAATTCTTGCACAAAATTCTGCAGAAAAAAATGTATTTGAATTTTATTAATGTGAGCGAAAAAATGGATAAACCAGCAAAAAAGCTCCAGTCATGCAGCATGATCGTATGAGCGAATTTTCGTGGATTATAGTTTTATATTGTGTTGCTTTGTTTTGAACTTTGAGCACTTTGAGTGCAAATAAATTGTTAACCACCAATTTTATAGCCAAGACGAATCTACGACTCGAAACAGATTTCGGTTGTACCATTTTTTGATTTTTTTGATCGATTTTTCATCAAATATTGAATTTTAAGTACGTTTTTCACCATAATTTTGTGTATAAATTTTTTAATATTCTAGTTCATCGTTGATAAACTTTTTTTGACTAACATTCTGATGAAAATATAAATTTAATAATTTTCAGACGTTTTTAGTGATTTTTTTTAATACATTTTTTGAATTTTGATCAATGAATGTGCTCAAAAAGTGATGGCCAACGAACTCATCCTTTTGTTCGGGAAGCTTGAGTTTTTGGCGCAAGAACGGAATTTTTATCTCATTCCTAAGGAGATAAAATATAAGCGTTAAACTCAAGGGTTCGTTTCAGGATGTCTCAAAATGGATTTCAATGAATTTTTCACAAAATTTTAATTTTAAATTTTTTGGAGCCATTTCAATAGCTTCATTTTCTACAAAAATTCGCTACAAGCTAAAAATCGGAAATTTTCTTTCGAATACTGCAATATCTTTTAGAATATGTTTTTGGCAATGAAATTGAAATACAAGTTTCGTTGCACTCAAAATGCTCACATTTCAAAACAATTTCACATAAATATAATAGGATAGTTTGGGAAGATTCGGTAAAACGATTATGCTGCACGACTGGATTTTAAATTGTTCTGCTACATTGCTCGAAGTATTTGGTCTCTTTGTGGATACATTCTAATTAAATTAGTATTTCATAAATATTGAGTGGGGGGAGGGGTTGGATTCACTTTTATCGCTTTACCTTAATCCCAATTCCGTGAATCTTTCATTGTTTGATTTCACAATGTTGATCGTGCTTGATTACGGTTGAGAGGGAGGGGGGTGTAGGAGGAAAGGGGGATGGATTGATATCGAGGAGGGAGGGGGGAGAGAGAGTGAGGGAGAGAAAGCGAGAGTGAGAGAGAGAGAGCGAGAGAGAGAGAGAGAGAGAGAGAGAGAGAGAGAGAGAGAGAGAGAGAGAGAGAGAGAGAGAGAGAGAGAGAGAGAGAGAGAGAGAGAGAGAGAGAGAGAGAGAGAGAGAGAGAGAGAGAGAGAGAGAGAGAGAGAGAGAGAGAGAGAGAGATTAATTGATTGATTGACTGATCGTTTATTGATGTCATACAAATAGGACAATAGGGTCCTCTCTTACTTTATATGACAATTACACTAAATAATAACTTATCAGATTCAGCCAGAAATTATCAACTATACAATACTTTGAATGGAAGTGCGTGTGAGTACAAACGGTAGAAAAATATAATACATGAACGGAAAACGTGAAATAATATAAAATAAAATATGACCTGCAGACTTATTAATACCATAAATGCAAATATAATAATACATGTATATGTTTAGTCATAGGTTTTCAACAATTTTGCTCTAAATTGTTTTTTGAAGTGAAAAACAGACTTATTTAAATCAAATTGCTCAGGGAATTCATTATACAGGCGTATTGCTTGGATCTGAAATGACTTGGCATATACTTCTGTTTTATGCTTTGGGACATTCAATAATTTTTCAGCATTTCTAGTTTTAAAGTTATGAATTTCAGCCAAAAACACAAAATTCTTCCTAAGATATTCAGGCTTCCGAACTTTAAAATCTTGAACAGTAGGACTCCTACTCTAAACGTTCTCCATTCCCTAATTTTCAGCCACCCTACTTTTTTATAGAACGGAGTAGCATGCTCATAAACCCTGAAATTGAAAATGAATCTCATGCATGCATTTTGAGCATATTGCAATTTTTTCATTAATTCTTCAGAAATATTATTATATGCAATAGCCGCATAATCAAATATAGGGAATAACATAGACTGAACAAGTCTCATTTTAACGGCAAATGATACGCTAAACGCCTGAATTGGTAGAGCCCTTTATAAATTTTATTGCACACATTCCTTACTTGAATTTCCCATTTAAGATTTGAGTCCACATGAATGCCTAAATTTTTCAAAGAATATTCATATTGCAGAGGTACATTTTCAACCATGATTTTGGAGATGCTGTTAGTATCAATCTTCTGAATCAGCGCCGAATTTCCTAATAGCCTGGCTTTGCATTTAGCAGGATTGATTTAAGACCATGACTGTTACACCATACAACTAATCTTTGAATATCCTCGTTCATCTTGTAAATACCCATTTCAATATCATCACTATCTACCTGCATAAATACCTGTAAATCGTCCGCATAAAGCTGATATTTACACTCAACAAAATTAACAGACATCTTAGATATGTATAAAATAAAAATCAAAGCTGACATTACAGATCCTTGAGGGGTTCCTACTCGATTTAAGCTCCACGTAGATTCAGAGCCATCTCTACTTTTTATTTTTTGCCACCTATCATTTAATAATGATCCAAACCACACAACCAATTTTTCTGAAATGTTCACCGATCTCAATATGGAGAGAATCAACTCATGATTCAGTGAATCGAATGCACGAGCATAATCAATCAAACATAAGATCGTTATCTTCCTGGAATCCATACCTACTCGTACTTCATCCATAACCCTAATTAAAGCTGTTTCAGTACTGTTTCCTTTTTGAAACCCAGCTTGGTACCTATCAATCACACCTATTGACTCTATAAAACCCGAGAATTTCTCATAAACGCACAAGTCCATGATCTTAGCAAGTACACAAAGATTATTTATGGCTCGAAAGTCTCCAAGACTTTTTGGGTTTTCCACCTTGTTCAATGGTATAACAATTGATCGTTTCCAGGTTGATGGATATACACTAGTCTGTAAGGAGCATGTGAAAATATGACTAAGTATTGGCGAGATCTGAGGCAACATCATCTTCAAAAAATCTATAGGTATGCCATCATCGCCAACTGCCCCGGAATGTATTTTCAACATGGCTTTCTCAACATCTTTTGGGTCGATTTCACTAATTGTCAATGTAGGACTCCGCTCATTCCGCAAATTATCATAATACTCCTTTAATTGTTCATTCACTAAACTATCCGCGTCTCTACAAAATTGATCGTTCATTAGATTTAAATCGAAGCCAGAGAGAGAGAGAGAGGGATGAGGAGGAGGGGTTGCTTGTACTCGTAGTATATTCATGTTAGGATATAATGATTGGGGTACACTCAGCAAAATCATGATCTATTAGCCATTCACGAAAATCATATAGAAACCAAACATAGGGATGATCATATCAGACGATAAATGTCTATAGGATTGTTCTAAAAATCCAGAAAAATTCAAATACGTCAATAATGGAAAAAAAAAAAAAAAAAATCGTTGGTCAGAATTTTGGTGTACTCTAAGGCGTCAAATTTCCAAAATTTAGTGCAAATAATTGTGCTATTTCGGTTTGTGGTGATAAATACGGATTTAACGAAAGGAAATGGCGTATATTCGGAATCAGCGTCAAATCTACTATAAAGATATTTCGTAAAATATAGAGATATTTCGTAAATAAAGATGTTTCGTAATTACAGAGGCGTCGCGTCGTACTTGTGGTGCTTTCGTCACGCTGCTCCATTACAAACCGCATACCAACCACGCTTTTCAAAAAAGCTGCTCTCTCCCTTAATGGATGAATGAACGTAAACATTGTACATGAACGTGTGCATAACCTTTTTCTGAGTTATAATTTTGACGAAAATTTGACGAAAACTCAACTAGACGCGCGTTTAGTTTGAAAAAGTATTTGTGTGAAAAAAGGTTAAAATCCAGGGATACTTTCAGAATGCTTCAAAACGGGTTTCCTTGAAGAAAAATTGGAAAATTATTGAAAAAAAAAAAAAAAAAAAAAAAAAAAAAAAACGCTGCAAATTATTTCACAAAGGTTTATTATTTTTTCAATTGAGTATGATCGTAGTTTTAGTTGGCTAGCGTACGTCATAAGGCCCGTCCAGACTCTTCGGCGTGTCCTACTTCGAGTTGCCACAACCTATACTTCTATAATTATATACGCATGTTTATATTTCTCGATTTGAGCTCCTATTTATTCAAATAGTTATTGCCTTAATAATATCATTATCAAAGTACGTACGAAAAGTCGAGAGGATATGTTATTAAATATGCGTAGGAAAAGCTTTGGTATTAACACACAAATATGACCTTGAAAAAAACATATTCATGCCTCGAACGAACGCCGGCGCCGTACCCACCAAGGGCCGCGGCGCCGGCGCCTCCTCTCACTCCACCCACCGCTCGCCCCCCCCCCCCCCCTCCTCACCACCCACCCACCGTGACCCCCTGCCAAGCGTGCCAGGCGTGAGCGCGTCGAAAAACACACTTTTTTGCCCGTTTTTGGCCCATAGCATCTATGCGAGTAAAGCGATCGGGATGGTTAAACGTTAGGACCAACTAGACCGCAAATGGAGTCTATGTGCGAAAGAACGGGTTTTTTAAGTCAATTCTTAGGCCTTTTATGGCCCGGACGGCGAACGGCGAACGGCGGACGGCGGACGGACATTTCAAATTTGGATTCTACGTACCTTGAAACGTAAAGTGACAAAGTTTGAGGGGGGGTTATAAAAATTTTTTGCTACACGATCACATAGGCTTATTATTGGAAATAATAAACCAAAAAAAGTTTCATAGCTTCCTTTTAGCGAATTTTTGAAGAAAATTAAGCTATAGCTCTCGCCTCACAATTTGTAGAATGTGAATTTTTGAAAAAATTTTATGCAGAAATCCGTTTCAGGCTATTCTGATTCATATTCTGAAGTTTAACGCATTTTTTATGTATGTATGTATTTATGTATGTGTCATTCCAGACGATAACTGTCCGTAGAATTGTGCTAGAAACTTCAAACAAATTTTAAAATGTTAAAGACACAAAACGAAAGTTCAAGTTTGTTGGCCAGCATGATCGGATTACATCTTCGGGTTGAAATTTTCAAAAATGTAGTCAAAAATTTCAAAATAGCCTGTTTCTTGCGATTTGTTGTGCGAAATAATTTTTTCAGCATACTAACATGTGGTGTATTCGAAATCAGTGTAAAATTTCCTATAAGAATATGTTTCAAGTTTTCAAAAATTTCAAAGTTGAAAAATCAGTCAAAAATCGAAATAATGCCGTTCGCTAGTTGTAAAAATCGGTAATAATTAAACATGTGTCATTCCAGACAATAACTCTCCTTAGGATTGAGATAAAAATTCCTTTCTAGCGCAAAAAAATCAAGCTTTCCGAACGATAGGATGAGTTTGTTGGCCAGCACTTTTTGAGCACATTAAATTGGTCAAATTTCAAAAAATGTACTAAAGAAAACACTAAAAGTGACTAAAAACGATTAAAAATCGGTTAATTTATATATTTTTGGTAGCATATTGCTCAAATAATGTTTATTAACTATAAAATAGAGCATCCAAAAATTTATGTACAAAATTATGCTGAATAAGTTCTTAAAATTCATTAAAATTTGCTAAAAAATCGATAAAACTGCTAAAAAAAGCTAAAATTGTATAACCTCTATTTGAATAGGAGATTATTATTTAGAATACTTCTTTTTGCCATAAAATTAATGGTAAACAATTTCCTTGCAATCAAAAAGCTCAAATTTCAAAACACTTTTAACATTATGCAATAAGGCAATTTTCGAAAATTCGCTCATACGATCCTACTGCATGACTGGAACTTTTTTTCTCTTCTCTTCATTCTCACTGAAATCATATACAAGCCATCCATAGGGACGTCTCTGCAATGCATGAAATATGTTTGAAGTTTGGGTACCTACACTATACCTGCCAACTTTAAAAGGGGGCAGTTTCATACATTTTATTTTATTCCAAAACCTGAAAGATCTGGAAAAGCGCTTTCCGAAACGTTGCAATATGAAGGGTAACGGTTGTTTGAGAGTGACCAAAACAGCGGCATAAAGGAAGCTACATTAATGATGTCGTAGAGAAACAACCCTGCGTTCGCCTACAAGGGAGTGCGACCTCCTATCCGCCTATGATGTCAATTAGTTTTCTATCTATTGCTTCTTTCGTCCGAAACTTGAAAGCGCAAAGCTGAAACTTTTCGCTTGGAAGTAGTATTCTGTAGTCAAGGGCGCAGAATTTATCGGATCAAAATTTTGAAATAATAGACGTCCCTCACATTTACGAAGACTTGCCTATATAATAGCTTCAGAGGGACGTCCTAAAAACGTAAGAAAAACGTTGTCTGTTTTCACGGGACGTAGGGTGACAATGTTAGATTATATCTCGACGGTTGGACCATCATCAGTAACAAACAATGACAAGTTATGATGGGCTGGACACCCTCCCCCTTCCCCACCCCGCCTTTGCTCTGATGAACTTCTAAAAATGCCTTTTATTTGGTGACAACCATGTACAGCTTGGACAGATACCTATATTAGGTTTTTCCTGTTAAAAAGAATTCAGAGGGCGAGAGTGTTGATTCATCCTGTATATGTTTGACATGGACAAAGAAAACCCATAAAACATCAATATTATCCAAAAAGTCAAGTAAGTCTAATTAATTTAATTTAGAATTTCAAAAGTGTGATCCGAGAAGCTGATTCTTCGCCCTAGACTACACAATACTACTTCCAAACGCAAAGTTCCAGCTATGCGCTTTCAAGTTTTGGACAAAAGAACCAATAGAAAGAAAATAATTGACATCATAGATGGATAGGAGGTCGCACTCCCTAGCAGGCGAACGCAGGGTTGTTTTTCTACGACATCATTAATGTAGCTTTCTTTATGCCGCTGTTTTGGTCACTCTCAAACAACCGTTACCCTTCATATTGCAAGATTTCGGAAAGCGCTTTTCCAGATCTTTCAGGTTTTGGGATAAAATAAAATGTATGAAACCGCCCCCTTTTAAAGTTGGTAGTTATTGTGTAGGTACCCAAACTTCAAACATATTGCATGCATTGCAGAGACGTCCCTATGGATGGCTTGTATATGATTTTAGTGAGAATTAAGAGAAGAGAGAAAAACGAAAATAACCTGATTTCTGGGAATACCCCCCCCCCCCCCTCCACCAACAACGCCAGTAAAGTTGAAACTTCCAAGGTTGCTTAACTAGACTCAAATCTGGATGGGATAAACATATCAAAAACACCACATATTATCACAAAAATATCACGATTTATTACTACCCCCCCCCCCCCCCTCTCACCGTTAACCCCAGAGTTGTAAGGTAATGATTACTTTTTTAATTACTTCTCTTAAATGCAATAAAATTAGTGCAGCGAGTATGATGAGGTATGCCTACGAGCAAAGATTGGGGTTTTAAGCTGGCAATTACTTCCAAAGTAATTGCAATTACCATTACCTCATGTAATGGAAATGATTGGAGCAAACACTTATTCCAATTACATGTAATGGTTTTTCAATTACCCTTACTTACTTGTTATTGGGAAAGTAATGGGTCTTTCCAATAACCAATTACAGAAAAGGTAATGGGTAATGGGAATGGAATTACCCCCATTCCCATTAAAGGAACGTTTGCCCTCATGCACCGTGTGAGGGTGTGTGTGTGTGTGCGCGTATGTTATTATATAGGTATATATATATATATGTATATATATATATATATATATATATATATATATATATAATGTGGTTTAAATGGCCCTACAAGAGCACAATACACTGATGAAAAATTAGGAAACAAAAAATGAAACGGAAAGGAACTTCACAAACTTTCCTAATTTTTCATCAGTGTATATATATATATATATATATATATATATATATATATATATATATATATATATATATATATATATATATATATATATATTAGTATCTACATTATATTATGTATGCATATATGTATATCATTTGCACTCATTACATTCATGCGCGCGCGCGCACACACACACACACACACACCCACTGAAGGGGTGCATGAGGGCAAACGTTCCTGTAATGGGAATGGGGGTAATTCCAATCCCATTAACCATTACCTTTTCTGTAATGGGTAATTGGAAAGACCCATTACTTTCCCAATAACAACTAATGGTAATTGGAAAAAAAAATTACCATTACATGTAATTTGAATTAGTAAATGCTTCAAACAATTCCCAGTACATGGGTGGTAATGGTAATTGGAATTGCTTTTTTAACAACTCTGCCGTTACTCTCTTCTACATAATTAAATTTCAAACTCTTGAGAAGCGTTCCAAAACTAGACCGAATTCATAGTCGAACAAGAAAAGAATAATAATAATAATAAACATCAAGATTTATCAGTACAACCCCCTCCATTCACCCCCTTCCTTAACAAAATTTGAAACTCTTCATAAACGTTCCGAAAATAGGTCGAACTCTTAATGCTTCTGTAGTATATTTCAATCTTTTGATGTAATTTTTCATTACTCAGGTGAAATAAGTAGAACAAGATTTCAATCACTGGGATTATTTATTACGCTTTTCTTAATGCCGCTTCAAAAGAAAGGTAACCAGGGGTTTTTTTTCTATCTAGCCTGTCGGTTGATTAGTTTCTTATATTCACGTCTTTTAAAGATGGAAGAAATGCCGCAGGGGAGAGAGAGAGTTATATGGGATAGCAATGGAATAGGTATTAGTATAAACAATGGGAGTTTATATAATATTAATTGCTACTAACGCAAGTATGTTAGTTCTCTCGACCACTTGTATAATAATGAAGTTGAGGGTTAGCGAGGGTTGGTCAATAATTCAAAAAATCTTCTACGCCGACGTTTCGCTATATTTGTATAGTATTGGATCATCTGTATAGTGGAGCAGGAAAAATCTTAGGTCCTCATTGCACGTTATACAATCCTTGCTGGACTCATTGTACTTGTAGGTACACTTTTCATACATGCTAGCTGGAGACTGTTTATAATAATAGAAACTTGATAATTATGATGAAAATTTGTAAAGAGGATACATATTGCATAGAAAACGCTGCAAATTATTTCACAAAGGTTTATTATTTTTTCAATTGAGTATGATCGTAGTTTTAGTTGGCTTGCGTACGTCATAAGGCCCGCCCAGACTCCTCGGCGTGTCCTATTTCGAGTTGCCACAACCTATACTTCTATAATTGAGGAGCTGACATGGAAAACGAGTTAAGTCCAAAAATCAAACTTCATAGGAAATCCCTCTTAACTCTTATCAAATTTTTTTGGACATAATCTCTTCTCCATGCAAAGGTCACACATTTATTCAGGGTGCGATCTAGCAAGGACGGGAGGATCTAAGGCCGTTGGCGTGACTGTTTACTTGCACTTCGACGAAAAAATATGTTCTTTCGATTTATGGACTTAACTCGTTTTCCATGTCAGCTCCTCAATTATATACGTATGTTTATATTTCTCGATTTGAGCTCCTATCTATTCAAATAATCATTGCCTTAATAAAATCATTATCTAAATACGTACGAAAAGTCGATAGGATTTGTTATTAAATATGCGTAGGCAAAGCATTGGTATTAACACACAAATATGACCTAGAAAAAACGTATATTCATGCCTCGAAGGAACATGAAATTCGAAAGTAATACAAGTGTATTTATTTATTTATTTATTTACGGGCTAAGTAGTGGAGTGTAGGAAGTTTTCCACGCCACCCTGGAGGTACTCCCTAGGTCTCGTTACCTCACAACCGGAGGTTCACCGCCCTATTACGCTTACACTATCATATCACTCATATTTTTCCATCAACATTCATTTGAAAGTTGTGCATTTTGAGATGAGTGAATTTTGTCCTAACATGAGAATAATAATTATTAGGTCGTGCAGTTGTGGTCGTGCATGATCTGGTCCTAAAGTGTTCTGTTGTGAAGTCCTACTACCCATTGTTATCCTAACCGTGGAAAATTAGCTTGCGCAGTTGTGGTTGAGCAGGTTGGAGTTTTAACACGTCAGTCTAACACTCAAAGCTCGAAAAAGACACTTTTTCGCCCATTTTTGGTCCATAGCATCTATGCGAGTAAAGCGATCGGGATGGTTAAACGTTAGGACCAACTAGACCCCAAATGGAGTCTTGTGCGAAAGAACGGGTTTTTAAGTTAATTCTTAGGCTTTTTATGGCCCGGACGGTGGACGGCGAATGGCGAACGGCGGACGGCGATCGGCGGACGGACATTTCAAATTTGGATTCTACGCACCTTGAAACGTAAAGTGACAAAGTTTGAGGGGGGGTTATAAAAATGTGTTGCTGTACGATCACATAGGCTTATTATTGGAAATAATAAACCAAAATGCCACGTGGAACAAGCCCATGTGGCATTTTTCTATGCAATATGTATCCTCTTTAATAATTTTCATCATAATTATTGAGTTAGGTACTATTATTATAAACAGTCTCCAGTTAGCATGTATGAAAATAGTGTACAAGTACAATGTGTCCAGCATGGATTGTATAACGTGCAATGAAGAGCTAAAATTTTTTCTGCTCCACTACTAAGCCCTGAAGATGCTATATAAATATAGCGAAACGTCGGCGTAGGGTGTAGGGACCAGTGATTGACAGAGACCCAGCGATTGACATCTCACCAAGAAGTTTTAATAATAAGGCATTTAAAAGTGTTTTACGGACTTCGTCCATTTGAATTTTGAGGCTAAATACCTTCTCAGTAAAGTAAAGAGGCTGGAAAAGGCTTCAGTCGTTTTTTTGTGAAATCTGGTGAGGGTTACCCAACAGAACCTCGTGTTGTATTGATGAATTGTGGGTGGGTGACGAAATATTTTCTATATCCATAATCAACATTTCCACCCGCATTTTACATTTCAGACCATCCTGAACAACTTTAGTACCGTGTCTGTCTGTCGTGTGTCTGCAAATCCTTGTAACATCCGATTTTGATTAGATTTTCAGGGAATGTGCGGATTAGTGTTCAGCATTTGTATTGATTGTATGTTTGATTTCAATGTAATGAACCTTTTAGCGAATTTTTGAAGAAAGTTAAGCTATTGCTCTCGCCTCAAAATTTGTAGAATGTGAATTTTTGAAAAAAATGTATACAGAAATCCGGTTCAGGCTATTCTGAATCATATTCTGAAGTTTAACGCATTTTTTTATGTATGTATGTGTGTATGTATGTATGTATGTATGCATGTATGTATATACAGACCTGAGCGTCCTCCCCACTTTTTTATTTTATTTGTTCATTTTTCAATTTAATGGCGTGCCCCCTCCGTCTTTGAGGGGAGGTTTCTTATTCTTATATATGTATGTGTCATTCCAGACGGTAACTGTCCGTAGAATTGTGCTGGAAACTTCAAACAAATTTTAAAATGTTAAGGACACAAAACGAAAGTTCAAGTTTGTTGGCCAGCATGATCGGATTACATCTTCGGGTTGAAATTTTCAAAAATGTAGTCAAACATTTCAAAATAACCTGTTTTTTTGCGATTTGTTGTGCGAAATAATTTTTTTCGGTATATTCGGAATCAGCGTAAAATTTCCTATAAGAATATGTATCAAGTTTTCAAAAATTTCAAAGTTGAAAAATCAGTCAAAAATCGAAATAATGCCGTTCGCTAGTTGTAAAAATCGGTAATATTTGCATGAAACATTGTCCAAATTCAGATTGAACTACTCTTATGGAAGTATCCCTGTATAACCAATCCTAGAACCATGCTGTTTAAAACGTAGGTAGTAGGTGCTTGTTAAAAAAAAAAAAAAAAAAAAAAAAAAAAAAAATTTATCACAACTGATGAGTTTACTCTGTGAAATATTCCGTCCTCCGATTCTCTCGGTCGCTCTCTTTAATGTTTTACGCTCAACTGTTTTAGGACTTGATGTAGCTTTAATACTGACTGTGGCTTAGAAAATATCAGCCATGAAATTATGAAGAAGTTCTATTTATGTACGTACTAGCACGCAGACCCAAGGCCTCGCTCCGCTCGGCCGTCAGTAACGTTAAGCCTAAGGCCTCGTTTTATTTTATGTCAAGATTTGATGATGTTATGATGGGATACCATGTTAAGATTTCAACTGCCTTCTATACTGACCACATTGGACATCGAAATCTATGAATATTTACCTACATTTGTCTTTAAATCTACAAGATTGGTTTAATAACAAAGTATGAGTACCTCCTAATTATTTTTAATAATTTGATTCCATGTTTGTCTATCAAAATCATAAACTGAAATTTCTCTACACGATCAATAGCGACTGAAATCGCGAAGATTTCTTCAAAAATTCGCTCATGGGGTCATGCTGCATGACTGGTTTGCTATTTTTGTTTTAATAAGTAGCAGCATTTTTCTTATAAATAACCCCAGTCAAATTTCTTTTCATGGAAATTCAAGTCGTTTTGAAGTTTTTGTGACTTCAAAAAAACTTCTTTGTTTTCACGCTATTTTGCTGAGTGAGTGGCGCGGTGGTTTGTGGCGGGTATTGACGAATTGTGGGTGGGTGACGAAATATTTTCTATATCCATAATAAACATTTCCACCCGCATTTTACATTTCAGACCATCCTGAACAACTTTAGTACCGTGCCTGTCTGTCGTGTGTCCGCAAATCCTTGTAACATCCGATTTTGATTACATTTTCAGGGAATGTGTGGATTAATGTTCAACATTTGTATTGATTGCATGTTTGATTTAAATGTAATAAACCTTTAAGCGAATTTTTGAAGAAAATTAAGCTATTGCTCTCAAATCAAAATTTCTACAAATTTGTGAATTTTTGAAAAAAATTTATGCAGAAATCCGTTTCAGGCTATTCTGAATCATATTCTGAAGTTTAACGCATTTTTTAATGTATGTATGTATGTATGTATGTATACATGTATGTACCTATATATGTATGTGTCATTCCAGACGATAACTGTCCGTAGAATTGTGCTAGAAACTTCAAACAAATTTTAAAATGTTAAGGACACAAAACGAAAGTTCAAGTTCGTTGGCCAGCATGATCGGATTACATCTTCGGGTTGAAATTTTCAAAAATGTAGTCAAAAATTTCAAAATAGCCTGTTTTTTGCGATTTGTTGTGCGAAATAATTTTTTCAGCATACTAACATGTGGTATATTCGGAATCAGCGTAAAATTTCCTATAAGACTATGCATCAAGTTTTCAATAATTTCGAAGTTGAAAAATCAGTCAAAAATCGAAATAATGCCGTTCGCTAGTTGTAAATTTCTCTACACGATCAATAGCGACTTAAATGTCGAAGATTTCTTCAAAAATTCGCTCATGGGGTCATGCTGCATGACTGGGCTTTTTCATATGTATATGAATACATGTATGTGTCATTCCAGATGACAATCCACCTTAGGATTGAGATACGAATTCCGTTTCTGCGCCAATAAATCAAGCTATCCAAACGAAAAGATGAGTTCGTTGGCCAGCGCTTTTTGAGCACAATAAGTTGGTCAAATTCCAAAATATTGCCTAAAAAAAATCCCTGAAAATGGCTAAAAATCGTTAAAATCATATTATTTTGCAGAATATTACTCAATAAAGTTAACTTTGAAGTTTTATAACTATAAAATAGAACATTCAAAACTTTATGTACGAAATGATGCTGGAAAATCTACTTAAATTTCATTAAAATTCGCCAAAAAATCGATAAAAACTGCAAAAATGCACAAAATCCAAAACCTCTTTTTGAATAGCAGGTTATTATTTAGAATACGTTTTTTGACATAAAATTAATAGTTGACCATTTCGCTGCTCTCAAAAAGCTCTAAATTGAAAACAATTTAACATTATAGAATACGATAATGTACGAAAATTCGCTCATCCGTTTCAGGCTATTCTGAATAATATTCTGAAGTTTAACGCATTTTTTTTTATGTATGTATGTATGTATGTATGTATGTGTCATTCCAGACGATAACTGTCCGTAGAATTGTGCTAGAAACTTCAAACAAATTTTAAAATGTTTAGGGCACAAAACGAAAGTTCAAGTTCGTTGGCCAGCATGATCGGATTACATCTTCGGGTTGAAATTTTCAAAAATGTAGTCAAACATTTCAAAATAGCCTGTTTTTTGAGATTTGTTGTGCGAAATAATTTTTTCAGCATACTAACATGTGGTATGTTCGGAATCAGCGTAAAATTTTCTATAAGAATATGTATCAAGTTTTCAAAAATTTCAATGTTGAAAAATCAGTCAAAAATCGAAATAATGCCGTTCGCTAGTTGTAAAAATCGGTAATATTTGAAGAATACAGGGGAAGAACGTGCTAACTCGATTTTTTGTCAACAGTGAGTTGAAAATGGTTGTACCTTACGTATTGGGGGTAGCCAAACACGGTTGTATGGTCAGAACAAGAAATGAACGAGTCTAAATACTTCAAAACAGCGGGTGAGTATTTCGTAATAGCGAACGGGCTTATGGGAGCGGTCCAGTGAAAGAACGGGCTAACTTAGAGCTGCCATTTCACCCATCCTTGTTAGTTCATTATCCAGCCTTTGAATCACAACAGATTAGCTGTGTTTTATATTTCACATTCTTCCACTTTTCCGATCTGTTGCTGTCTCTGTTCAGTATTCATCGTTTGGTCCGCCATAACAAGGAAAGATCTGGCTCAGAAGCCACTTCGTTCATCAGAATTTGACTTCCCATCAAGTTCCTACACGAGAAAAATTTCGATCTCTTCCAAAAAATCCAGGGATTTGATTTATTCAAATATAATCTGTAGGTACTGAGAAAGCCAGGAGGAATTTCAAAAAATTAACCCATAAGTGAGGAAATCACTCGCTGTCAAGGGAGTAAATCCGTTTTTTTGCTGTTTTTTGTGATGTGGGGGGGTGTGATGTGGGGGGTGTGATGTGGGGGGTAATGTGGGGGTGTGATGTGGGGTTTTTTTTGTTTGTTATATTTCAATAAAATCAATTTTTGCGAGGTAATTTGGCATTTTTATTTCTTTTATCTGTACGTTGACATTACAATTTCAAAATTTCAGATTTTTTGATCGCAGGATATACATTTTACTGAGTTTTTTGCATTAAAATTTGTTTTTCTCGAAACTAGGAAAAATCATGATATCCCGTTCTTCCCCTGTACTCTTCATTTGCATGAAACATCTTCAAAAATCCGCTCATGGGGTCATGCTGCATGACTGGACTTTTTTTTAATAGGTTTCAGCATTTTCTTATAAATAACCCCAGTCAAATTTCTTTTCATGGAAATTCAAGTCGTTTTGAAGTTTTTGTGACTTCAAAAAAACTCCTTTTTTTTCACGCTATTTTGCTGAGTGAGTGGCGCGGTGGTTTGTGGCGGGTTTGAGCGCGACGCTGAGCGCGGAGGTGGAGCGGATGACCAGGTGAACGGACGGCGGCGGCGGCGAGGTGACGAAGGCGGAGGCGGAGGGGGTGTGACGGAGCAAAGGGGGAGGGAGGGGTTACCGTAATAGTGTAGTAAAGGAAAGAGCGCATGGACGGACCGGCGCATTGGGCGTAACGATCCGGAGAAGCGGAGGCGGGAGATGAGCACATAGAGCACAAGGGTGAGAGAAGCGGTGGAGTGCGGAGCCCGGTGCGGTCCATTGGTGTCGACAAACATGACGAGTGCAACCGCGTGATATGTTAGCCCTCGCGTTGGTACTGCTCGCTCGGCTGGCGAACGCTAGTGAATTCCCAGAGCGCGAGTGTTGTGACCCCGTGTACCCGCTGGCCGCCGTCAGCGCCTCCATGTCCCCTGACACGCCGACGCCGCCGCCGCAACTCTCTACGCGATCAGGTATGCGATACATAAATCACACATCTCTCTATAGAGCCAGGGACATCTCTCTATAGAGACGCAGTCATATCTATTCAGACAGTCACCTGCCTCGATAAAGAGAAATACACTTTTATATCTCTATAGAGGCAGAGACTATCTATCTATAGATACAAAACATAAAAACATGAACTCTATAGAGCTAAAACCTCTACCTCTATCAAGCACGGAAAAATTTCGATTTAACTGCACCTCAAGCTTGAAACAATTCAATCAATACACAATTTCAAACTGCATTCAGAATTAAACCATCAATTGTTTTCCCTTATCAATTCAATAATCAAACATCAATCTGATACCCAAACAGTTGTTATGAAGTTATAGTCGAGTTATAACTGTTGTACAAAAGAATTGATTAATGATTGATTAATTAAATAATATTTTAAAAAGTTATGCTAAAACAGATCAAAGTGTCGATGATATAAAACTCATTCAGTTTGGTTGTTATGTATAGTGAGAAGTAATCAAAATCTCCTGATATACAATTTAAACCTTCCAATCTTCGAGTTAAGATCTAGGAGCTAAGACATTCTAGAGATATAATAGGAGTTAACATATTAGTACATTATCACAACATAGAGACGATGTTATCAAATTCATTCATGTTTGTTAACGTTCTCCGCGATCAGGTATGCGATCTCATGTATAATCACACATCTCTCTATAGAGCCCGGGACATATCTCTATAGAGACGCAGTCATCTCTATACAGACAGCCACTTGCCTCGATAAAAAGATATACACCTTTATATCTCTATAGAGGCAGAGACTATCTATCTATAGATACAAAATATCAAAAACATCAACTCTATAGAGCTAAAACCTCTACCTCTATCAAGCACGGAAAAATTTCAATTTAACCGCACCTCAACCTTGAAACAATTCAATCAATACACAATTTCAAACTGCATTCAGAATTAAACCATCAATTGTTTTCCCTTATCAATTCAATAATCAAACATCAATCTGATACCCAAACAGTTGTTATGAAGTTTTAATCGAGTAATAACTGTTGTACAACAAGAATTGATAATATCGAATAATGTTAAAAAAGTTATGCTAAAACAGATCAAAGTGTCAATGATATAAAACTCATTCAGTTTGGTTGTTATGTATAGTGAGAAGTAATCAAACTCTCCTGATATACAATTTAAACCTGCCAATCTTCGAATTAAGATCTGGGAGTTAAGATATGATAGGAGTTAACATATTAGACGATGTTATCAAATTCATTCATGTTTGGTAACTTTCTCCGCGATCAGGTATGCGATCTCATGTACAATCACACATCTCTCTATAGAGCCTGGGACATAACTCTATAGAGACACAGTCATCTCTATACAGACAGCCACTTGCCTCGATAAAAAGATATACACCTTTATATCTCTATAGAGGCAGAGACTATCTCTATAGATACAGAACATCGACTCTATAGAGCTAGAAACCTCTACCTCTATCAAGCACGGAAACATTACAATTTAACCGCACCTCAAGCTTAAAACAATTCAATCAATACACAATTTATAGAATTAATTCAGAATTTAAGAATTCAATACAGAATTAAACCATTATCATTTCAATAATCAAACATCAATCTGATACCCAAACAGTTGTTATGAAGTTTTAGTCGAGTAATAACTGTTGCACAACAAGAATTGATAATATTAAATAATGTTAATAAAACTCATAAATAAATTATGAATAAAATAATGGTATAAAACTCATTCAGTTTGGTTGATACGTACAGTGAGATGCAATTAAACTCTCCCGATATACAATTTAAACCTTCCAATCTTCGAATTAAGATCTAGGAGTTGAGACAATCTAGAGATATATCAGGAGTTAACATATCAGTACATTATCACAACATAGAGACGATGTTATCAAATTCATTCATGTTTGGTTGTTTTATATATACATAAATATTACGCAGTTGTTAATATCAAACATTTGGTTGCTAATCATTCATAGAAGCAACCATACATTTCAGATTGTATCTCTATATCACACCTTTTTCGTTGAAATTACCATTGATCAAGTTATGCATAACAAGCGTAATTGATATTAGTTAACATTTGGCTGGTATCATCAATAAATCATGCAGTAATTAATGGTTTTCTTTGTTTTATTGCGATATCTCCAATCGACGACAAGAAAAAAACGATATCAAGGGTTATTAAACACATCAAAGAGTCTTTGATATCAGTTTCATCCGAATTTGATTTTAATTAATTACACAAAGAGTAAAATTAATTACCGGTCTATGATTTTATTGTAGTCACCACAATCGACGCTCAACAAGGAAGAGTGACCAAAGTCATTGATATCAAATCCTGTACACTTTTATTTATTTAATTGTTTATTTTCAGAAGGATAATATATTATAGGACGAAATTGGTCTTGTTACATTCGGAACAAGCTAGGTAAAAAGGTCCGAAGCAGAAAAGACCCGCAAACAATTTTTTTCCCAGTCAAAACTAGATAAAAACGGCAAAAAATGCCTTTTTTCCATCACTTATTTGGACTGATTTCTTGAATATAAAAAAAAAAAAATACAGCTTCTGCGCTTGCAATAATGGCGGCATCGTGTTCCGCGACACCGAAAACATAGGAATAGAATATAAAAAGTGTCCAGACGCATGGATCTTTCCTGTCCTAACCGTCTTTTTGTGCTAAGCGTCTAGTGTTCTAAAATCGATAATTTAATTATCAAAAAACGGGTTTGGGAGACCTCAAGGGGTTATCGGTTCGGAGTGAAATTTTCAGGAGTTGTTCCTCGCATCTGATGCAATCATCTGAGCTTTGAGCCCCTCAAAAATTCGAACTTTCGTTTTTTTTCGTTGTCAGTCTACTGTATAGTGAGGAGACCATACGATCGATGCATATTCTAATATGGGGCGAACAAGAAAGAGGTACAGCAATACGATGGCCTGTGCATTAGTAAAATGGGGAACATTCATGTTTTTGAATTTCAAAATTTTGACTTCAGATTCGGATTGAGCGCATTTGAAAACCCCTAAGGACCGATTTTCAGTTTCAAAGACCGTTTAGTTTGGCCTATAAACGCCATGAACGTCATCGTGCAAATGAATTTCAAGAGCCGTATTTACTGGTCAGATACCCATCATATAGCACCTTTTCGGAAAGCTCTCGTTCGGATCTTTCTATTGAGCAAATCAAGAATAATCACGAAAATTCCCCATTGCGCGTATTCCGCTTCAAAAACCGCAGCACTCTCAGTGCCTTACCAGTTATCAAATCTATATGACCACCAAATGTTGAATTTTGCAAAATAGAACACCTACCAAAATCACGTACACCATCAACACTGGCCATTGGAA
Organism: Adelphocoris suturalis; assembly: GCA_030762985.1. Lineage (NCBI taxonomy): Eukaryota > Metazoa > Arthropoda > Insecta > Hemiptera > Miridae > Adelphocoris > Adelphocoris suturalis. The sequence continues at coordinate 88,603,724 of CM061045.1, forward strand.
ACCCACCAATAGAGTAAGTAAAGCCAAGTGTGTTTTGAGAGCGAGTGCAAGAAATAACCTAACATTTGGTGGGATTAATATTAACAAAATAACAATAAATTATTAATTAATCAATTCTCAATCAATATATCAATTATTAATCACATTCAATTATTAATCAATCCGACGGGGAGTACTGAAGATTTTTGATCTGATTGCCTTCTCAATCAAGGCATGAAATTCAAAAGCGATATTGAGGATTGTGCAGATACACATCTGGGAGTAATTTTGTATTAAGCTCATTTGGGTTTGGTTAATAAACATCCAAAGTGATTGAAAATTTAAGGTTTTATTACTATTCCGTCACTCCGCTCACACATCCATAAATGATAACAAGGAGCAATGAAACCGGTTATTGAACTTATAAATATTAATTGAACATAGCGAATTTATTGTTTGGTTTGAGGCGAAACGTGTTGACTACCTAATGCAAGCATTACAGGGACGTTTCTTACAGCGAAATTCCGTAAAAAAATGAATCTGTTGTTGATGATGACTCCGAAAAATTTGGGATGAGAACGTCTCAAATTTTTCTCAATGGAAATCCGTTTTGAGGCATTTTGAAACGGTCCCTGGATTTTATGGATTTTAACGCTTTTACGCGCGCGCACACGCACACACACAGACGCACTCACACTTCTTAATTTTTTTGTATTCTACTTTCCATGAAGCTCCAATTGAAATTGGAGGGGTCACATCATCACACCACTAAAAAAAAAAAAAAAAGTTCCAGTCATGCAGCATGATCGTATGAGCGAATTTTCATAAACTATCTATCGTACTATAGTATATTAAATTGCATTGAAATTGGAGCAATTTTAGTTGACAAAAATGGTTGAAAACCAATTTTATGGCAAAAAACTTATTCTAAATAAAATTCCACTGATTCAAAAGGGATTTTTGATTTTTAAATTTTTTTGCAGTTTTTATAGATATTTTAGCAAATTTTAATGACATTTAAGTACGTTTTTCATCTTAATTTTGAGCAAAATTTTTTAATGTCCTCTAGTTGAACGTTGAAAATTTAGTTTTGACTAAAATTCTGCAAAAAAAAAAAATAGAAATTTAACGATTTTTGGCCGTTTTTAGCCATTTTTAGTGATTTTTTGGGTACATTTTTCGAAATTTGATCAATTTAATGTGCTAAAAATTGTTGTCCAACGAACTCATCCTTTCTTTTGAAATGCTTGATTTTTTGGCGAAAGAACGAAGTTTTTATCTCAATTCTATCGAGAGTTATCGTCTGGAATGACACACACACACACACACACACATATATATATATATATATATATATATATATATATATATATATATATATATATATTTATTTATATATATATATATATATATATATATATATATATATATATATATATATATATATATATATATATATATATATATATATATATATATATATATATAAAAGCCTTAAAATCCAGGAATCATTTCAGAATGCCTCAAAACAGATTTCGATGAAGAAAAGTTTTGAAAATTTTTATTTTAAAATTTTTGGAGCCATTGCAAATAGCTTTATTTTCTAAGAAAATTCGCTAAAAACTATGGGTATGTAATTTTCTGTCATGTTGCGCGTCCACAATTACTATAACTGAGATTAACTTCTTAACCAAGTTACAAAAATCAAGCGGCATTGTTCACTATATTTATTTATAACATAAATAAATGTAAAACTACGACATAAATAGAACAAAAAGTGCGGAAGAAATGCGGGATAAATCGAGAGCTTTCCAACGAATGGAGAACGAATTTTGTCCGATGAAAACTAAAGAAGTTTCATTTCCCCAGCAACGGTTAGGTTGTACGTGAAAATCAAAAGAAAAAATTTCGTGACACATCCGCGTAACGTTTCTTGCTAGTTAGTCAAGGTTTCGTGACATTTCCGCGTAACGTTTTGGGCAGTTAGCGCAAGGCTAAAGCATGTTCCATGCTAAAAAAAAGGACACACACACACACACACACACACACACACACACACACACACACACACACACACTCGCCCACACATATACAGGGTGTCCCGCATAAGGTGTTTTGTATTTCAGGGGTCGATTTTAGTGCTCATTTCTGATCGAAAGTTCTAGAGATTGTTTTAAACGCTTAGTTTTCGAGTAATTCCATTTTTTACATTTTTGTTCGTGTTTTCGACCTTTTGTCACTAAGACGATCATAACTCTCTCAATTTGATGTGTAAATTAAAATTTGAGCATACCGTTGAAAAGAGCATTAAATTTCCTATAGGACAAATGCCTGAGCGTTTTCATGAATTTAGGTTTGACATCAAAGAGATCATTAGGGTTGTTACATCCTGCATGCAGGGTGTCCCTACGTGAGTTCATCAAACTCTGAGATTCTAGAGCTCATTTCTGATCGAATGCTCCTCTTTGAGATTTTTTTTCTTCAACTCTTAGTTTTCGAGTAATTCAATTTTCAAGATTTTTTCGTCATTTGAGCCTCATGAAATTAAAGAGACCGTAACTCCCCTTAGAATCACATTAAACTCTAAAATATAACATAGTTGGAAACACCGTTTGATTTTCTATCTACCTGATGCCAAACCAATATTTTTTAAGCTACCTTTGTATTTAAAAAAAGGCTAAATAGCAAATTTTGAAATTTCTTAGAATTTGACTTTTTTCCATTTGTCGTTTAGCTCTTAAAACAGACTATTTTGGAAAGACATTTCACGGAAATATTTCTCAAAATCTCAGCTTTTCAACAGTATAGTAAATTTCACATTTACCTTGCTAATTAGGGGAGAAAATTAAACTTCAATCTTGAAAAACATGGGTTTCTCAACGAAATCGACGGTTTTCGTGAAAAATGACCCTCTATGAAAAATCGAGTTTGGGGCCAGGTTCTACGTATTTTTTCACGCTGAATCGAATGGTAAAACATGCAGATCTCTCCAAATCTGTTATAACTGAGTTTTACACAATAACTAACTAGTTTTACCCTTAAAAACACTTAAAATTTAGCATAATAAACAAACTAAACATTTGTAAGTTTAAGTGTAAAACTCGGTTGTAACAGAGTAGGAGAGATCTGCATGTGAAACCGGCCCCAAACTCGCATTTTCATAGAGCGTCACGTTTCACGAAAACCCTCGATTTCAACATTAAAGTATAATTTTCTCTTCTAATTAGCAAAGCAAAAGTAAAGTTGACTACACCGTTGAGAAGCTAAGATTCTGAGAAAGTATTCCCCGTGAAATTTTTTTCCGAAATAGTCTGTTTTAAGAGCAAAACAACAAATGAAAAAAGTCAAATTCTGAGAAATTTCGAAATTTGCTATTTAGCCTATTTTTTACATACTCTTTTTTTTTATACATACTACATTTTTTACATACAAGCTCAAAAAATATTGGTTTGGCATCAGGGAGAAAGAAAATCGAACGCTATTTCCCACTATGTTCTTATTTTTGAGTTTAAATTGATTCTAAGGGGGGATACGGCCGTTCTAATTTCATAAAGTACAAAACACACACACACACACAAATCGTATTAATACTCGAAAGTAGCTTTTTTTTTTTTTTTTTTTTTTTTTTTTTTTTTTTTTTTTTTTTTTTTTTTTACAACTTTATTATCAACTCAATGATTATACAGTTTAGATAATGGTTTATAGTAAATAAATTTAATTAATTTGTTACTTGAGTTTGGGTACAACCCAGTGGTAGTCCCTAATCAGTTAATAAATAGTATATAGTTAATGTAGTATAATAGTATAGTATAGTTCAGTAATAATATAGTTAATAAATAATATAACAAGATATTGTCTTACACTACGAAAGTTTGTACTAATAAATAACGGTTTGTTTGAATGGATAACATTTATAGGAACTTTTCACAAGGAACTTTTTTCTTTTTTCGTAATAATTTAAGTTGGGAAATTTTGGTTCGCAGGTTGGAGTAGTGAGTCTTGGGGTCTCTTCCGTTTTAATCTTCTTGCTGTGGAGGGAGGTGTTGCTAATTCGGGTATTGAGGCTATTAACGGGTTTTCATGTTGCATCATACTTCTGTCCAGAGACTTGTACATTTCTTTGATGACGGTGTTCACTAGGGGGATGTCGAGGTCAGCGTGCAGCCTCGAGTTGCGCACATACCAAGGAGCACCTGTTATCATCCTTAGCACCCGATTTTGTGTGACTTGGATTTTGTTTATGTGAGATGCAGCAGCACATCCCCACAACCCACACGAGTAGCTCCAGATCGGCCGGATAAGTGAAAGATACACCAGTCTTTTGGTGTCTAAGGTTAGCGGCGAGTCAGGGCTCATCAGTGGTCTGAGTTGCCGGATGCGTTCGCGAATCCTTCCAACCAGATGTGAAATGTGGCGCTTCCACGTCAACTTGGCATCGAGGTACAGACCCAGGTAACGGACCGACGAGTCAACTGGTATAACTGTCTCGCCAAGCGAGAGCTGATCTCCGTAGGTCTGTCTGCGTAGGGTGAAAGGAATGACTACTGATTTTTGTGGGTTCATGCTGATTCGCCACTTCTTACACCAGTTGCTTATCTCTTCGAGAGAACCAAGTAGAGCATTGCTTGCTTCTGGGAAGGTGTCTGCTACCTGCAGTAAAGCTAGATCATCAGCAAATTGGGCCGTAGTGTTACCGTCGAGATGAGGGAGGTCATGGACGTATATTAGATAAAGAAATGGGCCCAACACACTTCCCTGCGGAACTCCAGACCGGATGGGTTTTGATGATGAAATAGCTTGTTGATATTTTACTGAGAATGTTCTTCCTCTTAGGTAAGATAGTATTAGGCGATAATATGTATCAGGTAGTTTATCTTTGACTTTGTACAGGAGCCCATCGTGCAACACCTTGTCAAACGCCTTCTCTGTATCGATAAATACCCCAAGACAGACCTTCTTGCGTTCGTAAGTTTGCAAAATCTCATCGATCACTCTGTGTAGCTGTTGAGGGCAGGAATGGTTTGGTCGGAATCCAAATTGAGAGGGTGGGATGAGTGGCGCTAGGTAGGGCATCAGCCTCGGGAGGAGCAACCTCTCAAATATTTTTGATAACACAGGTAATAAACTAATCGGTCGGTAGCTGGATGGATTTTCTTTTTGTTTATTGGGCTTGTGAATCATCACGACCGTGGCGTGTTTCCATTTGTTGGGTATGTGGGTGGTTCGTAACATGGCGTTATAAATTTGTGTGAGTAACACAACTCCTTTTCTCGGTAATGCTTTGAGCAGTTGTTCTGTTATCAAATCGTGGCCTGGTGATTTCTTTTTTGGAAGACGATTTATCACATTTCTTACCTCGCCGGGTGTAAAGAACTCAGTAAAGAGGCTGATTTGTAGGGGCTCCTCCAGTTTCTCAGCTATCCTCTCAGTTTGATTAGGATTGTTTTCAGGGTTTGGCGAAAACTGCTCGACTAACATTGCTGAGAATAGGTTGGCTTTGTCTTGCGTGGTAGTGACCCAATTCCCATTATATTTCAGGGCAGGAATGCCACTTTTGTCTCTCGTAAGCTGTTTGGTCTTTGTCCAGAGCGAGTTGTCCTGCCTATTAAGCAAACACAGTTTACTGTAATGTGCCCTGTCTCTTTCCTCTTTGGCAGCAACTCTTAATTCAGCTGTGGCTCTGTTATAACATCGCTTTGCATCTGGAGTCACCCCCACCCCCCTCTCCCCATCGTTAACTTTTTCCCACAATGTTCGAGATATCGAAGTGAAACTTGGAGAGTGTTTTTGGGGTGCCTGATAAAAAAAGAAATGAAAAAAATTAAAAATCGGGGGAAAAAATCCAAAGGGTTTTTGGGCTACCCAATGTTTACCTAATTCGAAAAGAAATTTTCAATTTTTTGCCGAGTGACACCTCATTTTAAAGATTTTTTAATACTGAACTCGATCGTGAAACCAGAATACATTGTGATAGGTTGGTAATTTTAGGAAAAATCGCGCTTCTTCTTGGTTAATGAGCTGTTATCCGATAATGGAATTAGATATCGCATTTCTGAATTCACCATCGTCTTCAGCACCAACAAATCTTTAAAACAAGGTGTTGCTCGGTAAAAAAAAGAAAAAAAAAAAAAAAAAAAAAAAAAAAAAAAAAAAAAAAAAAAAATGCGTAGCCCAAAAACTTTTGGATTTTATTCCTAATTTTATTTGTTTAAAATTTAGTATCAGGCATCCCAAACGCTCTCTAAGTTTCACTTCGATACCTAAAAGTTCCAGTCATGCAGCATGATCGAATGAGCGAATTTTCGTAAACTATCGTACTATATTATGTAACATTGTTTTGAAAATTAAGGACTTTGAGGGAAAAGAAACTGTTAACTACCAATTTTATGGCAAAAAAACTCGTTCTAAATAATATCCTGCGATTCAAAAAGCGATTTAGGATTTCTAACTTTTTGGAGAAATTTAATTACATTTTTGAGCATAATTTTGCACATAAATTTTTCATTGTTCTACTTTATAATTGATAAACTTTATTTGAGCAATATGATGCTAAAAATATAAATTTAACGATTTTTAGCCGTTTTTTGCTATTTTTAGTGATTTTTCAGCACTTTTTTTAAAATTTGACTAATTTAATGTGCTCAAAAAATGCTGGCCAATAAACTCGTCCTTTCGTTTAGAAAGCTTGATTTTTTGGCCCAAGAACGGAATTTTTATCTCAATCCTAAGGAGAGTTATCGTCTGGAAGGACACACACACACATATATTTATATATATGTTACAGTCGTTACCTGTAATCAGTTATTACTAGTTTTAACTAGTCAATCCTAGTTCTCACTAAGCCCCTCCGTCAGAACTGTTTGTGACTAGTTAGAACTAGAATTTAGGTACTCACCGCTAGAACTAGAAGTCACTGATTTTGTTTCAGTAAGAACTAGTTTTGACTGAAATTTATTTGGCAAAACTAGAATAACCTGGTGAAAAGACGTTCTAAGAAGTGATTTTAAAAGTTAGTTACAACCAGTTTGGACTAGTTAACTGAAAAAAAAAAAAAAAGTTTTTTTTTATGGAGTATCACAAGTTCCCAAGTTTAACACAATGATAAAAAAATATTAAGCATACCGGTAGTGACGTTCGCGTATTTTCGTGCGGTCTCAGCCTTCAGGCGATCTTTTCCTCCATGCTGTACAGCGACATGCGCCGCGTCAAAAATGTCAAAAATTTCTTCTAACGGCTGGTAATACTTAACAGGGTCTCCCGCGGGTCTCAAACTTTCCAACTTGCATTATGCTGAATCGTTTCACTCGTTTGTACTGTAAAGTAGTTTTCTTGGTCGCTGAAATCGTTTCCTCCACCTCCTTCACGAGAAAATCGAACTCTGCCTTCTCGAAAATATAAAGATGACCGTTTTTACCTTCCGCGGACGCCATGACCTTTTCAAAAAAACGATCTCTCGAACACATTGTGATACGCTCACTTTCACTGCCGAACTAAACGACTGACTGCTTAACAAAACACATACACGGGAAGACCGCAGTGATTAGTCTGAAGTGACCCTGAGTTCCTCATCATCAACATTGCGTCAACAACTAAGATTAGATGACGCAAAACAAAGCCGCAGTAGCCGATCCTGGCTCCTGTCACATAAATGAATAGATCCTGGCATCCCAAATATACTCTCCAAGTTTCACTTAGATATCTCGAAAATTGTGGAAAAATTTAAAGGATGGCAAGGGGAGGGAGTTAGTTTTGGGACACCCAACATAAATTTATATTGTTAAAATCCAGGAATCGTTCCAGAATGCCTTAAAATGGATATTTGGAAACTATTGATTTTTCAATTTTTGGAGCCATTGCTCCAAAGTCATCAAGTGATTGTATTTACGATTTTATTTACGTTGAATGCATTTTTACGGAGATCTTCTTGACGAAAATTGTCATCTAGCAACGACATACACAAGACATAGCTGTTGTCTTTTGATCTCCAGAGCTAATTTCTTTGCTATTCAACCTATGAAGTTAAAGTTTGAAATGGAGGTGAAAAACGTATTCTACGCTCATCACTCTTTAGCTTTAAGGAGCAAGATGTTTTCAAGAACAAAAAAACCAATAAGAAATTTGGTGTTATTACCTAGGAACGTAGCTAACTAGAAACCAACAACTAAATAATAACTGGAACACAATTTTTTCTTCAAAATATCCTTCCTAGTATCCAAATGTCAAAAAATTTGCGGATTCTTGATATCGAAAAAATGCTATCATCCAAAAATCGAAATGAACACGTTTCGTTGCACTGGCTGGGAGTTGCTGTCACATTTGCGGATGAGAGTTGAGTTTCCCGGGCGCTGCGCCCTTAATGTTTCCTAATATGGATAGAAATAGGGGTGAGAGCTCTAAGGGGTCGCTGCCTCTCCACCCCCTCGCCAACCATTCTAGTGCTGACCCCGAGCGCCGAGGGTTGTATCCTCCCTACAGCTGTATATTAATCCTCAGTTTAACTGTATTACGGGGTTGAGTTTCCCATCTACCGATCTGCTGATTTAATAACAATGCGGGCCCTGTCCCTTCACTGCCTGTCCTACCGTACGAGATAGTGGAGTGCAAAGAGGCATGCTCGATATTCCAATGCACCAAAGGGGGGAAAATACTATTTAAAACGTGGGAAAAACAAACAATTAGGGTCTTTTAGTGATTTGTGTTTTTTTTTTTCACAAAATGGCTTCAGAAAACTAAACAGCTTTTGAAGAATCAATTTAATTAATTTACGATCATGGTGGCCCAATATAAAATAAGAAATAATACATAAGAAATACAAAAATATGAATGCAAATATTAATATAAAGAAGAAAGTATACAGAATTTAGGGACTGCATATACACTGAAGCCCATGCCCACACCAACACACAAACTTATGCTCATCACTTCCTTTTCTGGTGGAAGGAAATGTTAAATTGTACCCCTCGTAATTATTTTTGTATAAATCAATTATGACGTTTTCGCGAACATGACGTACGAAAAAGTTCCATTCATGCAGCATCAAGGTATTAAAGAATTTTCGTAAATTATCATATTATATGAGGTACTAGCCGCTCCGGCTCGCTACGCTCGCCTCCACGTGCAGCCGGGGGGCAAGCCCCCCGGACCCCCCATTAAATTGCTCGCTTCGCTCGCAAAATGTGGCATGTAGGGAATTTCGCTCGCTTCGCTCGCAAAGTGTGGCATGTAGGAAATGTTGCTCGCTTCGCTCGCAAGGTGTGGCGGTGCAGATGCGATGTATTACAATTAAAACATGTAGGGAATGTTGCTCGCTTCGCTCGAAAACGATAGATCCCTAAGGGTAGGTTTAACTTCTGTAAGGGATGCTGCTCGCTTCGCTCGCTTGAGGAAGTTATACTGCCCACCCAACTTGGCAGACGTTTTTTTCGGTTGGAAATTCTTACAAACAAATTAAATCTTATAAAACTACGTGGAACCACAAAAAGTTTATTCGGGGACGTTGCTGTATATTTGTAGGAAAAAATCCGAATTTATTCTGTTGAAATGGCTCTCGCTTCGCTCGCAAGGTATACCTGTATACCCTTCAAGACGTAAGTGCGTAGGCCTGGCTCGCAACCTATGTGTACCTGCTCGCAACCCGTTCCCGTCAGGTGCAAGCCCCGCCTCAGGCTAAGTGCGTCGAACCATTGTGAAACGGGCGCCCGGGTCGATTAATTTCTCATATTAAACGGTTCCCCTCGCTTCCGCTCGCAATTTGACCGACTGCCCGTCACTTTTTTCGATATCCGATTTCGGATTCAGATTCGGCGGACCCAAAGCTGTATTTTGCCCGCGAAAACCGTTCCGAAAAAAGTACCTTTATGGGGTATATTTTAATCGGAAAAAACCAAGTTTTTCGGCGGACTTTTCGAGAAAACGGGTCCGTACTCTCGCATTTTTTTGACGCATTTCCCGATACTTTTTTCGCGATCCGATCGCGCCGTCGTCTTCCTCGTAGGAAAACCTACGAAACCCGTATTTTTCCGGAATTGTCAACGGCCGTTTAGAGGGGTAGGGGAAGCGGGGAAGTCCAAAAAGCGCACATTAACCGGAACTTCGACCCCCCTCCCGCCCTACGGCCCATGGTTCGGGTGGGATTAGACAATTTTAAATTCGCTCGTTCCCACTTTTGGAAAATCCCAAGAAGATCCCCCCACTCGTAGACTCCCCCCACTCAGCCGTTTGGCCGTGCATAGCACGGACAGACAAACAGACAAACGGAGTTTCATTCTTATAAATAATAGAGATAGAGATGTTACATTGTTTGGAAATTTGAGAACTTTGAGCTCAAATAACTTGTTGACTACCGATTTTATGTTCCACCTCCCAGACGCATAACCAAATTTTTTCAAGCGGGCAGATATAATCTACGTATTTTGCCCCAACTATAAACCGAGAAGTTACCTTGGAACTTGGGCTGTCGAACGGTGGAATCAAATTTGGGGAGAATGACGGTATAGTGCAAAAAACACTAATGTTAATGTTAATCGTTGTTCAACCTTCAGAACGGTGAGTCTACCTCTCACTTCCATTTGCGTTAATAGCAATAATATTATATAAACTCCCATTATTTTTACTAATACCTAATCCATTGCTATCCCGCATAACTCTCTCTCCCCTACTGTATTTATTCCATCTTTGAAAGACGTGAATATAAGAAACTAATCAACCGACATGCTAGATAGAAAAAAACCTCCCTGATTACCCTTCTTTTGAAGCGACATTAAGAAAAGCGTAAAAAATTATCCCAGTGATTGAAATCTTGTTCTAATTATTTCACCTGAGTTCCGAAATTACATCGAAAGATTGAAATATACTATAGAATTCAAAGAATTTTGATCACGACAATCGGTAGATTGTCACAAGTATATACTTGTTGTGGGGACCATCTGCGGATATATGATGACAATGGTATTCTCGGAACAATCTGTATAATAATTGAATTCCGTCGTACGCCCTGAGAGGTAAATGTAATGAAACAGTTCAAAGGGATTTCAAGGGGGCAGTTTCGTATCTTCGGACTCTGCTGTTTGTGAAAGACATATATTACAAAACAATTCACGAATTACACAAAGGGCAGATGTACGCATTACAGAAAGGGATAATGCACCCTTCTACGCACAGAAGCTATCGCAACGGTTCTAATTTTGTAAAAAAAAAAAAAAAAAAATATATATATATATATTCTTCGAGCCTCGCCGGGGGGCTTCGCCCCCCTGGACCCCCCTAATTTATACTCGGCGCTTCGCGCCTCGCCGGATCTTTTCTCTTTTCTACTGCTGGATATAAAAAAATGTTCAAGCCTGGCTGGGATTCAAACCCACGATGCGAAAAAAATGGATATAAAAAAATTTTCAAGCCTGGCTGGGATTCGAACCCACGAACTTGCGCTTCGCGTCACGGACGTTACAAAAAAAATTGGGACGTTACAAAAAAAATTATTGGGGGTCGGCCTAAAGAATTGCATAGCAATTAATCAGGGTTGTAGAATGACCAGTCTAGTCTTGAGTTTTTTTGTTCTTTATTGCGACGTTTCAACCAAGGATCTGGGTCCTATTCATGCATAATTATATATTATATTGATGTACTGGAACTTCGAAGTGCTGGAATGACTTAGGTATTTTCACATACATATTCACATAGGTACGGAATATATTAGTCAACACATGTAAGACTGGCTTCACCAACAACATGTGTTGACTAATATATTCCGTACCTATGTGAATATGTATATGAAAATACCTAAGTCATTCCAGAACTTCGAAGTTCCAGTACATCAATATAATATATAATTATGCATGAATGGGACCCAGATCCTTGGTTGAAACGTCGCAATAAAGAACTAAAAAACTCAAGACTAGACTGGTCATTCTACAACCCTGAATTTATAATGTCACTAGTCACAGAAACATAAAATTATATATATATATATATATATATATATATATATATATATATATATATATATATATATATACCTATATATATATCTAAGTTTTAGGGCATTCTGAAGCGATTCCTTGACTTCAACATACTGATGGACACACATTTTTTATTGCTTCCGAGTCTACCTAAAGATAGCGGCAGCAGCATTGTTTTCACTTTCGGGGGGAAAAAGTTTTTTGGTCTCCAAAATCAATATTTCTACTCGCATTTTTCGTTTTAGACCATTCTGAACTACTTTGGTTCCGCGTCTGTCTGTTTGTGTGTCGTGTGTCCGCAAATCCTCGTAACAAGCTTATTTTCCTACAGTTCTCATGCAATTTGGACGACATTTTCAAGGGATGTGCGGGCTAAGGGGTCGACGGTCCCCTATCAGTTCCTTCTTTCTTGACTATCAACGATGAACTAGAACGTTAAAAAATCTATGCAGAACTTTATAATGAATTATGTACTTAAATTTCATAAATATTTGCCAAAAATAGATTAAAACAGTCAAAAAAACTAAAAATCAAAATTTTCTTTTGAATTGCTGTATATTACTCAGAACGAGTTTTTTGCCATAAAATTAGTAATTAAAAATTCCTTTTTACTTAAAGTACTGAATTCTCACAACAATTTAACATAATATATTACGATAATTTTTGAAAATTCGCTCATACGATCATGGTGCATGACTGGAACTATTTTTCTTTAAAGGGTACCTATAAACCTGTTGTAAAACTCTATTTTGTAAACTGCAGACTGTTAGGAAATATAATTTTGCATTCAGGCGAGGGATTGATTAACCGAATTCGGGATATCCCAATTTGATACCCCCAGAGTCCTAAATTTGGCGACTTTTTATGAAGACGCCGAAAATCAAACTTTTTAGAAAATTAAGCGTAATGTCCCTTGGGTGGTTGCTATCGCTTTACCCGCTTAGGGATAGTTCTCTAGATAGTTCTCTTGTGGGCTTTCTAACATTGCGCATGTATGAGGAGTATTAATTGAAACAGTTGGTATCTCAAATATGATGCCTTTCCCTATACACTACATAGACGCAGGCAGAGGGACCCATCGCAGTAGAGTGTTTATTAATCAACGGATGGTGCAAAACAGGGTCAATACCAAAGAAAGGGAATTGATTTCCTCGACCGCCAACGGAGAAAGGGCAAAGGGTGGGTACAGAGCGATAACCGCCTCTGTTACCATCAATAATTCAACTTCTACATGACCTTTTATATGTGCGTTTGAAAGAGTCACTCCTGTAAAATAACTGCCGCATCAACAATGGCGTGATTGTCACGCTACACGACCTTACGCCAACCCCAGAGTCTCCCTACTTTCCTCCCACCCAAAGGGTCAACGGAAAGTTATGCGACCGGCTTGAAAAATATCGTCCGCAACTCGCCCCATAAAATGTGCCTTGACCTTATCTGAAAGCTACGGGACATCTATAGACATTTATATACATCTCGCAGTTTAATTTCACTTTACTAATTGTATATAGTAGCATGTATATAGTTATTAGCCTATTTTACATCTACTGTTAGTTGTATTACTTCATTTTTGGGGTTTTTTTAAACCACATTGGGGGCTAAACAGTGGTCATCAGTTTTCCCCTCCGAGTCGCCGGTGGAGTCCATGATGGCGCTCCTTTTTAGTCAAGGATGGCAGCATGGCTCAACTTAGAATCGTGCCACTTCCAGTGTCCCTTTGGACACCTTGTTCAATGCCGCTAATGACCCTTCTGGTTGAGGTGCGGCTTAAACCTTAAAAAAAAAAAAAAAAAAAAATAAAAAAATAAAAAAAATAAAACTGACATAATATTACAATTTCAATAAACAATATCTGAGCAAAAAGGGGCGGTGGCGAACAACATCAAGGTCATGGCTACGATCGTGTTATGGCACGGGGTGTGTGGCACCAACACGTGCCACAGAGTTACTCGAATCGGGCATCTCAGCTGGAGTGCTTCGTGGTATCTCCACCCACGTCCTGTGGGTCTCTTACCTTAACCCCCTCTTATTGGGGCACTTTCTTTTATCCCTTTCTCCCTCCTCAACATTCCTTAACTTCCTTAATCCATAGGACTCGTTTGGTAAACCTGGACGTCCTCCCACTATTTTGTTTAGATTTTTTTTCTTATTCAATGGTGTGCCCCTTTGCCTTTTGGGGGGTATATATATATAACTCCCCCAAAAGGCATCCCACAACTCTTTGTAGAAGATAGGATAAAACATCTGCTGTTCTTGCGCAAAAAAAAACATTATATATAAAAATATAAATAAATAAATAAAATAGAATAAAAAATAAATAAATACGTTAAAATAAAATAAAATGAATAAATAGATTTAAAAAAAATTACCAAATAACTAAATTAAAAGAAGCATTTCAAAAGAAAGGATGAGTTCGTTGGGCAGCCGTGTCTGAGCTCAATCAATTGGTCAAATTTCAAAAAAATATTCTAAATAAAATAGCAAACACGGCTAAAAATCGTGAAATTCATACAATGGGGAATTTTTATTTCATACATTCAAACAATAGAGAATTTTCATGGTTCTTATTTTATTTGCAAGATTGAAAGAGTTGAGCGAGAGCTTTCCGAAAAGGTGCTATATGATGGGTAAAATTCATTTGCACGATGACGTCATGGGCCCCTCTCGCCTGGGGGTAATCTTCAGCTCCCTTGCACTTCTCCGTCACGCGCGATCTTCCTACCCGTTTATTGGCCAAAATAATCGGTCTTTTGAGCTGAAAATTGCGAATTGGGAGTTTTCAAGTGCGCTGAATCTGATTCCGAGGTCAAAAGAGTGAAATTGCAACGCATTAAAGTTCCCCATTATGCTAAAAAATGTACTTCAATTTCATTAGAGTGTGCTTAAAAAGTCGGTAAAAAATCCAAAATCTCTTTGCGAAAAGCAGAATATTATTTTTTAGAATAAGTTTTTACAATCAAATTGATAGTAGGTATTA